>CM041777.1:294930090-294988401 GCA_023374045.1 Limonium bicolor
TTGTACTTGATTTCTCCTTGAATTCCAAGCTCTTCCAATGCTATTTTGATGAAGAACTTTCGGCCTCCACACATAGGTTTAGGAGATCCATTTGTTAGACTTATAACAAGGATTTAAAAGTAAGATTTGGAGTAGTTTTACAAGAGTTTACCTTAGGTACTCTTCAAGGATTTTCGGTACACCTGGGATGATTGTAGATCTAAGTTTCCTTCATGAAATGATGAAGAGAATATAGATTCAGAAGCTCTAAATTTTCGGTAATAGTCTAGGTATTTACTTAGGATTTTCAACATGAAAATATACCTTCACTTGCTCTTGTTTTCTCCTTGAGTTGTTGTTGATTCAAGGTGGTTGCCTTGGTGTTCCTAAGTAGCCGAAATCTTGCCTAAGTACTAGGGTGATTCTTGCTTCAAGACTTGATGAGAAATGCTACGAAAATACATAGAAATGAAGATAGAAGTTAAATCTCCATTAGTGGAGCTTTGAAGCTCTAAGGAATGAACTAGCAAAGGAGGAAGAAAAGAGAGGATTTTGGAAGCCTTACCAATCGGCTGGATGAGTGAGCAAAGGAGAATGGCAATTGCTCACGTAGGAAATAAGAGTTAGGCAAGGATAGAATTATTTGACACAATAATTGTCAAATTGTTTAGTCTTTCCTTTGTTTATTAATTTGGTGTTTGGCTCAAGAGAATGCTCTCGTTATTGTAGACCTTCGGCTGATTGATAAGAGGAGTAGGGTGGCTTGTTTGACAATTTGAAAGAATAAGACAAGACAAATGTAGGTAGGGTTTGTCTTCTTTGAATTTTCTAAGCTAATTACCATGCTCATCTTTGCTTATTTTCTTGTGATTCTTGGTTGCATAAGGCTGTAGATGCCAATTGATTTTGTTTGTTTTAAGACAAGAGAACATGCCTAGGTTGGTAGATGTTCTAGTTTGATTTTAATAAGGCAATCAAAACCTTCTTTTTCTTGCTGAAATCAGCACCATGTGTTGTGGTGTTGGAGTCTATTTGATTTTTGTTGTTTTATACCTAGATATATGCATTGTTAGGTAGTTGTTTTATTTGACTATTATTAATCAATCAATCTCCCCTTTTCCCTCACAAAATCGGCTGCCATATGCTAGTAACATGGGCTGTTTTATTTGATTACTAGCACATGGTATAAGTAGATTCTAGGACTTACTTTTGCATTTTAATTTCATTGTTTTTATATAAGCTAATTCTTCTTGTTTTTCTCTTGTAGGTATACGGTAATGGGGATCTCTTGACTGATTTTATTTGACACATTATCACATGGTAATGATAAGGTGAGTCACCATTCCATAAGTCAATTTTTAAACCAAAACCAAGCTAAACCACCTAAAATGGCGCATGCAATAGGAAGTAAATGGGACTGATTTTTAATTTGATTCCTGTCACACTATATTTTATTAAGACCATATTATAACATGTAATAGGTTCCAACATTTATTTGGTACATTTATACTAAGGTAAAAGATGAAAGTTCTAAGGTAAAAATGCTGATTTTAGGTACCTTTTTTATCATAATTTAGGCCCTACTTGTGCTATGAGTTTAGCACTGGAATTAATTGATTTAGATGTTAAATTCATCCCCATTTAGGATTATCAACTCGTGGCTCCTCAAAAGCTTCAAGGTAATTGCGTAAAACGCGTTTTTATGACACCCGAAGGTGCGTTTTTGTGCTTTAAGGATATCTGAATAATAAGTAGTCGCTATGAGTTCCATGAGTTATAAACATTTTTAGTCAATAATAATATATTAAGGCTTTACATTGAGTTATATGGGGTTATATCAACTCAAGACACAATTTCGGGCTACCGGGACACTCCCGGGCAAAAAGGAGCGTTAAGAAATTCCCCCGAGCACTTTGTGTATTTTTGAAAAGTAGCTCAAGAATTCTCTTTAGAATGATGAATATTGATGATAGGAACTCTAAGAATGATTTATATTGGAGTTTGTGCCACTTCGGTACCTCTCCGGGGCATTCCCGGGGGTTTATGGGGCCCTCAACAGGAACCTCCGAGCACTTTGTCTTTAACTGAGAATTTATCATGAGGACTTCATCTTATATGTTTAATAAAGTGTTATGGTGCATTTGGAATGAAGTGTAATGCTCTATTTCATTTTATAAAGTATTTTCGGGACTTTCGGGCCTTAAGGGCCTTTAAGGGAACTCCCGGGCATTTTGTACTTTTACTCAGTTTTAGCTGGTGTCCTGTGTTCTAAGGGTCATATAATGATCCTTGATTAAATTCATATGATGTTCATAGCTTATATAACTTGATTTGCTTAAGGTCCAGCTTAACGCTCGTTTATGACCTTAAGGAGTTCAGGTGCGTTTTTAACGCCTAGCTGTTTATATACTTTTCTCAGGGTTTTATAATCCCTGGATAATATTTATTTACCATTATTTAATTATTTAAAGGTTAGGGGTATTTCAGTCTACCCCCTTAAAAGGACTTCGTCCCGAAGTCATAACTTCTACTTACATATCCTATGGAATCTAGTTCCTCGAATCTATTCCCTGTATGCTTTATCATTCCTGGGTGTCAATACTATATTGACACTTCTACATTCCGTCAGTATTCTGAGTGTATGCAATTCGTACATACACCTAACCTTGCCCATGGCAAACAATGTATTCATAGCATAAGTAACTTGATAGATGCTGTAAAGTAAATAAGTGTCTCAACTTCCTAGCTATCCCACTAGGTCATCATTGCACAAGTGCAATACCAAAACTCAGTCCTACAGAGTGCAGAGGCGTAAACCCTTGGCAGTAAATCTCTTGTGTGATTGCAATAGGAATGAATATACTGTAAAGTAAATACGTGTACTCTTATTAACCATCCAAGTGTTGCATAGAACACATCAATACCAAGTGTTACATAGAACACACCATAACCATCAAGTGTCACATAGGACACAACAATAACCATCCAAGTGTCACATAGGACATATCAATAACCAAGTGTTACATAGAACACAACCATAACCATTCAAGTGTCACATAGGACACAACAATAACCAAGTGTTACATAGAACACATCCATAACCATTCAACCAATTGCACACATGCACAACAATCAACACAATCAACCAAATATAAAACCAGTATAGACTGCAGATATGCAAGTCACATGTGGTGCTCTACCCCCCTTAAAAAGGGTTACGCCCACGTACCCTAGACTAGTATAACTAGTCGGTTAATAGTGAATGAATCTTCACTCTCATCATTTTTTTACTTATGATTAGTTTTAAAGATAGCCTCCCGGCTGTAAGACTTTAGGTGGATAGGGCACATATTTTTGGATAAGATACGTGAAATACGTTGTGCATTCCTCTTGAGCTCAGTAGATAACTCTAACTGATGGGACCACCACGCTTCCGCTGCGCAACTCTGATTAAGTAATGTCCAATCATTCTGGAATAGTCTTAAATGTGCTTCGTTGGTTGTCATTGTTGATCTTGTCGGGACTTCTGTCCGTTTACGAGGTATAGCCCCCAAGAATCTATGCATTCTCTGACATGTTCCATAGTGCATTAGTATGCTTTTATATTTGAATCCTATATGTATGGGTGAAGGTGATCTACCATCTTGTACGTTGCCGATATTATCTCATGGCTTGTTTAAACTATCGTGTGTAACACACTTCCATTAATCGCCTCTTGTAGTTGTAATCGTGGTGCTCGGGTCTTGTATTAATATTGGGCCCTAAAAATCTCTCTCTTTGATCTTCAGGTCATCATCTTGTGATTCTGGTATTTGAGTTTACTGTCACCATATTCGGTTTTCATTTTCAATGTAAAGTATGAGCTATGGTCGAGCCGTGCATCTTATGTATAATATAGAAAGATTTCTTAATATTATTGATTCACCAATTGTCGGTAGTACATACACGATTACTATCGTCTGTTCATCAGGTATACCACAGTAGGGTTCCCGCTAAGGTTTCTAACAAGGTACAGTTTCCTCTCAATTGAACATGTTCTTGCGGTTGTGAATCAACTCATGTGAGTATTAGTATAATGTTTCTACCCTTTATATTCTACCATGCTTATAGGTAGGTTCCCATTTAATATATTGGGTTTGAATTCATAAAGAAAAGACATGAAAGTCGATCTTTCCCTCCAGATGGCAATATGGCCATAACTTAGAAGGTAGCTTGAGAATGCTCTTATTATAGATAAATGTCTCATAATCTCATTTTTAACTTATTAACATGGCTCATGTATAATAACAGTTATTATTCCCTTCACAGTTGACAATTTTACGACATACGTGGAGTCGTTTTAGCTATTTAATCTCTTCAGGATAACCTGGACAGCTTAATTCTTAACTTACACTTTCTACAACTCATATACTTCATTAATCAAATTTTATATTAAAATTAAGAATAAATATTTACTTATCACAGAGATATTTGTGACCACTTGTAACACCCCAACTACAACCATACACTTAACAACAAATTGCAGCGGAAAAATTAACTCTTCACATTACTTAACTCAATGGTGTTACACGCCGTTAACCACCCATGTGGCTAACAAGGCTAATACATATACATTGTATCGGTCTGACGGACTAGATTCCCAAGCAACTACACATTACTATCCCTTTCCATTAACAACTACCAATATACATATACATTCCAACTGTACCGAGTCTTTACAAACTGGTGCCGATAACAATTTCGGTCTTACTACACCTACAATACATACACAATTTAAATGGTTACCCAAGTACAAACGACTACCCCGTCCTACTCTCGAACGGCTTCCAGCTCCTTGTACCTAAAATAGGAAAGAGAAGAAAGGGTGGCCCCCCAGGGGGCTCAGCACCTTTGCTGGTATGGTAATCCCGTAGCCCGCATGCTACCGGGCCACGCACAACTAATTGTCGTCTAAGCATGCAGTTGATTATATTTGAATCATGCATGTAAACTATAAACACACAACACATTACATTCCACAACAATGGGGCTCAACAAAACAGACAACACATCTATACTTGATAAATCACTCATTGTGTTCTTTAACCCTAGAGGGTTTTCCTCTAATGGAGCTATTTCCTTAATAGACGACACTTACCCACTAATCGGGTTATCCTCAAACGCCTCTTATTATAAACTGGGATTCATATCCATGATCCACATACTCCACATTTTAACGTATATATAACATCACATCGCCATAAGAATTGCAGCACAACAATAACACATAACACAACGGTAACGGTTCTCTTTACGAACCGACTCAAACATAGTTAGTTAACTTGGTAAGCCTAGAGAATGGAAGCACCCTCATGATAAGCTTGTTACATCACTAGTTACCATCCCGTTAGTCGGACGAGTAACTTAACATAAAGATGGATCAGATATAGTGATCCGAACACACCGTACATATTCCCCAACCGACGTGAGTCAGAAAAGCCTTGGTTAAGCTTAAGGGTGATTGAAGACCAACGAAGGAAAAAACACCACATAGAGGGAGCTAAAGAAACTGTATACATCAACTCCCAAACAACGCACGACCGGAACAACCGGATTCCTCACCCCCATTATATATATATATTTATAGTTAAGGGCTCCACTATGGAACCTATCACATCCATACACCTTACGGTGTTACCACTGGGTTAAACACACAAGGGAGGTACATACAATCACACACAAACATCACACAACTAACTCACGCATAGTCGTGGTTAGAACATTCCCATGGTTCGGGTCGTTAAATCCGAATACCGATCTCTCATGTGATCCTAGACTCAGTTAGCTAAGGTTTAACACTTCCGAGGTTAAACGGTATCAGAACTAGACACGCCACATATATGAATTACTGTAAACTCATTACATATTTTTATCTTATAACGTGGCAAACATTCAGAAAAACACATTGGCATACAAGCCGGTGTAATCCGGTAGGACACAGGTTGCAAGAAAACCATACCTGTCACCAATGTCCACTCTAACGTGTCCTCTTAGGTTGCTCGAACAATTCTCGAACAACTGGTAACATTACAATTACTTTCATTAACATCGGGGTAACATGATTGTTTGAAGTCTAATGCTCATAACTTACTCCCGTTAACTAGTTAAATAACTTCACATTTTTTAACTTGTTTTACTTTCACATTTTATTACAACTTTTCACCCATAGTTGTCTTTATAACTCACCTAACATGTCCTAAACAACCTTATAGCATCATTACCTACCAATCCCCATCATTACACATCATTTTCTAACCTTAAATAACATTTTTAGAGTGGTCCGGGACTTGGTCCTCATCTAAGGTCCCGGACCTAGTCTTTGTAAAACTCTCGGGTTGTTTTCAGGTAGTGGTCCGGGACTTCATACAGGGCTTAAGTCCGGACCAATGTAGGCAGATACTCTCGGGGGTAAATCAGGGGGGGTCCGGGTCTTAGTACAAGACCTAAGTCCCGGACCAGAGTGGCTTATGAACTCTCGGCCTGTTTTGATGCATGGTCCGGGACCTTACCCTAGACCTAGGTCCCGGACCACTGCTACAGATTTGCATATTTACATTTTTCAAGTCTTGTTTCAATGGTTCTCCACATCCATTATATGTATAGACTCCCCAAAGGATCTTAGGCATATTCCAATGCCAAAATAACACCTTAACTCACCTAGTTCCTTGTCCAACTTGTTACTCAATTTCTTACAAAATTTACCAACACTTATAACATTTCTTTCTAGGTTTTCTAAGTGGTGTTCACACCTATGATCACGGCTAGCCCAAAATGTTTTCTCACCACAGCAACATCATCTCCCAAGCATCTTTCCTAACAACCAAAACTCTTTTATGCCACTTCTAGAATTTTCTCCACAAGCTCACACATCTTCCTTACAACACCTTATATCCACATTGTTTACCGAAACTTGTATAGATCCTAAATACAATCTCACCATGATCTTGAAGTATCCCTAAACACTCATTTGCATTCTAAATCCTCCGAGATAACGCCTAAGTCCTTTTTTTTTGCATTCTAGAACACCTTAATACATGGTTCTTTCTCTAGTAAAATACTTATTCATTTCTAACACTTATTAGCTCACCGAAACTCATTTAAAACACTTAGAACTCTTATACACTACCTAATTTTTAACATGGGCTCTACTAACATCTTGTTACACCAAAACACATAGTTTTCACACCATTAAACATCCAAGAACACTTAAATCCATCAAGAACATTCTTATACACAAAACTTCACCCATTTAACACTACATCACAATATAGTGCATAATTTAAATTGCTTGGCACTTAGGCCCTTAAATTGCATAAACCATAAACACTGAATTTCCACATTTAAATGCCTTCAACTGCGAATACACACAACAATGCTCCCACGTCCTTTTACTCCACCTTGTGGATAGTTTTCTAGATCATTTCCCATTTCTCTTTAGGTTATTTATTAAGCAAATATAGCTCAATTTCCTAGTACAATAAACCACATTAAGAGAGGTCATTTACCTCTTTGTTTTTCAAGCTTTCTCATTTGTTTTCTCTTGTTTTTCTTGATTGAAAATCGGCAAGGAGCTTTTATCACTTGTCAACCTTCTAACCAATACACATATAAGGGTAATGAGCATTATGTATAATACTCAAACTCATAGTTAAACCCTAGGTTTACATAAGTGTCTTAAAACACTAAAATTGATGTTTACCTTTGGAATTTGAAAGAGAACTTGAATAAGTGGCAAGATAGGACTCCTCCTAGCCCTTTGAAGTTTGAATTAAGCTAAGAAGAGAGCAAGGTAATGCACCATTGTAAGGTGAATTTTCGGTTATACAAGAAAATGAAAGGAAACTTGGTTCTTCTTTGATTTTCCTTACCTTGAAGCATAAGAGAATGACAAGGCATGAAAATATGAGCTCAAGCTCCTTCAATGGTGAATCTCCATGGCACCAAAATTGAGTTCTTGAAGATTTGAAAAGAGGGAAATGAAGAGCTTGCTCCAACTAGAAGAATGGTAGTCTTGAATTTAATTTTGGAGCATGGAGCTAGGAATTACAAGTGAAGAAAGATGAAGAATGGTGGAGGTGCTGTAGCAGTACCGGTTGGAGCTTGGGAGAAGATGAAGAAATCGGTGAGGATGGAGGAAAATAAGAGAATGAGGTGAGAGAGTACTCTTTGTTAAGATATTTATGCTTAAAAGCAAATAGTACTTTACTTTATGAATTCTCCTTCCTTTAATAAACTAACAAGGGTGATGACTCACCTCTCATAAAATCGGCCCCCCTCTTGTACCTAGACTGATTTTTGGTCTTTGTTGACCAATTAAACAACTTATGTTGACTTATGTTATAAACTAGCTTAATTTAGTTACTATTCACTAAACAAGGCACATAGTTGTGAAATTTGATTTCCCATTGATTTATACTTCCTAATGTGATACTAAGTAGTACACATGTTAATTAAAGAGTAATGATGGACATTTAGCCATTCAAAACCCATTTACAAGACAATTTTTCAAAAATGTGCTTTAAGACTCCTTAAAGCACATTTTGTGTTTTAACTTGTTTTCAAGCTTGGTTTTCTTTGGTAATTGGTTTAAAATGTTCATTAGTATGTTTACAAGGTCTAGGAAAGACCTTTAGGTCTTATACAAGGTTACACCAAGCCTAGAGCAAGTATTTGCTTAAATTGGCTTTAAGGTGTTTTCTTGTGTTTTGTTTGGTTTAATTGTCTAACAAAGTTTCCTAAGGACTTAATTAGCCTTATCAAATCATAATTGAATATTACTAAGTCTTGGTAGGCTCTTGGGTCCTAACCAAGTTCACTCCAAGCTTAGAGCATGTTTTTTCTCAAACTGTGTTTATGGTACTTTATTGTTTTACTATTGTTTAAATTGTTCACTAATGTTTCTAAGGCACTTTTTAGCCTTAACATACCATAGTTTAATGTTTAAACAACATATCAAGGTTTGGGGTATTTCAATCTACCCCCTTAAAAGAACTTCGTCCTCGAAGTTCACACTTCCCTCGCATCATTTGGACTTGAACACGGAGATTACTTGCAAAATAAAACTTCCATAACCAAACATACTTTACGTCACAACCTCGGACTTAACGGTCCGGGTATCATATCCACATCCATACATAACATAACATACTTACATGATAACCTCGGACTTAACGGTCCGGGTACCTTAACAACATTTGTACTTACATAACAACCCTTAGACTCTCAGGTTTGGGTAACATAACAACATTTAGACACATAGGTCTGGGTAACATAACGACTTTCGGAACTCAACCACATTAGGACCCAAGGTCAAAATAATATTTATTACACATACCACACAACATGTCTTAGCATGTATGGCAACCAAAAATATCTTTTATATACACTGTGATCCCGCGGATTCCCTGGGGGATCAAAACAATCACTTAATCTTTAACATATATACTTCCCATGTCACCGGTCCGAAGACAAAGGCTCACA
The DNA here is from genome assembly GCA_023374045.1 of Limonium bicolor. Lineage (NCBI taxonomy): Eukaryota > Viridiplantae > Streptophyta > Magnoliopsida > Caryophyllales > Plumbaginaceae > Limonium > Limonium bicolor. Next base: position 294,939,589 of record CM041777.1, read on the forward strand.
CGTCCTCGGCTCGTGAGCAAGTACTACAAAAATATTCTTTGTGAGGTTAAGTATAAGAAATTTCTTTAACTAAAGTATCAATCAAAGGTTTTGAAAATCCTTTTGAAAACGCATACAACTCCAAGTCCAACTTATGCTCTTTATTTCTTTTCCTAGCGTGGTTATTTGTGACCACTTAAGGGGAGCTTCAAGAATCATCCAACCCTGATGTGATCAGCATCAGTGTTGAACTATCCTTCCACCCAATTTGTGTTCGGCTTCCCTTGATCACATGCAAATCAAGTTCCACCTCCCACTTCATTTTCAAGCATCAAATAATACACCATTTCCCATTTTCTATCTTTTAGTCTTTCTAGTCATAATCATTACATCTCCAAAGGATAGAAATCCGTCTATCAGTTATCTCCATTCACTTTAATCCTGTTACCTAGGGAATCTTATTCTCACTAGGTTCTATGTCAGTTTCATACCCTTTCATGAATCACTATATTACATATATACATATATTTTATCAAAATACAACACACGGTTTTACATTTATACACTGTCGGGGGTTTTTGTTTCCCCGGAGTTTATGAATGCTTATGTTTATGTAACGCACGCACCAATCATCCAAACAATCATTTTGTGCTATGCACAACATAGTTCACGTACACTTGTATGGTAAAACACACTAAGCAGTTTTGCGCTCTACCCCCCCCCCCCTTAAAAGGGATTACGCCCACGTAATCAACCACTGAATATTGGTTTAAAAAAAAGTTCTACCATCGTGAAGTGTTTTAACTTCCACACGGTCTGTTATACAATGTGTTCTGGTTAGAGGATCTTAATCATATTGGCGGTTTAGTCCCTAAACCAAGAATTCTCATTGGAGTTTGCTTTAACTCTTAACTGGTTTCGGTTCTGGCCTGTGAGGCTTCTAGGCATTAATAATTAGCCATTCACTCATTTTCACTATGCACATTCAACACTTGAATCACTGGCTCACTAGTTTCTGTTGCGCAACTCTGATAACTGTAGAGCTTAGTTTGCCCCACTTGTTATTCTTACTGTATTGTACATCTCCAATTATCACCTTTATCTTGGTAATAACGGTTTCTCAACCGACGCGTGGTATCTCTTACCGTGAGCGAACTCGGTGAGTTTCAAACTTTCCATCCACTTCTCTAATAACTTACTGCGTAAACTGCTACGTATTTCACAACGATTGACTTGATTCCTTCCGACTTACTGTCGGTTAAGGTTGAGCTACTACCTAATGTGTAGTGCTCTCTCGGTTATTTCCCACACTCGAGGTATATTCCATACCGATATTTGGTATTTAGTGCTACTGTAGTCACTTGTTGTTAATCATGCCTCCACATTTGGTTTTGTACATGTATTCTTCCCTTGGTACGACCCTGCATTTCCTATGCATCGGTCATTATAGCGTTATAAGTCTCTTTTTACTTCCACCACAATTAACATTTTTCCCAAATTCCTAACTATCTCACTCGATCATTACTGCGCAAGTGCAATACCAAAACACTCAGTCATACAGAGTGCAGAGGCGTAAACTCTTGGCAGTAAATCTCTTATGCGATTGCAATAGGAATGAACATTGTTTTCACTAAGATTCTTACCTCATGATACTGGCTTACTGCCTAGTTTATGTGCTATCACTTACCGTTGTATCTCCACTGAGTCTAACTCATAAGTCTGCTTATTCACCATTTTATTGCCTAACAACACTCACACAACGGTCGCTTACAGCGCACCGTGCTCTTCATAACACTGACTTACATGACATCCACTGTCATATTAGCTTCCGCTCATATACTTACATTATTCGTATTACGGTTCGTCATTCATTTGAATGACCATTGAATACATATTTCCCATCACTTTGTTACCCTCACTCGAGTTATAAGTCGGCGCTACTCAGCTCGGTGCTTCACATTATACACACATGCTACTCAACTAACTGCTCTCCCGCAATAACAACATGGCCAATCCTTAACATATTTCCTGAACTTGGTTCACCTAACTACCACTCCCGCGGTTTCACAATGTCGAGAGGTATCCCCACTCTTAAAGCAGTGGTTCGTTATCCGCTCTATTCACTTATATAACATAAACTCATGTAATCGATCAAATTCACATAACACATTTTGTTTGTGGCTTATAAGCCTTACTGCCTCGAGCTCGGCTCATTGTAGGCTGTTCACACACATTTAATTCTCTATACAACATTACATGGTTTGGATATTATATTGGGCTCCATGACAAGGTCGTTGCATTACGCTTCCTTTCATGGGATGCCCCTTAAGAAAGCCAGGTTGCCTCCTGACGACTTATGTTTAAACTGAGTATTAGTTTCAACTCCTGTGTTTCTGTCACGTTATTACGTTCAACAATTGTTGATCCAAACACCCTTCAAGGACAGCTCCTGGGTGTTACTAGGTTATGTCATTACATCTGGCTTGCATTATTGGTATGTTTAGTTAACTACGCCATTTTGCGTTCTTAGTTGGGTTTACTATCCTCGTCTGTGAAGATCAATATTCCCTGGTAGTCCAGGTGATCATTCCGGAGTTTCATCTCGTTCGTTGCACATTAATGTGTCCATATCAGGCATTTGCCTCGCCATGTATAGGCTGGGTCACCGTTCCAACTATTCATGTTTATCCCTCGGGCTTCTTACTTACAAGCCAGTGCGCCTCGCACTTCTTGACTCATGAACATTCCCTTGAAATACACTCACTAATTCCTTTAGTCTCATTAACTTAACTGGGTTCTTTTACTCCAACCATTCGTGGTAATCTGTTGCTCTTGTTTAACTTTTACTGCTGACCGTAATATGGAGTCGACTACTTCCTGTGTTCCGAACTCTACTCGTATACATATGTCGGGTACCCTACTGATACATTGCTACTTACCCGACTAACCCATAAACAGGTCCGTCAGGCCCACAAGCTCCTATCGGAGTGTGGTCGTCCCACATTTCAGTTGGTACACTCGTAGTGTCCGACACACGCCTAGGTGAAGTATTCTGTTGTCAACTCCCTTATATTGTCCTGTGACAATATGCATTATGTGCTTCCCGAACTTAATCGAGGGAAAGTCTATCCACTGTTGTATTACTATGAACTTAATCCATTCCCTCGGGTCGCTACCCTTGGGTTTACCGGTTTCCTTTCCGGTGGCTCAAATCACTGAGGCCGGTGTAGGTCCTCTGGTTGGTTTTTAAAGAAGGTTAGAAAGAAGTATTGGTTTAAAAGAAAATTTGGTTTTGAAAGAAAAGAGTTTGAAATAAATCTGAGTTTGAAAGAAAAATTCTCATGGTATTACAATGGCTTCTTGCCTTAACCGAGTCTAGCTTCTTGCTGACTGGTGTATCCCCAATTACAGAGGTTAGGCTGTTAAGCCCTTCCACGGCTATGATGATCTCACTGAACTTTGTGGTACCTTACTAAGTACTTTGTAGTTGTTAAAATTTCCTGAACAGCCCTGTTATAGCAGCACTTGCCATGGCAAGTGCACCATGCTAACTGGCTATCGGTTAAACACACACACCGGTTGCGGTATTGTTCTTACCCGCACTGTCATCAGTGGCCTTGTTGGCCCTTACTTGACCTTACAGTCTTGACAATAAATCCTCTGGGTGACTTCTCACTATGTTCGCATAATAATCATTAACTAGGGTGTTTTCCACTCTGGGAGACCCCTTTTTACTTAGTATTGTATCCTTTTCGTAGCCCGTTCCACGCATTTGTCGTGGTTACTGAGACTTGTCTCTGGTTTGGGTACTACGTGCTAAAAAGAGAAATTGTAGGATAAAACTATATATAAAAAGAATAAAATAATAAACTAAACCTACAACTCTACTACGGGTAGCAAATAAAAACCCGGTCGGAGTATAGTGTAAAATATACGACCGAGAGAATCGTACCAAGGGACTTATAGAAAAATAGTCCTAATCCGGGCAAAAGCCTATTCTATAACAAGGGGGGAAAGTAAGTGTGTAAGTACAAATTAAGAAAAACTACCTAAAAACCTAATCTAAAATAGTATTTATAATGATCTACCCCAGATTCGAAATGACAACGTCATAAAAACACAAATGAACACCAAGGGAAAAGAATAAATTCCGAACCAACCAACTTTTGGTACTGCCGGATATTATGCCAGACAATATGCACCCGGCAAAGACAAGAACCTTGAATGTGCCGGACGTGTTGCACCCGGGCATGCCTCAAAATGTCAATTTACTCTTCCAGTTCGAAGCTGAACTAAGCACTCCCTAATCATTATCGAAGACTAGCAATATCTAGGTAATCAACGAACCAAAAGGGGAGAATTCTAAGCCTTAAATTTCATCCTTCAAGTTATAAAAGACAAATAGAAAGACCACTTGGAATTCCTCAACCTTTCTGCCTTACCAAGGTCAGAATTGAAGTACTTGGAAGAAGAAGCAACTTCATTCCTAATTGCAATAACCACAAAATTCCAAGTTGAACTTATATCTTTTATTGAGTGATCTTAGTGCGTTTACAAAGAGAACCATTTCTAACTAGAGAAGACAAAGAATTCTACATCACCATGCACACAACTACAAGAAGAGAATACAAAGAGGGAGAAGGAGATGTCAATAGCCTTAACCCGACAAGGTCTTCTTCTTCTCTTGCGTGGCTGGCTCCGTAGACTTCTTTGGACACCAACAATGGAGTGAGGCGGAAATATAGAAGTGAATGGAGTGGATTTGGTATGTTTAAGTGTGCCCATTGATGTAGACTCTCGGCCTATTTATAGGGCTTCAAAATGTCGTTTACCGGGCGTCTTGCCGGATCATCAATAGCCGGCACACGTGATAAATGCGCCCAACTGTTAACGGTCGAAACCGTCAATTCCGCGTGAAACAGTGCATATGCCGAGTAGAAATTACCCGGCATCACACCCGACAGCGGTTGGAAAACACGTGGAACAATGTGCTGTCGTATGGTCAACCAAAGTGACTCTATACTCATGCTGGATAGCATTTACCCGGCATCGCATCCGGCAAGGCCTCTTTTCTGTTCTGTGCTCATGCCGTGTAGAACCAACCCGGCACCGAGTCCGGCATCAATGGAATTTCTGCCTAGAGATGCGTTCCTTGTATATAAAACACATAAAACATAAGACTGTACAAATATATACTTTAACGCATAATCTAACAGGAAATAACACATATATAACTTTATTTAGATAGATATAATACTAAATCTAATGCATAAAATATGATAAGTCTGCGGCTTATCAAGGCCCTACACTGACCTTTTGCTAGTCCTCGAGCAAAACAAGATTAGAAAGGACTAATTACTTATGCACAAAACAGATAAACTTTAGAATGAAATGTAGATAATATTTCCAACTATATGACTCTAATTCATAAGTATCACTTAATCTACCTTATTTGATCAAAACATACTAATGGGTATCAAACAAAAATTTCAAAACCGATCAAAAACTTTTGGGCTATTTTGCATAAGGGATTTTGTAAACTCTCATTTTTCCGGTTTCCATCATTCAGCTCTATTTTTCAAGAGTTTCTGAATGTGGCCAAGACACTCATCATTGGTTTTTATTATTCAGCCCTATTTTGCAAGGGTTCTGAATCAACCATGATTTTTTACATTGAAGAACAGGGAATTTAGGAGAAAAATAAAAGGAAAAACTCTCGTTTGTTGCTTTTTATTCAGAGGCACTTTATGCAACCTCAGGGAATATAATGCTTTTCCTTTGGAAGAAGATTGTTTTTTTTCTTTCTTCTTCTTCCTTTTTTGCACAAAAACCCTTTTAAGATTTTCACCCAAAAGATTTTTCACAATTTGGAAAGAAAAGAAACAAATACCCAGAAGTACATAAAGAAAAGAGTTAGGAGAAAGATCATATACTCACGTTAATAAAGAGAATCAAAAAGTTGAAAACAGAAATCTATAAGTCATTAGAAAGCTTACCTCTTGAGAGAACAAGCATTTATTATTCCGAATCTCATCTTAATCAAAAACATGCAAAAAGTTTAGTAAAAATTGATAAAACTCACAACTTATGTATATTATAAATAAAACTTTATTTTTTAAGGGGGTCCCTGCCCTACACTTGGCAGGAACACTGTCCCCAGTGTTCAAAGAAACAATAAAAATGTTTTTTTTCAACTAGAAGAATAATGAAATTACTCATAAAGCAAATAACATATAGAACAACAGAAAATTAAAAGAGAAAGATTAAAGGGAAAGAAAGGCTCCCCTGTTTGATAGTGAAGGCGCGAGGATGAACCGCCCTACACTTAGCCTTTTAGGTTACTTAGCAGTATCCGAGATCCGTGGCAGGATAGTGACCGAATTCGCATGCTCCCGTGGATTGGTTTGCGTTTGGGACGGGAGTTGACCTTGTTGTCTTGGTTGCGTCAGAAGTTGTTGTAATTGCAACTGCAACGATTTGTGCTCTTTGCGAATGGTCGAGATCTCGTTGTGAGTGTCCTGGGTCTTGTTCATCAGGGCTGACATCATGTCACGAAGTTCAGCCATTTCAGCCTCTGATGGATGTAGGGTGGGATGGTCTGCATTGCCTGGGACCTTCCTGGTAGCCGGCTTGACTCTGAAAGTGTTGAGGGGGTTGGTTCCCTTGTTGCCATGGCTGCCGATACCCTTGGTTACTCACATAGTGGACTTCCTCAATATTCTGAAAGTCAAGCATGTCAGGGCTTGGAGCGTGTGGTCGTGCACTAACACGTTCGCCTGTTGAGGAAGTTTGTTCATTGCTATTTGCTCCACCACTTTCTGTAGAGCGCTAACCTTTGTGGACGTTTGAGCATTGCTCTCCAACAACTGCTCCTGACTTTGCATTAGTTTGTCAAATTTTGCATCACCCTCTCCCACTTGATATAAACCAGCGGTACTACCCCTGGTTCCACCGGTGGCCCAATCCCTAATCTCTTCGCAAAGAGATTCAACCCCACTAAGGAATTGATCTCCAGGCTTCTTTAATATATCTGCACCAAGGGAGAATAAGATCATCGTCTTGCATTGATTGATCAATCCTTTGTAAAACAACTGAGATAGTTGTTCTTTGGTGAGGCCGTGGTGTGGACATGTGCGCAGCAACCCTTTGAATCTGTCCCAAGTCTCACAGATGTTCTCCGAGCTAGGCTGTCTGAAGTTGTAAATCTCGGCGATCATCTCCAGGGTGCGACTAGGGGGCATGAATTTGTCATAAACTTGGTTGCCATGTCCTCCCATGTGGTGATGGTACTAGGGGTTAGACTGTGGTACCACTTGCTGGCGTTCCCCGTAAGGCTATGGGGAAAGAGGGAAAGTCTGGCATATTGGAGGACATTGTTTGTGGAGGTTAGACTGTTTGTGTGTTGTAGAAATTTGGTGATGTGGAGCAAAGCATCGTCCGGGTTTGTGCCGTCGAACATACCCAACTTCTTGATGCATCTGATTTGATGATATGGCTTGAGTTTTTGCCATTCATCATATTCATTTTGTGCGAGGAGTGGGAGGTCGATTGCTGGCTTTTGGTCTTGGTTAGAAGGCCGGTTTATATTTCGGACGGTAGGTGCTGCCATTGGTGTAGGAGGTAGGTGTTGTTGGTTTCTTCGTTGACGAATGGAGCGAAGAAGAGTCCTCTCAATTTCTGGGTCAGAATTTGCTAAGTCTTTAGGAGAATTCGTGGACCGCAGAAGCATTCACTTTGATAACTTCAGGAGGAGCAAGAGAAAACGTTATAATACTTCGTAATAATAAAAGAAATAATATAATGACATATTAAAATTACGAAAATACAAGAAGAAATGAAGTTTTGGTTATGCCGGACACGGTGCCGGGTGTACGGCATCCGGCATTGGACTTCCTCCAATACTGTCGGGTTAAGAGTACCCGGCGTCGCGTCCGGTCTTCTGCGAATCTCAAAAAAAATAAAGAATCAACAATTAGGAAGTATTAGAAGAGAGATCTAAGCGAATGGTATAAGAAAAGAATAGAGGAATTTAACATTTTACGAAAATAATTTAAAACTGAAAATAATTTGATGATGCCGGACAGGTTACTGGGTTAGTTGTATCCGGCAGTGGACTTCCTCCACTAATGTCGGGTTGAAGTTACCCGGCATACCACCCGGCGCGTTCAAACTCGAAAAGAAAATTAAATGGGAAAGGAAAGGGAAGTTAACATAAAAGAGTAATGAAAAAGAATATTTATAGACAAATCAAAGATTCGAAAAAAGACAATGCGAAGTAAAAGTTGAAGTTTGATTATGCCTGGTCGTGCGCCGGGTAAACTCTATCCGGCGTAGGACTTCCTCCAAGATGCCGGATGTAGAACACCCGGCAGTGTACCTGGCACATTCAAACCGAAAATAAAATGAACAAATTAAATTAAAGAATCAAAGAATTAAAGAATAAAGAATAAAGAATAGGGCGTTTTACCGAATTTAGGACTTGGACTAATTCCAAGTCCCCGATAACGGCGTCAATTTGCTAAAAAGAGAAATAGTAGGATAAAACTATATATAAAAAGAATAAAATAATAAACTAACCTACAACTCTACTACGGGTAGCAAATAAAAACCCGGTCGGAGTATAGTGTAAATATATTACGACCGAGAGAATCGTACCCAAGGGACTTATAGAAAAATAGTCCTAATCCGGGCAAAAGCCTATTCTATAACAAGGGGGAAAAAGTGTGTAAGTACAAATTAAGAAAAAACTACCTAAAAACCTAATCTAACAGTAGTATTTATAATGATCTGCCCCAGATCGAAATGGCAACGTCATAAAAACACAAATGAACACCAAGGAAAAGAATAAATTCTGAACCAAAACCAACTTTTGGTACTGCCGGACAATATGCACCCGACAAAGACAAGAACCTTGAATGTGCCGGACGTGTTGCACCCGGCATGCCATCCGGCATGCTCAAAATGTCAATTTACTCTTCCAGTTCGAAGCCGAACTAAGCACTCCCTAATCATTATCGAAGACTAACAATATCTAGGTAATCAACGAACCGAAAAGGGGAGAATTCTAAGCCTTAAATTTCATCCTTCAAGTTATAAAAGACAAATAGAAAGACCACTTGGAATTCCTCAACCTTTCTGCCTTACCAAGGTCAGAATTGAAGTACTTGGAAGAAGAAGCAACTTCATTCCTAATTGCAATAACCACAAAATTCCAAGTTGAACTTATATCTTTTATTGAGTGATCTTAGTGCGTTTACAAAGAGAACCATTTCTAACTAGAGAAGACAAAGAATTCTACATCACCATGCACACAACTATAAGAAGAGAATACAAAGAGGGAGAAGGAGATGTCAATAGCCTTAACCCGACAAGGTCTTCTTTCTTCTCTTGCGTGGCTGGCTCCGTAGACTTCTTTGGACACCAACAATGGAGTGAGGCGGAAATATAGAAGTGAATGGAGTGGATTTGGTATGTTTAAGTGTGCCCATTGATGTAGACTCTCGGCCTATTTATAGGGCTTCAAAATGTCGTTTGTCGGGCGTCTTGCCGGATCATCAATAGCCGGCACACGTGATAAATGCGCCCAACTGTTAACGGTCGAAACCGCCAATTCCGCGTGAAACAGTGCATATGCCGGGTAGAAATTACCCGGCATCACACCCGGTAGCGGTTGGAAAACACGTGGAACACATGGGCTGTCGTATGGTCAACCGAAGCGACTCTATACTCATGCCGGATAGCATTTACCCGGCATCGCATCCGGCAAGGCCTCTTTTCTGTTATGTGCTCATGCCGTGTAGAACCAACCCGGCACCGAGTCCGGCATCAATGGAATTTCTGCCTAGAGATGTGTTCCTTGTATATAAAACACATAAAACATAAGACTGTACAAATAATATACTTTAACGCATAATCTAATAGGAAATAACACATATATAACTTTATTTAGATAGATATAATACTAAATCTAATGCATAAAATATGATAAGTCTGCGGCTTATCACTACGTTGTAGTTTCCTTAGTCGGTTGGTATACCTTTAGTGCCATTTTTTTAACATTTTTGGCCCCGTAGACGCTCGTCTCGGGTTCCATTACTTCACTTCTTGCCTGTTGCACGGTTGGTGTGTTGCAAGCTGGTTGTTCTCGACTGCTCGGCATGTCGACCCAGGTTGCCGGAAATTCCATTCTTCTATACACAAGATTCTTCATTCTTCGCTATTAATTGTGATTAACATTGTTCAGATGGGAACCGCCTCCGGGATTCCTAGTTTCAGAATCTACCGTATGACAGGTTCTCCGTTCTCACAGAGGTACTTAATAACAGCCAGATCGGGTATTCCCGAGTAAGAGAGGACTTCCATCTCTCTGGCGTTCTTTCCCAAGTTATAAAACAGGGATTGTGGAGGGCGGGATGGACATTGTAGGTTTCCAGTACACACTGGAAATTCCTAACTAGCGTATCTCTCACGCTATCACTCAACCCTTAACCCAAAGTACTAAAATCCTAACTCGGTAATTCAGTCATCAGAGCGATACTTCGCTCTGATACCACTTTTTGTAACACCCCAACTACAACCATACACTTAACAACAAATTACAGCAGAAAAATTAACTCTTCACATTACTTAACTCAATGGTGTTACACGCCGTTAACCACCCACATGGCTAACAAGGCTAATACATATACATTGTATCGGTCTGACGGACTAGATTCCCGAGCAATTACACATTACTATCCCTTTCCATTAACAACTACCAATATACATATACATTCCAACTGTACCGAGTCTTTACAAACTGGTGCCGATAACAATTTCGGTCTTACTACACCTACAATACATACACAATTTAAATGGCTACCCATGTACAAACGACTACCCCGTCCTACTCTCGAACGGCTTCCAGCTTCTTGTACCTGAAATAGGAAAGAGAAGAAAGGGTGGCCCCCCCAGGGGGCTCAGCACCTTTGCTGGTATGGTAATCCCGCAGCCCGCATGCCACCGGGCCACGCACAACTAATTGTCGTCTAAGCATGCGGTTGATTATATTTGAATCATGCATGTAAACTATAAACACACAACACATTACATTCCACAACAATGGCGCTCAACAAAACAGACAACACATCTATACTTGATAAATCACTCATTGTGTTCTTTAACCCTAGAGGGTTTCTCCTCTAATGGAGCTATTTCCTTAATAGACGACACTTACCCACTAATCGGGTTATCCTCAAACGCCTCTTATTATAAACTGGGATTCATATCCATGATCCACATACTCCACATTTTAACGTATATATAACATCACATCGCCATAAGAATTGCAGCACAACAATAACACATAACACAACGGTTACGGTTCTCTTTACGAACCGACTCAAACATAGTTAGTTAACTTGGTAAGCCTAGAGACTCATGATAAGCTTGTTACATCACTAGTTACCATCCCGTTAGTCGGACAAGTAACTTAACTTAAAGATGGATCGGATATAGTGATCCGACATGAGTCAGAAAAGCCTTGGTTAAGCTTAAGGGTGATTGAAGACCAACGAAGGAAAACAACCAACAGAGAGGGAGCTAAAGAAACTGTATACATCAACTCCCAAACAACGCGCGACCGGAACAACCGGATTCCTCACCCCCCATTATATATATAGTTAAGGGCTCCACTATGGAACCTATCACATCCATACACCTTACGGTGTTACCACTGGGTTAAACACACAAGGGAGGTACATACAATCACACACAAACATCACACAACTAACTCACGCATAGCCGTGGTTAGAACGTTCCCATGGTTCGGGTCGTTAAATCTGAATACCGATCTCTCATGTGATCCTAGACTCAGTTAGCTAAGGTTTAACACTTCCGAGGTTAAACGGTATCAGAACTAGACACGCCACATATATGAATTACTGTAAACTCATTACATATTTTTATCTTATAACATGGCAAACATTCAAAAAAACACATTGGCATACAAGCCGGTGTAATCCGGTAGGACACAGGTTACAAGAAAACCATACTTGTCACCAATGTCCACTCTAATGTGTCCTCTTAGGTTGCTCGAAAAATTCTCGAACAACTGGTAACATTATAATTACTTTCATTAACATCGGGGTAACATGATTGTTTGAAGTCTAATGCTCATAACTTACTCCCGTTAACTAGTTAAATAACTTCACATTTTTAACTTGTTTTACTTTCACATTTTATTACAACTTTTCACCCACTTAGTTGTCTTTATAACTCACCTAACATGTCCTAAACAACCTTATAGCATCATTACCTACCAATCCCCATCATTACACATCATTTTCTAACCTTAAATAACATTTTTAGAGTGGTCCGGGACTTGGTCCTCATCTAAGGTCCCGGACCTAGTCTTTGTAAAACTCTCGGGTTGTTTTCAGGTAGTGGTCCGGGACTTCATACAGGGCTTAAGTCCCGGACCAATGTAGGCAGATACTCTGGGGGTAAATCAGGGGGTGGTCCGGGTCTTAGTACAAGACCTAAGTCCCGGACCAGAGTGGCTTATGAACTCTCGGCCTGTTTTAATGCATGGTCCGGGACCTTACCCTAGACCTAGGTCCCGGACCACTGCTACAGATTTGCATATTTACATTTTTCAAGTCTTGTTGCAATGGTTCTCCACATCCATTATATGTATAGACTCCCCAAAGGATCTTAGGCATATTCCAATGCCAAAATAACACCTTAAACTCACCTAGTTCCTTGTCCAACTTGTTACTCAATTTCTTACAAAATTTACCAACACTTATAACATTTCTTTCTAAGTTTCTAAGTGGTGTTTCACACCTATGATCACGGCTAGCCCAAAATGTTTTCTCACCACAACAACATCATCTCCCAAGCATCTTTCCTAACAACCAAAACTCTTTTATGCCACTTCTAGAATTTTCTCCACAAGCTCACACATCTTCCTTACAACACCTTATATCCACATTGTTTACCAAAACTTATATAGATCCTAAATATAATCTCACCATGATCTTGAAGTATCCCTAAACACTCATTTGCATTCTAAATCCTCCGAGATAACGCCTAAGTCCTTTTTTTTTGCATTCTAGAACACCTTAATACATGGTTCTTTCTCTAGTAAAATACTTATTCATTTCTAACACTTCTTAGCTCACCGAAACTCATTTAAAACACTTAGAACTTCTTATACACTACCTAATTTTTAACATGGGCTCTACTAACATCTTGTTACACCAAAACACATAGTTTTCACCATTAAACATCCAAGAACACTTAAATCCATCAAGAACATTCTTATACACAAAACTTCACCCATTTAACACTACATCACAATATAGTGCATAATTTAAATTGCTTGGCACTTAGGCCCTTAAATTGCATAAACCATAAACACTGAATTTCCACATTTAAATGCCTTCAACCTGCGAATACACACAACAATGCTCCCACGTCCTTTTAGTCCACCTTGTGGATAGTTTTCTAGGTCATTTCCCATTGGCTCTTTAGGTTATTTATTAAGCAAATATAGCTCAATTTCCTAGTACAATAAACCACATTAAGAGAGGTCATTTACCTCTTTGTTTTCTAAGCTTTCTCATTTGTTTTCTCTTGTTTTTCTTGATTGAAAATCGGCAAGGAGCTTTTATCACTTGTCAACCTTCTAACCAATACACATATAAGGGTAATGAGCATTATGTTTAATACTCAAACTCATAGTTAAACCCTAGGTTTACATAAGTGTCTTAAAACACTAAAATTGATGTTTACCTTTGGAATTTGAAAGAGAACTTGAATAAGTGGCAAGATAGGACTCCTCCTAGCCCTTTGAAGTGTGAATTAAGCTAAGAAGAGAGCAAGGTAATGCACCATTGTAAGGTGAATTTTCGGTTATACAAGAAAATGAAAGGAAACTTGGTTCTTCTTTGATTTTCCTTACCTTGAAGCATAAGAGAATGACAAGGCATGAAAATATGAGCTCAAGCTCCTTCAATGGTGAATCTCCATGGCACCAAAATTGAGTTCTTGAAGATTTGAAAAGAGGGAAATGAAGAGCTTGCTCCAACTAGAAGAATGGTAGTCTTGAATTTAATTTTGGAGCATGGAGCTAGGAATTACAAGTGAAGAAAGATGAAGAATGGTGGAGGTGCTGTAGCAGTACCGGTTGGAGCTTGGGAGAAGATGAAGAAATTGGTGAGGATGGAGGAAAATAAGAGAATGAGGTGAGAGAGTACTCTTTGGTAAGATATTTATGCTTAAAAGCAAATAGTACTTTACTTTATGAATTCTCCTTCCTTTAATAAACTAACAAGGGTGATGACTCACCTCTCATAAAATCGGCCCCCCTCTTGTACCTAGACTGATTTTTGGTCTTTGTTGACCAATTAAACAACTTATGTTGACTTATGTTATAAACTAGCTTAATTTAGTTACTATTCACAAAACAAGGCACATAATTGTGAAATTTTTGATTTCCCATTGATTTAGACTTCCTAATGTGATACTAAGTAGTACACATGTTAATTAAACAGTAATGATGGACATTTAGCCATTCAAAATCCATTTACAAGACAATTTTGCAAAAATGTGCTTTAAGACTCCTTAAAGCACATTTTGTGTTTTAACTTGTTTTCAAGCTTGGTTTTCTTTGGTAATTGGTTTAAAATGTTCATTAGTATGTTAACAAGGTCTAGGAATGACCTTTAGGTCTTATACAAGGTTACACCAAGTCTAGAGCAAGTATTTGCTTAAATTGGCTTTAAGGTGTTTTCTTGTGTTTTGTTTGGTTTAATTGTCTAACAAAGTTTCCTAAGGACTTAATTAGCCTTATCAAATCATAATTGAATATTACTAAGTCTTGGTAGGCTCTTTGGGTCCTAACCAAGTTCGCTCCAAGCTTAGAGCATGTTTTGCTCAAACTGTGTTTATGGTACTTTATTGTTTTACTATGGTTTAAATTCTTCACTAATGTTTCTAAGGAACTTTTTAGCCTTAACATACCATATTTTAATGTTTAAACAACATATCAAGGTTTGGGGTATTTCACCACTTGTAGGGAGTCTCAGGAATCATTCAACCCTGACGGGGTCAGCGTCAATGTTGAACTATCCTTTCACTCCATTTTGTGTTTGGTTTTCCCTGATCTGACCAGGATCAAGTTCAACCTCCCACGTCAAATATCAAACAATCACATAATTGTCATTTTCCAAATTTTATCTTATCAAACTTTGTGACGTGGTGAGTACTACATTTTCTCTTGACCACTATACAACTAATCCAATATCTGTTATAACCTATACTCGAATCTAGTGTATTACCTAATCCCCGGAACCATATTCCTTTGATAAAATCATCAAGCGGGGAAGCCAGTTTTTCCTCTTGGCATAAAAGGTAAATTCTTATTAAAACATCTAGGCACATACTGTCTAATAATTATATTCATCAATCATTTTAACTCTTAAATCCATCATACAAGTAATAAATTCAGTTACGGTGTAACACCCCTACCGCTAATACCGTCATTACCGTCCAAACACAACGTACTCACATACCTTCGCAGCGGATACCTACATACGCAACGGCGGGTGATACAATGCCGTTAGCCACTCACGTGACTAACAAGGCAACTACTACTGCTACATACAACATCGGTCTGATGGACCGGAATATCCAAGTGCTACACAAATACAATCCTTACTACAATTGCAACCAAGTACTACAACTTCCATGCAATACAATTCTCCATAGGTTCAACACAATACAATACACCGAGTTTTACTAAGATCCTTATACAAGTACAATACCTCTTTCAATTTCGTACATACTCATTAGGAGTCTACATCTACCCTTTCCTCACAACTACATACAAGGCTCCAAGCCTTTTACAGTTTACTACAATCTACGTTTTGTTCCTAGTGGTCTAAGCACGTCCACCGGTCTCTTATGTGACCATAACTGCTTCGGGTACCTGCACACTAAAAACGTTGCCCCTAGGGGCTCAGCTTACGCTGAATATGACTTCCGCATACCCCGCGTACTAGCGAGGGTACGCCGACCACTTGGTCGAATACATGCAGTTCATTTTATTCATACATACATGCATACATGCTTTCATACACAATACTACATTACTTTACGCAAGGAATACATACATACACTTCCATACATACAAGGTAAACCATACAAGCCAAACGATACTTACTTACCTTTCCCGTCATACGCATACACAATTCATACTCAATACATACACATTCCATACTCAATACATACACAATACCCAGTACTTGTTAGCTTCGTTTGTCCACCCGGGTTAATCGGGTGGAGATTATTCTTTTACTCGGGGTCAATGACTTACACCAGCCAAGACCATTACTCATACAATACTTACTTTACTTACTACTTACTCAAGTCAAGTCGTCGGGACCTCCGAGCAGGGACTACACTGTCCCACCACCGGGCTTTACTTGGTTCACCAATCCAGGATGCTACTCATTTAAGGGGTTTGGGCCGTGGACCAGCTTAAGAACCAGGAATCGGATCCAACCTCTTGTGTCTCCTCATCCTCACGCGTGGCCGAAACTATATCGGACTTCTACTCATTCCAATTTACTCAATACTTACATTAGGAGTTAGGTGGTTAGGAATTAGTAGAAGTCATCCACATACAAGCCACACAATAATTCAATACTCTCATACACATACATACAAGTACAATACAATACACGAGTACACTATGAAGTACATACACATTTATTTTCATCCATACATTTCATGAATTATACAAACTGATTGTTCAAGACAAATATATCAAGAACAACCTAAACAAGCACAAGTAGGTGCAATATAGTCCGATTCATGCATTTATCTTATTTAGGTGATCAAATAAGCACACAAATCGGGGTAACCAGGTTAGGATACAGAGCATGAAGAAATCATACCTTTTACTGAAATTTACTTTACCGGGTGTCTCCTTGTTCCTTAGTCCTTACTTGTTCCTCGAGTCCTAGTCTCGAACCAATGACTACATGTCAAATGGTTCAATTAATACTAAGTATTACAATACATACATAGTTACTACTCCCGTACTTACCCCGTTGTCCCGTTGTTTCAGTTTATCTTAATGTTCATATACTTACAACTTTCTTAATTACTTCTCCAACTTGTTTATACCTTTAATGACCCTTAAACATCCTTAATTAAGTACCATTTATCTTATATTATCATTACCATTCACTTCCTTACCTTAAAAGCCCTTTTAATAAGCTTATTTTCAAAATTTTGGGTTGGTCCGGGACTTTGTCCAGATCCTAGGTCCCGGACCACCCTGTGGCATAAGTCTCGAACAGATTTTAATTGTGGTCCGGGTCCTTGTACTTAGGTCAAGTCCCGGACCCAAAGTTTTGTAAACTCTCGGCTTGATTTTTAACTATGGTCCGGGACCTTGTCCTCTTCTCAAGTCCCGGACCAGGCACCAGTTTCTACTCTCGGGGTATTTTCAGAGGGTGGTCCGGGTCTTGGTCCTGGACCCAAGTCCCGGACCACAACAGATTTGTTACAGAAATGAGGTTTTTTCTTACTCTGTTTAATCCCTTTCTTTGCCCAATCAATTCCTAAATGTTCCTACACTTAATCCTACATGTTTAAGCACCTAATTAGGCTTCTAAACATGCTCAAATCCATTACCAACTCATTACTCCTTTCCTTACTCATTCACACACTTTACCTTATACATTTCCATTACAACACTTATAAATTCTCCTTAGGTTTGTTTTGTTACAGATTTTAGTTCCTACTTCCTCCATACATAGTTTCATCTCCTAATGCCATTTCTAAGGCCTACAATGCATTATCTCACCTCTTCAAGTTCAACACTCATTTTACTAGGTCTTGCACATAAGCTCTTCCAGTTTCTCTAATACATTTCCACCATTTCTTGCTACAGATTTTACATCCTTTCATTTTCTTACTACAACTACTACTCCATAGCTACTAAACATCTCTACTAACTCCAATACACACCTTGGTTCTCCCATTCACCAAGTCATCCAACAATGCACAATTCCTACTAAAATTTTGCCATAGTTTACCTACTTTATTTACTTATCCACACACATACTTCCTCATCAAATTTCATTCCTAATCTAGCCACACCCTTACAAGGGTCCTACCAGCAATACAAAGCAATACTCATTACATCATTACTCCATCAACATCAATACCAATACTCATACACAACGCACTTGGCTCTAAGGCCTACAATTCACTTATTAGTTCCCAAATACTCAAAACTTCATAAACTTCAATACTAATACAATAGTTTAGGTTCTTTTATTTGTTTACCCATTCCCATTACTCTAATGCATTAAAATTAAGCATTAAGAAGGGGCTCTTACCTTGAGCTTATTTTCCTTCATTTCTTTTCCAATTCTCCTCTTCCTCTCTTTCTTGCACAAATCGGAGAGAGAGAGAGAGAGAGAGAGAGAGAGAGAGAGAAAACAAGGTGTTATAAAGGATAAAAATTGGCTACCAAAAGAAGGTGGAGAAAGCTTGAATCTTTTATGGAGATTTTTACCTTAATGGAGAGAGGAGACTCCAAGCTACCCATTGATCTATTTCTTCTTTGAATGGGGAAAACCCATGGAGATGAACTTCCTCATTTTTGAATTTTGAAAAGAGAGAAGTGTAGAGGATGATGAGGGGAGTAAGAATATGTAATTATTTTTACATTTGGAGCTCACATGGAGGTAGAGCATGGAAGAGAAGAAGGGAAGCCATTGTTGTTGTTGGGGAGCTTAAAATCGCCAACCAGCAGAGAGAGGAGGGAGAGATCGGCTGGGTGAGGAAGGAGGGAGGTGAGAGAATAGAGAAATGAGTGAGTGAGGAGAGAGAGAGAAGGGATAAAGTAGCTTTTACTTTTCTCTTTTTTGCTTTTGACTCCCTTTCTTTAATTAGCTAGTTACATGTGTGTGTGAGGGACTTATTAACCTATTAAAAACTGGCCCCCTTACAGTGTTACTAGTTGGAGTGTTTTTCGTCTTTTACAGAAACGCTCGTTATTTTACCCGGTTTTGGTACTATTCACTAACCGGGCCCGTTTTCCGGAATTTTCTCGTTTCTTTAATTTTATTGGTTATTAAGCTTCCATTAATGCTTAATTATTGTTATTTAATGATTTATAATTTTTTTACGGGTTCGTTTGACCACTTAAAGTCACATTTTCGGGTTTTCTCGAAAAACGTGCGCTAAAGCTCTATTAGCGTTTTAATACATTATTTGGATCCGTTTTCTTCGGGAGTTGTTCCCATATATTATTTAGGCCTTATTAAGCCTTTAGAATCCATATAATATGCTAACCAAGGTCTCATACCTCCTATGGTTGTTTAACGCTTATTTAGCGTTTTTCACTTTTTAAGCGTTTCTTTATTTCTTTTGGATTTATTTTTCCTCACCAATATGACTTAAGCATTATTAGGCTCTTAAATACGGATTATAATAGTCTTAATCACTATATTTAAGTTTGGGGTATTTCATACGGACTTGGATACCTTAGAATACCTTCTTCTCTTTAAAAGGCTCATCTAGTATTTAACTCACCAAGGCTTGATTATTGCCTACACTTTGGTTATCATTACATGGAACAAAGACAGTCATAGTTAGACTCCAAGGAAAAGTTTTCATAACTCGATCAACAATTACAGTTCCATAAAGTATTATTTCCTCCGCCTTAAAGCTTGGCTTTTTCTTATTCCATTTAAACTCCATGAATCAGGTGAACCATATGTTCAGCCTAGGTTAAGTATCTCTTAATATTAGTACCATCTCAAACTAAGGGTTTCCAGTTTGAATTCTACGGTTTGGTAACAGGACAATCAAAGCTTATTGTTTGTTTCTATCTCTTAGAAACGTGGTTAATCCACAAACTCAATGGCTTCCAAAAATAGGTCGATTAGGTGTATCAAATAGAGGATTTAGAATCACAGGGATTAGTATATGTTGGAGTAAAAGTGTGTTACCACTTCTACCACTTAGGCAGTGTACCTATCGTTTTGTGGAATAGTGGATATGTGGGTTGTCGTACTCTTGGGGACCTCGCTGTGGATAACTGATAGTGTAGTAAATTGACTGAGATTTCTAATAAACAGATTTTATCATTTTTAGGGAAAATATTAACAGCTAACTCATAAGACAATAATAAAAAAAATTAATCAAAACAGAAAAGAAATAGAAATTGTAAATCTTTTTGTGTTTTAAAGAAGCATCCCGGGTTGCTCTGCTTACCTATTTTATTTAATCATATTAATATAACTTTCCCACTTTAGCAATAAACTCAAGAATCTTAATTAGTTTATTGACCGTTCCCTGTCTAATAAACCCTGATTAATTTAAACAACAAGCGCAATCCTTGCTCAAGTTATTAATAAATTAATCGCATTATTAATAATCCCTATTGGAGATAGATTAACCTATACGGCGAGAAACATCGCTTCTAGTCGTTAACCCATTTGACTTCCTGTGTCTAGAACCTTGTCTCAGCACTGCATTTTAACAAAGAACTACAAATATCACTTTAATAATTGTACAAGAGAATTAAAGCGCATTAAGGAGAGGAATCAAAATACTGCTTAGATAAATTATACTGGAAAGCTTACATAAAACAATTATATAAAACAGGCTTGCTTCCAACCCGGAAGAAGTTTATTATTCAGACATAATTATACAGTAAAACAAGCATAAGAAATAAAATAGATGGAACCAACGAAGAAGAACGAACAGATGGGCAATCAATTTCTTCGTTGGTTTTCTGGAAACTAACAGCATAAGGCTGATGAAGAAATAAGATAAAATGGAGAAGTGGGGGATAAGAGGATGGAGTGGATCGTAGGTGTGGTTTGATTCTGTGAGCGATGGATTGTGGAAGGGGTTGATTATTTTTGATGCAGAGGTACTGGGTTATATAGAAGGAAGGAGAGGAAGAAGATAGGGGGGACACCGCGTGAGGGAATTAAGGAGTGGATTGG
Source organism: Limonium bicolor (assembly GCA_023374045.1). Classification (NCBI taxonomy): domain Eukaryota; kingdom Viridiplantae; phylum Streptophyta; class Magnoliopsida; order Caryophyllales; family Plumbaginaceae; genus Limonium; species Limonium bicolor. The sequence goes on from CM041777.1 coordinate 294,960,591, forward strand.
GGCGGCAGAACGCATGAGAAACTGTCGGCAGGCGCCTGATATTGCTGTTTGTAGGCGCCGCAAGGAAGAAGATAAACAACACCGAAGTCTGTCGCGTTAATTTCTGGATCTGGTTGCATTTATTTCCTGTCCGTGCTTTTTCCCACGAACACATTTATCTCTTGTCCGTCCCTTGTCCGTCCTCCAAAAACTTGTTGGAGTAAAAGTGTGTTACCACTTCTACCACTTAGGCAGTGTACCTATCGTTTTGCGGAATAGTGGATATGTGGGTTGTCGTACTCTTGCACTAGTAGAAAAAACATTTTAAATGACGCACTTTAAACCACGGTTATACTCGTAACCGTCATTTAAAAACTTTATACCACGGTTATGATCATAACCGTCACAAAAAGTGTCGGCGGGAGATTTTATACCACGGTTCCACGCAGAACCGTCGTATATAGCTTTACGTGTTTTATTATATACCACTGTTCTGAAGGAACCGTCATATATAGTTTGACGCGTTTTATTATATACCACGGTTATAGGTCGAACCGTCATATATACTTTGACCCCTTGCATTATATACCACGGTTGTATGACAACCGTCGTTTTTAGTCATGGTAAAAAAACTTTAAATGACGGTTTCTTGGTAGAACCGTGGTATATAGTCTAAGCGGGAATTCAAATTTTCCGCGGAAATTAACACGGCTCTTTCTCCTTCTCCTATTAGATCTATTGCTCTCACTGTTTTACAACCAACACTGTCGAACAAATCGAACATGCTCTCAACTCTTCTTCTCTTCAACTTCGCATTTTTTTTTGCAACCCACCGGCGAACATGGAACAAATGCTCCTCTTCTGCATGCTCTGCGCCTCTTCTTCTTCAACTTTGCAACCCACCGGCGAATTGGAAAACAAGGAACACATGCGCCTCTTCTTCATGCTCTGCGCCTCTTCTTGACGGTTATTTTTGCGAACAAGTAACAAATGCTCTGTGCCTCTTCTTCACGGTAATATTTGCGAACAAGGAACACGTGCTCTTCTTCATCTTCATTGTAATTTTTGCAACCCTAACCGGCAAACAGACGGTAATTTTGTAGCCCACCGACGAACACGGTAATTTTGTAACCCACCGACAAACAAGGAATACAACATTCCACTCATTTATTTTGCAACCCTAATTCGCATACAAGGAACATACATGTTCTGCATTCTGCAGTGTTTGAGCTCTGTTGAATTAGTTGAAGGCGCGCTAAAATCACCGGCGATTTTTCAAAAAAAAAAACTATAAACCACGGTTTTACGAATAACCGTGGTTTATTAGTTCAGTTTATAAATTAAATACCACGGTTCTACACAATAACCGTCATTAATACTCACTTTATACCACGGTTCAGGCTTTTAACCGTGGTATAAAGTCAATGATCTCACGGGAAAAAAGGGGTCTTAAACGACGGTCCAAAGGAACCGTGGTATAAACTCCCTTTTAAACAACGGTTTTTGAACCGTGGTATATAGGTTTTAGCTATATGCGACGCCAGTATAAACCACGGTTTCTAACCGTGGTATATAGGCAAAATAACCGTCATTAAAAACATTTTTTCCACTAGTGTTGGGGACCTCGCTGTGGATAACCGATAGTGTAGTAAATTGACTGAGATTTCTAATAAACAGATTTTATCATTTTTAGGGAAAAGATTAACAGCTAACTCATAAGACAAATAATAAAACAATTAATCAAAACAAAAAGAAATAGAAATTGTAATCTTTTTGTGTTTTAAAGAAGCATCCCGGGTTGCTCTGCTTACCTATTTTATTTAATCATATTAATATAACTTTCCCACTTTAGCAATAAACTCAAGAATCTTAATTAGTTTATTGATCATTCCCTGTCTAATAAACCCTGATTAATTTAAACAACAAGCGCAATCCTTGCTCAAGTTATTAATAAATTAATCGCACTATTAATAATCCCTATTGGAGATAGATTAACCTATACGACGAGAAACATCGCTTCTAGTCGTTAACCCATTTGACTTCCTGTGTCTAGAACCTTGTCTCAGCATTGCATTTTAACAAAGAACTACAAATATCACTTTAATAATTGTACAAGAGAATTAAAGCGCATTAAGGAGAGGAATCAAAATACTGCTTAGATAAATTATACTGGAAAGCTTACATAAAACAATTATATAAAACAGGCTTGCTTCCAACCCGGGAAGCTAAGTTTATTATTCAGACATAATTATACAGTAAAACAAGCATAAGAAATAAAATAGATGGAACCAACGAAGAAGAACGAACAGATGGGCAATCAATTTCTTCGTTGGTTTTCTGGAAACTAACAGCATAAGGCTGATGAAGAAATAAGATAAAATGGAGAAGTGGGGGATAAGAGGATGGAGTGGATCGTAGGTGTGGTTTGATTCTGTGAGCGATGGATTGTGGAAGGGGTTGATTATTTTTGATGCAGAGGTACTGGTTTATATAGAAGGAAGGAGAGGAAGAAGACAGGGGGGACACCGCGTGAGGGAATTAAGGAGTGGATTGGGGCGGCAGAACGCATGAGAAACTGTCGGCAGGCGCCTGATATTGCTGTCTGTAGGCGCCGCAAGGAAGAAGATAAACAGCACCGAAGTCTGTCGCGTTAATTTCTGGATCTGGTTGCATTTATTTCCTGTCCGTGCTTTTTCCCACGGACACATTTATCTCTTGTCCGTCCCTTGTCCGTCCTCTGTCCTGGCTTAATTTCACGGACGGATTCTCAAAATGGCCGCGTCTGGGTTTGTGTCTGCCCTTTTAGGGCCGGACGTCTCTGAACTGTCAGTCTCCTGTCCGGGTTTATTTCCACGGACACACCACGCGGTCTCTTCCTCTTGTCCGTGTCTTGTCCGGCCATCTTTGGGCGGACGTGTTGTCTCTTGTCCGCCTTTTTCTCCACGGACGCGGGGCGGACGTCTCTATTCATGTCCGACCTTTCTTATGCGGACAAGACACAGACGCATGTTTGAGTTCAGGCGATAATTGTTTTGCTCCTAGAATATTCGTTTCAGCTCCGATTTAAGATCCGTTTGCGCCCACTCGTTCGTCTCTTCGTCTAATTTTCTCATAGCTTGGTTTTCCTCATGTTTAACCAATAAATTTGTGAGATATGCAATAAAACATAAACTAGAGGAAAAACATACGATAAGTGAGAAATGAGTAAGTAAAGTGCTAATATAATATATGAATTACACCCATAAAACATGCTCATTTAGACACTTATCAGTATATAACGTTAGGAAGGTTTACATGTAAAACAATTGTTATAAGCCAAGGGGTATGTTTTCCTACTTTTAAATTTAACTTTCACTCACTTTTAGTGTATATATTAATTCAAACTCTTAATATAACTTACATTACCTTCATTGCAAGTGTCAAGGAGAGTTATTCGTTACCATGTTTATATTAAAATTTATATTACATAGGGGGTTAACCTTATTTGATTTCTTGCGCTCTTTATTCGCATTCATAAACTGAGCTGTCATAGAAGACATATGCTCGTATAGAACCATAAGGATAGTGTAGGATGTGAGCCTCAAAATAGGGTAGGTATATTTAATGATACTTAGCCCTCTGAAATGTATCAATACTCCTCAACGTTTTAGGTTTACAACCTCCAAATTATATGTATATATGTAGCATTTGGTATTGCTAATTAGGTCGTTCTCCCTACTTTAGAAAATATAGATTCCACATTTGTTCTCTTCCCTTTATTAATTAGGAGTCCAGCACTGTCACTATATTGATACTAGCTGAGACCCTTGGTATTTGCTCAGGTATTTAAAACCCGTGCTTATCCATGATGGATGTTTAGTTATATATTTTGAGATTCTATTTCTCTATTGTCATATTTCAAGGTTTCGCATTATCTTCTCGCGAAGTTAATAAGGGGTTGCAAGATTTTCCAGTCCCGCACTGGGCGGTAAGCTCGGTGCCTGGGTATCCCATAAAATTCAGTGTTTGCTCTTCACGTGCAGGTCTTCATTCACCTATATTTGGTTTACTGGAGCAGCACTTGTTGTAGCAAGTGCGCCATGCAGGTTGGATCATCATGCAGTGTATGTCCATTGAGGTATATATTTACTCCATCATCACTGTATACTTGGCGGTATTGTCAGCCTTTCTGGTTATCATTGGTATGGCGTCCCTGTTATCCGTCGTCAGCTTCCCATGTGGATGACAGTTGGCGTCGTACGGTCTTCAACAAACCCTTTTGACAATTCATGTAGTCTTAAGTATTTTATATTAATTAATGTATTCCTTTTCATGACATCTGCTCGTCATTTAGGCAGGTCATAATTTGTAGTTACTGTAAGTTTGGATAGTTGATAACGCCTTTCGGCGGACCAAGCAAAAACTAACTTACTATTCCTCACTGTACTATCTCACACCCTGTATCCCAAGGCTAATCTCGGTTTGTATTCGGTTTAATACTCTTAATCCCATGGTACACTAATCTGGATTCTCCACCAAATATCAACGCGTCTCCTGACTTCAAAATAATCTTGTTCGCCTTATCCATCCTCTTCTGATCACCGTATAAAAACTCAGCATCATCTCCTATGGAGAATGATACAACTGGTATCCCTTTGGTAATTTACTCAGATGTCTCGTCTCGGTCCTGGTGTAATCCAAGCTTCCCTCCTTCCTCGTAGAAGTTCACAATACAAACGTCGGCTTCAATGTCCGGTATGTGGTTGGTTTCTAATTGTTGTGTAATTTTGACCGCTTCTGTTACCAAAGTTTGGAAAGTATCGGGTATCCTAGGAACACGTGCTCCATCTACCTTTCTTACTTCACTATATAACCTAGCCTGTGGATCCCAATCCTTACCCATACATATCATATATAATTTAAGTTTTGATCCCTTCTCATATCCTGGAGTGTAAAATCCTCCAAGTCCTATTCCCAAAGTTTTACATTCATTTACAATAGCTATTTGTTCACCTATAGTTAAATATTGCTTGAGTAAGATCATGTCGGGTCGAAGTACTTGGCATTCTGCCTCTAGATATTCCCGACCTTCGCTCATAGGCTCAGGTGATCTCGGTCTCATAGATAAGGGAAAACAAATGTCGAAGTATCCTATTAGGTGAGAGGTTTCCTAAGTTAGGTCCCTCTGAATTTTATTTCACACTAAACACATACAAGTCTTATCGACTAATAACTATAAACACACATTCATGGATCATGCATTTGGTTTAAGTTCTAGGCTTACCGGTTTCGTGCTGAGCGCTAGCCTTAGTGTCTGAAGTTCCCACTGAGTACAAGGTGTTTCTTCCTAAACTATCTCCTTTCCCTTCTGACTCCCGGATGAGGATGGCAGTCCTGCCGGTCCTCTAGTATAGGTGTCGTTCTGCGGCGCCTGGCCTCCTCTTGGTCCCCCGCCTCAATAGCTGGTGTTCTCTGTGAACCTCTAGATCCCTTGTATACTCGGCTCGTTGGGTTGGAAAAACACTCATACTCCTTGTGACCTTCTTCCTTGCAATAGCGACACTCCACCTTCCTGCCTGTGCAGTCTACGTCTGGGTGATCATTTCCACAACGCTTACAGTAGTAGTGGCACTGGGTTAGCTTATTGCCCTTAGGTGGTGCCGATCTAAGTGGCTGTGCATCAATGGCTGGGCCGGTCAGACGAGGGACCTGCTCCTTCGTCTTCTGACCATGGAAATCCTTCCGCCCCTTCTTCTCATCAAAGAATTTCTTCCCCTTCTTGTAGTAACCGCTAGAGGTTGCTCCCCCATCTTCTCCTTCAGTATTCTTTCTCTTTTTCCTTGAGCCTCTTCCCTGGACTGAAGCATTAACTCAGTTGTGATGTTGCGTCATAACATTCTTGTAAGGTAGCGAAACGTATTGCTCCCATAGCGCCCTGGATGAAATTGCAAACCTCCCCTAAACTTTTGAATCTTCACGGTGTCGGAGTAGTCGACCCCTGGAATGTAGTCTAGCAGACTGATGAACCGTGCGTAGTACTGGTCAACTATTTGACTCCCCTGGATTAAGGTCTCGAATTCTTGCCGCTTCCTCTGCTTCAAGTGTTCGGGGTAGTACTTCTCCCGCAACACTTCTACAAACGCTGTCCATCCAAAGTCCGGTGTAGCTCTATGGTGGCCCTCCACAGACCGCCACCAAATATCAGCTGCGTCCTTCAGGTTGTACGCGGCGATGTCAACCTTTTGGTTTTCTGGTACTCTCACAGCTTTGAAGGCCTTCTGGTGCTCCACTATGAATTTCTCCAGTGCGGCGGGGTCTGGTTCCCCTGAGTAAGTAGGCACTCTAGCGTCTGCAACGCTCTTCAACCAGTTGGTTTCTCTGGGATGCGCGGGTGGGGTATGGCTCCCGCAAGTTGAGCTCCTAGTTGCTGCGCGAAGGCTGCCATGGCCGCTGCTAGGCCTGGTACTTCTGGAACATCCGTCGGTGTCTCGCCACCGCGTCCGCTGCTGCCTCCAAGTGGTCTCCCTCTTGTCGTCATCTATAAGGTAGTACACTATTATTTCTACTCGGTTGCTACACCGTATTACATACACAATCACAAATATGTAAGAGAGTTAACTAACAGTAGTAAAAATATCCCTGGGGTTTTTCTTTCTAAGTAATGAATCCTCACAGACGTTTCCCCGTATCCCAATATTCCTATGCTCATGTTCTTGACTCAGTATCCTTCATCAGAGCGTACTACGCTCTGATACCACTTTTTGTAACACCCCTAATTCTAAACCTGTAATAACATCGCAAGTCGTAGCATAATAAATAACATTCGCAGCGAAAAATAAAACTACTATCCTTGGTGTTACACGCCGTACTCCCCTGTGAGTAACAGGCATCCTTACTCCTTCCAACAACTTCAACTCCTCACGCTGTTGATGAACAAGATACCGAGCACTCTTAATATTACAAACCAAATCTAAACCAAATGAGCAAACTAACCGAATACAACAAAACTCCTTAATACAAAACATTAATAAACTTAAAAGTGTTTCTTGGGAACACTCCAGCCTTACCCTGGGTAACCCGCACTCCGGCTTGTGTCTTCTTCAGTAACCTGAAATGTTTTGCCCATGAAGGGCTAGGCAATCGAAATGCTGGTATGCTAAATGTAGTCCTAAGTCATCTAGATTCCTTAGGTCGTTTTAGCCATCTTGATATTAGATTCTTTACATGAAATACCGGTTTTACAATAATAACAGTTAATAACTGTAAATGCTAAACAAAACACATAACAGTTCACCTACAAATCACCATCACATATAAGTAAACATCAACCAGATAATCAAACACCAATAATCCATAACAATAACCAAACAAGATACGCTATTAATTAACTGTACTTGTTAGTTGGCACAGGGCCCTTATCCTTAAACAACCACTTGAAACTTTTCCAATTAAATTCCACCAGCAGCGTCATGTTAAGCAACCCTTAATATCTAATAAGGACAGTAGTCCCCTGGGTTCCAATGGAACCGTTCCAGCGACCTATGGCTGGATAATTTTTTTTTGACCGATCGGTCGAAACCTGGCACCAACGGTATGCCTCCGCCATCATTCGAATGTGGACAATGGATTCCCTTGAGTGACTCCCCATGAAGTCCCTCGTAGTGATCACGATGCGCAACAGAAAGTCGAAACAGTCTGGGATTCCTTCTTTATAAGTTAGCCCTTAGTCAGTGATACAATATCAATCCTTGAGTTAAGACTATAACAGTTGACCATCAGTTGTTCAATAATACCTAAAGGTCAGTTAGTCTTGTTCAGTTTAGATGTATAAACTTCTATCAAAAGACGTTCGCGTAAATAAAACGCAATAGTGTTGAGCAATACAATATACAGATAAATAATACATAATCACAGATATCGCTCCTAAGCAATTAAACACACAACGTCTGGACCTTAGGAAAATCCTTAGGACATTCAGACCACACAATTAACATACGTTCACCGGGATAACAGCTAGCTTGACAATTCCCGCTCTAGTAATTCCTTCTCGTACGCTGTTATATATACATGCAATACCGGTAATATTAATACCACTATTCACTAAGTATTACAGTATTGTCACTGTAGAGTTTATACTCGTAGAATACTAACTTTGTATGTTCTTATTTCCCCCTATTATTTAACAGTGGTTCTAGGTAGTTCGTCAGTTCATTATTTATGCAATAACCAAATGTGATAATGAATTTCTACCTTGTAGTATATTTCTATTTCTTTAATTATATACTCATAATTATTTCCACTTATTCCATATATCGATATGATTTGGTTATTTTTATTATAACTACAATTATTTTATAAACTTTACATTATACCCCATAATATACCATAATACATTATACCACTTAGTTTTAATTCCTTTCTTTATTAAATTCAAAACCAACCTTATATTTTCGGTAATTGCATAATGAACACATTAACTTTTGTAAATCACCAAATGACCACATATACCTTTGGTCTTTACAAATATAATATATTAACTTTTATAAATTACCAATTAACCCCTTAAACTTTCGGTTTCAACATATTTTCCTATATTTACATTAATAAAACCCCAAAACTTATATAAGTTACATATTCACTTATAAACTATAGTTTTAATATTTAATTTTTATAAATACCGAAATGAACCTTATAATTATTCAAATTATGAATTCTCCCTATTTATATTTCGGTTTTACACTCCAACTTTTATAAATTACATTTTCACCCCATATTTTTTATAAACTTAGTATTATATGTCATAAATCATTTTAACCCAAATTTTTTGGTCAACACTTTGACCAAAGCCTATTTTCATAATTAATACTTTATTATACCCAGAAAAGTCATATATATTCTTAGCTATACACTATAGTTTCCAATAATTACAAAATAGCCCCAAAACTTTATAAAATGTTATTTTAACACTTGAACACTTATTTAAATTCACCAAAATTCATAATATTAATTCCTACCTTATATTGTATCATAATTATACAAATATATTCCTTAACTCTCGGCAATCCTATATAATACACCAAACTTTTCAAAATTTACATTTTAGCCACATAACTTTATAAACTAGCCATTTAAATACTTGTAGCTATTTTTAATACTCCCAAAATTCAAAATATAAGTTAATATACTTATACACTTCAAAAATCACCAAATAATACATTTCATTCTTGGCTTTAATATATCTTTATCATATAGTTTTAAAACTTCATTTAAACTTTATAATATGTAGATTATAAATGTATATAAGCCATTAACACTTCTAAAAATTATGCTAATGACTTAGGATGATTATAAACTCAAAATAGAACATTTAATCCCTAGATAATTCGGTTTAAACATATATGTATCCTAATTAATTTTTGTGACACAAATTTATACCTTAAAGTAATAATCTTACCTTATATGTTATAAATTATTTTCTTGACATTATAACCCAATATTTTCGGCCTTAATATTACTAAGGCCTATACATAATTTTTATACCAAAGTTTGAAGCTTAAATCAAACTTAAACTTAATAAACCTTAATTATAGAAACTTACTCCTTAAATCAAGACAATTCTTGTACTTGATTTCTCCTTGAATTCCAAGCTCTTCCAATGCTATTTTGATGAAGAACTTTCAGCCTCCACACATAGGTTTAGGAGATCCATTTGTTAAACTTCTAACAAGGATTTAAAAGTAAGATTTGGAGTAGTTTTACAAGAGTTTACCTTAGGTACTCTTCAAGGAATTTTCGGTACACCTTGGGATGATTGTAGATCTAAGTTTCCTTCATGAAATGATGAAGAGAATATAGATTTAGAAGCTCTAAATTTTCGGTAATAGTCTAGGTATTTACTTAGGATTTTCAACATGAAAATATACCTTAACTTGCTCTTGTTTTCTCCTTGAGTTGTTGTTGATTCAAGGTGGTTCCCTTGGTGTTCCTAAGTAGCCGAAATCTTGCCTTAGTACTAGGGTGATTCTAGCTTCAAGACTTGATGAGAAATGCTAGGAAAATTACATAGAAATGAAGATAGAAGTTAAATCTCCATTAGTGGAGCTTTGAAGCTCTAAGGAATGAACTAGCAAAGGAGGAAGAAAAGAGAGGAGTTTGGAAGCCTTACCAATCGGCTGGATGAGTGAGCAAAGGAGAATGGCAATTGCTCACGTAGGAAATAAGAGTTAGGCAAGGATAGAATTATTTGACACAATAATTGTCAAATTGTTTAGTCTGTCCTTTGTTTATTAATTTGGTGTTTGGCTCAAGAGAATGCTCTCATTATTGTAGACCTTCGGCTGATTGATAAGGGAGTAGGGTGGCTTGTTTGACAATTTGAAAGAAGAAGACAAGACAAATGTAGGTATGTGTTTGTCTTCTTTGAATTTTCTAAGCTAATTACCATGCTCATCTTTGCTTCTTTTCTTGTGATTCTCGGCTACATAAGGTTGTAGATGCCAATTGATTTTGTTTGTTTTAAGACAAGAGAACATGCCAAGGTTGGTAGATGTTCTAGTTTGATTTTAATAAGGCAATCAAAACCTTCTTTTTCTTGCTGAAATAGGCACCATGTGCTGTTGGAGTCTATTTGATTTTTGTTGTTTCATACCTAGATATATGCATTGTTAGGTAGTTGTTTTATTTGACTATTATTCATCAATCAGTCTCCCCTTTTCCCTCACAAAATCGGCTTCCATATGCTAGTAACATGGGCTGTTTTATTTTATTACTAGCACATGGTATAAAGTAGATTCTAGGACTTACTTTTGCATTTTAATTTCATTGTTTTTATATAAGCTAATCTCTTCTTGTTTTTCTCTTGTAGGTATACGGTAATGGGGCTCTCCTTGACTGATTTTATTTGACACATTATCACATGGTACATGATAAGGCGATTCACCATTCCATAAGTCAATTTTTAAACCAAAACCAAGCTAAAACCACCCAAAATGGCGCATGCAATAGGGAGTAAATGGGACTGATTTTTAATTTGATTCCTGTCACACTATATTGTATTAAGACTATATTATAACATGTAATAGGTTCCAGCATTTATTGGTACATTTATACTAAGGTAAAAGATGGAAGTTATAAGGTAAAAATGCTGATTTTAGGTACCTTTTTTATCATAATTTCGGCCCTACTTGTGCTGTGATTTTAGCACTGGAATTAATTGATTTAGATGGTCAATTCATCCCCATTTAGGATTATCAACTCATGGCTCTTCAAAAGCTTCAAGGTAATTGCGTAAAACGTTTTTAGACACCCGAAGGTGCGTTTTTGTGCTTTAAGGATAATCTGAAAAATAATTAGTCGCTATGAGTTCCAAGTGTTTATAAACATTTTTAGTCAATAATAATATATTAAGGCATTACATTGAGTTATATGGGGTTATATCAACTCAAGACACAATTTCCAGGCTACCGGGACACTCCCGGGGTAAAAAGGAGCGTTAAGAAATTCCCCCGAGCACTTTGTGTATTTTTGAAAAAGTAGCTCAATAATTCTCTTTAGAATGATGAATATTGATGATAGGAACTCTAATAATGATTTATATTGGAGTTTGTGCCACTTCGGTACTCTCCGGGGCATTCCCGGGAGTTTGTGATTCACCATAGAAAGTTTAAAATGCACCATATAATAATAATACACTACAAATAGTATTAATTTTTTATCGGCTCCAAAGTTTGTTATCTAATTCACCACTTATTAGTTAATGAATCATAATATCAATTTTAATGAATCATAACATCAAAGTTAATGAATCATATCATCATTTTAGTCTATCACCGTAAACATGTAAACATTTAAAAATTAAACAATAATACAACACAAAACAATATTTGGTATGTATGAAAAATACATGATTCACTATATAAGGTTTAAAATACATCATATAACAATAATAATACACTACAAATAATAATGATTTTTTATCAGTTCCGAATTTTTAATCTAATTCACCACTTATTAGTTAATAAATGATAATATCAATTTTAATAAATCATAATATCAAAATTAATGAACCATATTATCATTTTAGTGTATCATCATATATTTATAAAAATAAAATTTTTAAAAATTTATTAAAACATATCCATAACTAATTTTATAGAACTTGAATTCACATAAATAATAATATAATTTTTTTTATATTTTAAACTTATATGTTAAAAATTACAACCATTTAAAAAAAATTCAAATTTTTTTGGTTTCAAAAAAAAAAAAAAAAATTTATCCATACGACACTGTCTTTGAATCTGCCTTGTGTCAGACCCGGACATAGTGAGCCCGGACTGCACCGAACCGGCCACTATCACCATCCACGGTGAGGTGGAGCAAACCAATCCACGCAGCTCCCCAGTCAGTTTCCCTCCACTCAAGCGCCCAGTATAGTCGGACCTTCTCCATTCCTTTCTACGTCGCTTAGAACAGCTTCAATTCCTTGGGGTGAGGAGACAATTCTTGTTATCGCCAATGTCTCAGCTGTTGTCCACTTCAGTATCCCGAACGCCCTTCAACCGTAAGCAGCGTCTCTGAAATTCCTCTTGTGGAATAATTGTTTTATTGCGCTCGGGTTTTGATATTGACGTACTAGCTCAAGTTGGAAGCTTGAGTCGGTCGTGATTGCACGAGAAAACTTGTTTCATGAATTATGAAATGCGTAGTACCCTTGGCTGCACTTGCCTGGGAAATTGGGTCTCCTTTTTCGTTTTGCGTTGATTCTTTGGATTAGATGTACCGAAAGTTTGACCAGCATCTCCACACAAAGGTTTGTAACAGTTAAGCGGTACAGAAAAGTTTTGTTGAAACTAGAGACAAGAGTAAGAATTGAGTCGAATTAGATGCCCCAGAGAAACATTTTTGTTCTTGTATGATCTGTTAGGGTATCTTTGATTGAGATTCTGGCTCTTCTAATTTATTGGAACTGATGTTACTCCTTTTTTTTTCCTTCCCGAACTCATTCTAGGAATAGTGAAGCAAATGTTAAGTTTGTCTCCCTCGGTTTGGGAAAGCATCCGACCAATTCATGGCTTTTTATGGCCTCTGGAAGGAAGGGATTCTGTTTCACCGCTTCTTCTTCTGCGGCTATGAATGGGGGTACAGCTGAGGTCTCAGAGAATGATAAAGCTTTGCAGTCCTATGCATGGCCTGACAAGAAGGTTCTGTGCGCATCTCAAATGTCAATTAATGTGATTTACTTGGCGTTATTTTGCTGTGGGTTGATACTAGGAAAGTTGTCTTTGCGCATTGACTGAGATATTGACTTACAGAAGCCGAGAATATGCATACTTGGAGGTGGATTTGGGGGTCTCTACACCGCTTTAAAGCTAGAATCACTTGTGTGGCCTGATGAAAAGAAGCCGCAAGTAAGTATTATAAGCTATTTGCTCATTCTGTTCTACATCACTTTTGATATTTGATTCTCAATTTCTGTTCTGCGCACTATGTCAGTTTATTCAGTTAAAGTTCTGAGATTGAGGACTCTTGTCTAGGTACTCCTAATTGATCAATCCAAGAACTTTGTATTCAAACCCATGTTGTACGAGCTTCTATCTGGAGGTAATTCATTATCTTATTTAATACAGACATGGGTGGTCTCTTCAGCTTAAATCTGTATACCATTGCCTTGGTGTCTATTTGCCTGATACATTGCTAGCTATTACAATGCAGAAGTAGAACCCTGGGAAATAGCTCCTCCATTTGCTGACTTGCTGACCAATACAAGCATTCAATTTCGCCAAGATCGAGCTAAATATCTCCATCCAGTTGATGATAGAGTAAAGAATGGACCTGTACCATGTGCTGGGAGTGTGCATCTAGAAAGCGGTGCTGTCGTTGACTATGATTGGTACAAATTTCTATTCCACTTAATTTTAACTACTAATTCTCTTTGACATGGATTAGTTTGCACTCTTTGAGCATGTACCTACATTGCCTTCTACCTTATTCCCTACCTTATCTACTGTCATATCACCATCACTCTCAATCTGGGTTTTTTCATTAGGTAAACCTGACATTTTGCTTGTGAAAGTGGATAGTGTAACTGATGAGAGTAGATGAGGGGACCACTGGTAGGAAGGTGGAAAAGGTTTCACAGGTGTACAAAAGAAGAATCAAGAAGGAAACAAAATAACAAACTGACGGCACCAGCAAGAAATTGACAGAGGAGGGAGACTAGTCATCCAATGACAATCCCTGCTTTATTGTTATTTCCCGTTGCTTAATTTCCTTTCCAGTAGTAGTAACTATATATGCAGTACTGTAGCTAGAGAAAGGCATCTGGACTAGTACCTCTTTTGGCCATTCATGGAAATAGGCAGGGCTTGCCCTGAGGTCACTAGGCTCCTTCGGGAGAGGTTACTGCTCATTGCTTGGCCATTTTTGCCAAGTTTGTGTAAGGCTTAGTGCCTATCTATCCTCTATTATAGTGAACATTCTCTTCATCCTGGTTATTAGGAGCCTTGCTCTCGGTTAGTTCTATCAATTGGTATCAGAGCCGTACTGTAACACCCCCAAAACCGGCCTAAGAGTTAGGGGCATTACACGCCGCGTATTACTACCTAATAACGCAAGGCTCTAACTAACATTCGCATTAAGACCCAAAACAATGCTTTCATAAATAGTGTAAACCAGAGTATTCGAATACGGCGGAAGTTAAGACAACTCCCCAAATACATGTTTAAAACAGAAGCGGAAGTCTAAACATTGTACGGCCCGAAGGCTACAACATCATAATCAAATAGTTTACACGATCAAAAAGCTAAGCACTATGGCTCCAGAAACTTAAGATGATCATCGCCGATCAATCTGCAAAAATGGTAAGAGTAGGGGAATGAGCATACAACTATGCCCAGTAAGCAGCAACCGTCATCAGTGAGGTCGCTCAAAACAATTGAAAACAGAAGGGAAGCAGAGGTTAGCACAAACCACAGTTCTCAGAAATAGTCGGAGCATTGCTGAAACAAATACAGAATGGAACACCAGAGTTTCCAGTTCAGAAATAACCAGAGTTCACAAACAGACAGGGGACACAGTACAATGCACACACTCATAAGGGTCGAAGACCCATAGATCATAACAGATCCCTCGGCAACGCAGAAATGACTCGAAAGAGCCAAAGGGTTCGTCAACCCCACAGAACAGAAAGGGAATGACCCACACTCAGAATGACGTCTACATGGTATACCACGGAATAGCTCGACCCAGCCATTCACGGCTCAGAAACAAAGTAAAGTGTCCCAAAACAGAAGGTTTGCAAAAACAGAAGCAACCTCGTATGAGAGCATGCCAAAACACTCATACTTCAGTAGTAGAGACTTAGAGGAGTCCAACGCCACAAACGGCACTCAAATCGAAGTTCAGACGGAGAAGTTATGCAGAAAACAGTACGATGTCCGAACTTGTGTCCGGACGTTAATGTTCGAGACTCAGAAACCAGAATTTGTCAAATGTCCGAACTTGTGTCCGGACATCAATGTTCGGACACAAGTCGATTTGGAATCAGACAGAGGAATTTCAGAATGTCCGAACATCGAAGCTCGGACCGATGTTCGGACGAGTTTTACGGAAAAGTTACGCGGAAGGTCCGACCTTGTGTCCGGACGTCGAAGTTCGGACACAGGTCGAACTAAAATCAAAGGAGAAACCAAGGAAGTGTCCGAACATCAATGCTCGGACTGATGTTCGGACATACCCCGAACTTTGAAAATCAGAAGTGCAAAACGCTCTGTCCGAACTTCTAAACTCGGACAGAAGTTCGGACAGGGCGAAATCAGCAGTTTCCAGGAGACGAACAGAGCAGAAGAATAATGCAATCAACACCACGAATTGCCAAATCGAGACACTCACCAAATCAGATTAAAACACAGAAGACCATGGGGGTTTAGCCATTCCAAAAATGCAATTAAAACAGCCAACAACAATCAAAATCTGCACACAAACCAGACAACAAACCCTTGCAAAATCCCCATGGCTGAACTTCCAAACCGAATCAAGCAACCACCTACCTCAATTAGCAGAAGAATTCCCACTGAACGCAACAGCAGCAGTACCGAACAATCGCTCAACCAGACGGAACCAACAGCCACTGAATTCCCACAATAACGAACCCAAAATCAGAAAACGAAAGAGAAAAACCGAGACAACACAGCCCTTAATCTGCAACACAAACCTGAACCGAGTGTGCAGAAAATCCAACAATTCGCAACAGCTCACAGCCCGTGCAGACCACAGATCGACAGCAACCCCGTTGTCTCTGAATTCAGCAATCCGAAGTTCCAAAAATCAGAAACAAAAGAGGAAAGAACGCAACACCGACCTACACAATCAGACAATCCAAACCTGAATAACGAAGGAGGAACACACAACAGCGGAGACCTCCAATCTGATTGCAGCAGTAACGATCACCTTTCACCAAAGCGAGAAATCGAGAGAGAGAGGAAGGGAGAAACTATCGCTCAGCACCACGATGGAGAACGCTCTCACGATTGAACTGATGTGATGATAAATGATCAGGAAAAGAAGGAAATAAGGAAACCCTTTCCTTATAAATCAAATTAATTAATTACCTTAATTAATTAATCCAATGACTTCCTCGTCCTTGGCAATTAAGATAATGCCGTTGACGTCCCAACTGTTAATAAAGAATATAATTCGACTTAGAATAACATTGTAACGGATATAATATAAGGTATGAACTATGGGTTATAACATCACCTCCCCCTTAAAAGAATTTCGTCCTCGAAATTGACTCACCTCATTACTCGAAGAGGGAGGGAAACTTGGCATGTAGCTCATCCTCGAGTTCCCAAGTTGCTTCGCTCTCAGACTGGTCAGACCACTGGACCTTAACCATAGGCAGGGTCTTACTACGGAGCTGGCGAATATCTCTAGCCAGAATGCGGGTAGGCACCGCCTCATAACTGAAGTCCTCTCTCAACTGAAGCTGACTGTGATCAATCACATGAGACGGATCGTGCAAGTACTTCCTCAGCATCGAAACATGGAAAACACTGTGGACAGCAGACAATGATGGAGGCAAAGCTAGTCGATAAGCCACAGGGCCAATCCTCTCTAGAATCTCAAACGGTCCAACGAACCTTGGGCTAAGCTTCCCACGCTTTCCAAAACGAACCACACCTCTGACCGGAGACACTAGCAGATAGACATGATCACCAACATCGAACTCAAGCGGCCTGCGTCTCTGGTCTGCATAGCACTTCTGTCTGTTCTGAGCAACAAGCAGACGCTCCCGGATCATCCTGATCTTCTCCACTGCTCCCTGCACCAGCTCGGGTCCAACTAAGACCCTCTCGTTCAGGTCATCCCTATAGATGGGGGACCGGCACCTCCTACCATACAACGCTTCAAACGGAGCCATACCAATGCTCGCCTGAAAGCTATTGTTGTAGGCGAACTCGATCAGGGTCACATGCTGATCCCAGTTACCTCCAAAATCTAGGACACATGCGCGAAGCATGTCCTCCAGGACCTGATTAGTCCTCTCTCTGGCCATCCGACTGAGGATGGTAGGCTGAACTGAAAGCTAGATTCGTACTCAGGGCTTTATGCAAACTACGCCAAAACATTCATAATTCAGTAGTAGAGACTTAGAGGAGTCCAACGCCACAAACAACACTCAAATCGGAGTTCAGACAGAGAAGTTATGCAGAAAACAGTACGGTGTCTGAACTTGTGTCCGGACGTTAATGTTCGGACACAGTTTGAAACTCAGAAACCAGAATTTGTCAAATGTCCGAATTTGTGTCCGGACATCAATGTTCGGACATAAGTCGATTTGGAATCAGACAGAGGAATTTCAGAATGTCCGAACATCGAAGCTCGGACCGATGTTTGGACGGGTTTTACGGGAAAAGTTACGCGGAAGGTTCGACCTTGTGTCCGGACGTCGAAGTTCGGACACAGGTCGAACTAAAATCAGAGGAGAAACCAAGGAAGTGTCCGAACATCAATGCTCGGACTGATGTTCGGACATACCCCGAACTTTGAAAATCAGAAGTGCAAAACGCTCTGTCCGAACTTCAAAACTCGGACAGAAGTTCGGACAGGGCGAAATCAGCAATTTCCAGGAGACGAACAGAGTAGAAGAATAATGCAATCAACACCACGAATTGCCAAATCGAGACACACACCAAATCAGATTAAAACACAGAAGACCATGGGGGTTTAGCCATTCCAAAAATGCAATTAAAACAGCCAACAACAATCAAAATCTGCACACAAACCAGACAACAAACCCTTGCAAAATCCCCATGGCTGAATTTCCAAGCCGAATCAAGCAACCACCTACCTCAATTAGCAGAAGAATTCCCACTGAACGCAACAACAGCAGTACCGAACAATCGCTCAACCAGACGGAACCAACAGCCACTGAATTCCCACAATAACGAACCCAAAATCAGAAAACGAAAGAGAAAAACCGAGACAACACAGCCCTTAATCTGCAAGACAAACCTGAACCGAGTGTGCTGAAAATCCAACAATTCGCAACAGCTCACAGCCCGTGCAGACCACAGATTGACAGCAACCCCGTTGTCTCTGAATTCAGCAATCCGAAGTTCCAAAAATCAGAAACAAAAGAGGAAAGAACGCAACACCGACCTACACAATCAGACAATCCAAACCTGAATAACGAAGGAGGAACACACAACAGCGGAAACCTCCAATCTGATTGTAGCAGTAACGATCACCGTTCAGCAAAGCGAGAAATTGAGAGAGAGAGAGAGAGAGGAAGGGGAAAACTGTCGCTCAGCACCACGATGGAGAACGCTCTCACGACTGAACTGATGTGATAAATGATCAGGAAAAGAAGGAAAAAAGGAAACCCTTTCCTTATAAATCAAATTAATTAATTACCTTAATTAATTAATCGAATGACTTCCTCGTCCTTGGCAATTAAGATAATGCCGCTGATGTCCCAACTGTTAATAAAGAATTATAGCTGACTTAGAATAACATTGTAATGGATATAATATAAGGTATGAACTATGGATTATAACACGTACGGTCCTCTAGGATGGGGGAGATGGAGAAAGAAATTTTAGTAATCTTGAAAAGGATGGTGAGAAGGGTGGAAGAGCTGAGAGAGCGGACTAGCAGCTGGAGAGGTGACCAAACCCACAAGCACGAAACAACACCATTACCTGCACCAAAGCCCAGAAGCTGGATGACTGACGAAATCAGCAGGGTACAGAAGTGCACGACCCGGACCTTGGAGGAATCCCTCACGATAGGTCGAAGGGAGATTATCAACCCTCTGGTCACGCTTCTCGTAGAAGGAGCAGCTCTGGGACTGAAGTTTATCGCCATGGAGGAGCAGCTGGAGGAGAGGACGAGGTCAAGAAACCCAAACGGATACACAAGAAGATACAATCAACTGTTGAAGAGGTGGAAAAGCACCCATACACTATGTGGAATCAGAAATGAAGGAGACCACCAGTGAGGAGCATGGGCCGAGATCACAAGAGTGGGGAGCGGCCCTCATCAGGTTGATTCATGAACCAAAGAAGAGAAAAGGGAAGAGGAGGGCAAAACCAGCAAGAACCAACCCAACTCAGTATCAGAGAATCAGGCAGGTGCAAGGCAGGGTGAAAACAAGGTACTCACAACCTTTTCATCAATTATTTGTGAGAGATACAGTTGTCGAATGGAAAAAAGGAAGAAGACAGAAAAAAATTAGAAGGATAAAGAGAGAGAAGAGGAAACTGGTGAAGAAAAAAAGGAAGAGAAGAAGACGCAGATTGAAGGAGGGATCACCATAAAAAAGCTGCCAGCAATGGTGGACATGAACTCTCGGGGCCAAGGCGCACTGCCCAAACAAAGATAAAGTTATGGCAGAAGAAGAGGAACCGGAAGAGGAGTAGAATTAGAGTGAAGAGGGCATCACTGGTGCTCTGGCGACAGTATGGAGGTAGCAAGAAGAGCAACATTTTTGTGGGTGGAAAGCTGATGAAGAACAACGGCGTAAGGAAAAAAAAGAAAGGGAGTCACGTGACAAAGACACTGCTAGGGTTAATTTGTTCAAATCAGCAAAAAGGCCTTAAGTCACTAAGGTCCAGCCCAAAAATATTAACATTGGATATGATTTTGAACTGGTCCTTGGACTGGCTGATTGAACTAAGAAATGATCAAGGGCCAGGATTAATTTTTATTCAGGGATGGCCACATCTGATAATCGGACCTATAAAGTCCAAGTTCAAGCACCACCTTGTAGACAAGGTGGTTTAACGGGGGAGGGATGATGAGAGTAGATGAGGGGACCACTAGTAGGAAGGTGGAAAAGGTTTCACAGGTGTACAAAAGAAGAATCAAGGGGACTCGTCTTCCAATGACATCACTGCTTTATTGTTATTTCCCGTAGTTTTATTTCCTTTCCAGTAGTAGTAACTATATATGCAGTACTGTAGCTAGAGAAAGGCATCTGGACTATTACCTCTTTTGGCCATTCATGGAAATAGGCAGGGCTTGCCCTGGGTCACTAGGCTCCTTCGGGAGAGGTTACTGCTCATTGCTTGGCCATTTTCGGCAAGCTTGTGTAAGGCTTAGTGCCTATCTATCCTCTATTATAGTGAACATTCTCTTCATCCTGGTTATTAGGAGCCTTGCTCTCGGTTAGTTCTATCAGTAACACCAACGTTTTCACATGTCTTATGTGATTGTTTTTCTGATTTATATAAATGGTTGTTGTTATCTGTCATAAATAATATTATTATGGTTACCTGTCTGTATCATTTATATTACTTCCCTGCGAGCTGAAATGACACTTTGTTTGAATGGGCAGCCAGGTTGGTCCTTGCTCTGGGAGCTGGATCTAAGCTTGATCTTGTACCTGGAGCAGCTGACTATGCACTGCCGTTTTCCACCATAGATGATGCATGTGTAAGTGTTTTATGCAAATGTGACATGAGTTCTTGGACTGTCTGTACTACATAAGCTTATCAGCTACTTTACAACCAAATTCTTTAAGCTAACGAACAGCTAATTAAAACATTAAGTTAGCCTATATTACATCTTGACCTTTGATGCGAGAATGATTAAAAAAGGACTGAACCTGAAACTGAAGTTTTTATGTAGTTTGCTGATTGACTTTTGAATAGAAATTTAATCTTCTAAAATATAAGATACTGCAGATAAGAATAAAATTAAGAAATCTTATCCCACCAGAAGGAAACTAAAGAGGACAATTAAAATTCTGAATTTTCTAATCAACTCTAATATTCAATCAACCTAAATATTCCGTTTTGGTGTCTCGAGTACTATAAAGTATAAACACTTTCTGCTAAGAAGAAATGTGATTGTCTTGAAACACATAAAGAGTGGACCATAATTTCCGAATATCCCTAGTGTTGATGGTGGTAGACTATATTTGAAAAGTTATTAATTATGGGGTATACTAGTACAATTGGTCAATTAAGCGGCCAGGCTGTTCAATGCTTTTAAGCGGCCACCTACATGGCAGCTAATGTGGTTGCTGACTATATATGTGAGTTGGTAGTTTATGTGACACTTTAAAAGTAATATAACTTATAAATAGTTATATACGTTCCACATGTAAAATATTCGCACTATTGTTCGTATGATTAAAGCACTCCTACAAATGTAAAATTTAATTTTTATATTTTTTATGTTGATACATTAAAATGATACAATGATTCATTAAAATTGGTAGTATGATTCACAAATTGACAAGTGGTGAATCAAACATTTTCTTGACGTATAAATTTTAGAACTGATGGTGGATTATTATTGTTTTGTGATATATTATTATTGTCATATGGTGTATTTTAAATCTTATATGATGAATCATAAGTCTTGTTGATATATACAGTTATACACATGTAACTAATATAAATTTTTAACCTTGTCAAAACATGTACATAATTAGTTTTGTTTTAAAAAGTTTGAATTTGGATGAACAATGGTAAAAAATACATTTTGAACCTATATTTTGCAAGTTATAGCTATTTAGAATTTTATTAACACCATAATGCCACATAAACTGCCACATAGGCTGCCAGTCAGCAACCGCGTATGCGGCCGCTTAAAATCATTGTGTGGCCAGGCCGCTTCTTCAAATTTGCCTGCCTACTAGTAAATATGCTTGCAATGCCCCTGTATTGTAGAACAAAAAGCTACTGACAGGAAACACTTAATTTGGGTGGAGGATGTACGTATCAATTAACAATTCAAATACATTATTTTCTATTTTCATTAAAAAAAAATTTAAATAAGAACTAAAATTATCTTTATTTCAATCAACGTCTTTACTCAGCTCTGTTGCTGCCAGATTCAGCAACTAAATATGCCTAAACGAAGATTGGTTGAATGAGGAAAATGCTTATGAGATGATGTTTTTTACAACATTTGTATATTGAACCATGTGACTTTTGTGTGTTCAATCTGTAAAAGCTATTGTGGGCTTCCACATGAACAGATGAGTAATTCAGATGGTATGATGTAGTGCAACACTGCCAATTTTCTTGTGAATGCTACTAACTAGCGTAGAGGTGAAATATTTGAAACTTTGGGTGGTAGGTGATACCCCCTTTTTTGAAGAAAGTAAATGATGCTTTTCTGAGGAAAGTAAAGGATGCCTTTAGAAACATGACACACGGTACATACTTTGACATATGTTAATAGAGAACTGAAGTCTATGTTCATGTATCTGTAAAGATAAAAAATGAACTTTATACTCTCTCGATGTATATATTCTGTTGATTGCTTATACCTATTTGTTACTCTTGAAATTATAGAAAGTTAATGACAACCTGAAAGAATGGGAGAGGAAGAATTTCAGCAAGGGATTTCCCACTCGTGTCGTGGTTGTCGGTTGTGGTTACTCTGGAGTTGAATTAGCTGCAACCATATCCGAAAGATTACAAGATAAAGGAGTTGTGCAAGCAGTAAATGTAGAAAACACTATTTGCCCATCTGCTCCTCCGGGGAATAGAGAAGCTGCTCTAAAAGTAAGAACCCTATTTTTTTCAATGAGGCAGCTTTTTCAGGAACTGCATGCACTCTCTATGAAATCTTTTCGATTGACTTATTTGATTTGGAGTTTGCTTCATCTATTTACTTTGTGTTTCCAGATTCTACAGGAAAGAAATGTCGAACTTCTATTAGGATACATTGTGAGCTCTATAAGCAAAGCTTCCGAGAAAGGCGACCAGGAATCAGAGAAAGTCGATTCTGTAAAGCTTAATTTGGAACTTAAGCCTGCTGAGAGGGGCCTTCAAGGTCAAACCCTTGAAGCAGATCTTGTCTTATGGACAGTTGGATCCAAACCTCAACTTCCTCAGTTGGAACCTTGTGACCGACCTCATAAGATTCCTCTCAACTCCAGGGGCCAAGTGGAGACAGATGAAACTCTTCGCGTGAAGGGAAGTCCACACATCTTTGCCATTGGCGACTCTGCTGCGTTTAGAGACTCTACTGGAAATATTCTCCCTGCTACAGCGCAGGTACCAGCTTCTTTAAGATTGATATGTCTTCGTATATAATGGAAAGATTGCTAGAATGCCGCATCTGTTACTTTTAATATCATGGATTTGTTTCTTTTGAAGGTTGCTATTCAACAAGCAGATTACACAGGATGGAACTTATGGGCAGCAATAAATGACCGTCCTCTGCTTCCATTCAGGTTAGGGTTCCCTGATGTTTTTTCTCTTGATTCGGTTCTGTGGTTTTTCGGTTGTGTTGTTATGGGCTAGTTGGCTTCTAGATATGAGTCCTTCAGTCATTTGTCTGCGATGTCTTGGTTTTTAGCTTTTCTTGGATCTATTTTGACATTAAATCTTCAAGATCAATTTGGTTATGTTTGAGAAATTTATCGCTATAATAGTGCTGGCTGTGCCATTTGAATTTTTTTTACTCCTGCAATGACATGTGATTATTATTACATAATTGGGAAGGGAACCTGTCCTTATTGATTATTTAACAGGTTTCAAAATTTGGGCGAGATGATCACGCTTGGAAGATATGATGGTGCCGTTTCTCCCAGTTTCATTGATGGGCTAACATTAGAGGGACCCATCGGACATACAGGTTAACAACAAAACTTAGTAACTTGCCTACTAACATCAACCACGCTCCCTCTGTTTTGCTGACTTTTCTGGGTGAATATCTTCTAACGCAGCGAGGAAATTAGCTTACCTAATCAGGCTACCAACTGATGAACACCGTCTTAAGGTTGGAGTTAGCTGGTTTGCAAAGACTGCTATTGATTCCGTGGCAATTCTCCAAAATACCCTCACCAAGGCCCTTTCAGGTTCTTGAAAATTCTAACCGTATCGCGAACGGTTTTGTCAATCCTTTCGTCCTTGATACTCAATGACACAAATATAGTGACACATAACATGACTAGTCATATCTTAAATGGACTCGGTCAGGTTCTCTGTATTGGATCATGCTTCTATGATTTTCTTGCTCTGAAGCTGGATTCAGAAAACTTACTAGTTAAAGAAAGGACGGATGATTTGTGTTCAGTTAATGTGTGATTAGTGAAAATTGTCATAACACCCATCTATTTACTCAAAAGAGGGCATCTGTTGTGCCCCATATACTTGCTTGAATTGCTTTCATATGGCTGCATGGGTTTGAAATTGTAGAGGAATGCAAATTGGTAAGCCTATATAATACATAGGGAGGTATGAGACGTCACCTAAAGCGAAGCTTTTTGATGGACGTGCTTAAGTTCCTGGTCAAATTTCCCATGCAAAATTACAAAACATAATGAGGATAGCAAATTCTCAAACGGACGCCACCGGAATTCAGTTACCCAATGGAATTAGATATAAATTACTATAATTTACTGGCCATTACTTTTGATTTTTTCAACTGTACGACCGTCGTGGTAGATGATTGTCTTACGAATAACTGATTATTAAAAATTAACAAAAAAAATTAAGATTATAGAAAATAAACATATACTATAAGTTCTGAAAAAATCATATAGGTACTACTAAAAACATTACATATAATAATCACAAATAAAATTAGATCGATAGTAAAATTAGACCAAGAGGAAGACAACAATGCATTTAACAGTCATCCCCGTCCAGTTTGGATATTTCAATCCCCCTCCTCTGACGATTCTGGTACTCTACCGAAAGAAATTGTCGGGAACAATGATTGCCCTCAGTCTAAATTGTAGAGGACTTGTCTAGAAGATTTGTGCTCCTTCATGACCCCTCCATCGTGTTCCTCATGGAAACAAAGAAATCAGCAAGTAACATGGAGGTGATTAGGATGAAGCTCGGTTTTTCTCATTGTCTTGCTGTAGATTCCCGAGGTAGAAGTGGGTCTTGCTCTTCTTTGGAAGCAAGAGGCCAAGGTGGTGGTCAGATCTTTCTCCTCGAATCATATCGATTGTGAAGTTCTTAATCCATGGGACCGGGATCATTGGTTCCTGACAGGCTTTTTTGACGCCCCATCGGATGCAAATAAAGGTCAAACGTGGTCCAGGGATGACAACGGGTCTGCGGGTACCTATTTCACCCGGTCACCCGACCCGTTAAACTGGGTGACAAAACCCACATAAAACGGGTGAAAAACGGGTGACGGGTGGAATGGGTGCGGGTCGGGTGACGGGTGAACATTTTTCACCCATCACCCGACCCGCTCACCCGTATAGATTATATATATATTATGTTAAATTGTTACTTATTATTCATTCTCCTTCACTCACGATTTTTGTAACCCTAACTAGTGAACAAGAAACATTCATGCTCTGGGTGACTGCGCCATTCTTTATTCTCACCACTCTCGGTAATTTTTACAGCCCTAACATACTTGCTCTGCGTAGTTTTTAATTCTTTTCACTGGAGGTAATTGCAACCCTAACTGGCAAACATGGAACAAAGATGCTCTGTGCCTCTATTTTCTTTCTTCCTACTCTCGGTAATTTTGAAACCCTAACTGAAAAACAAATAACTTACATGTTCTGCGAAGTTTTTCATTCTCTTCACTGAAGGTAATTTCGCAATCCTAACAGGCGAACATTGAGCATACATGCTCTGCGCCTCTATTTTCTCTCTTCACTCATGGTAATTTTGCAACCATAATTGGCGAACATGGAACGTACATGCTCTGTGCAATATTTCATTATTTTCTCTAAAGTAAATTTTGCAACCCTCACCGGCGAACATAGATCATACATGATCCACGTCTCTATTTTCTCTCCACTCACAACAATTTGCAAACCTAACTGGCGAACAAGGAAAAAGAAAAACAAACGGGTAAACGGGTTCACCCGTCACCCGGTGATACATAACGGGTGACGGGTCGGGTACGGGTGGAGCCGGTGGAGTCGGGTGACGGGTGCGGGTGATGGTCCCCCGACCCAAACCCGACCCATTGTCATCCCTAAACGTGGAGGCCCCTTAAATCCCTTAAAAAGGATCGATAAAGCTTGGTTGGTGATCGACGACTTCAATGAAGTTCTCTATAGTTGGGAGAAGTCTGGTCCTAGACCTTAGAGTAGTTTATCCATGGAGTAGATTCGGGACATGTTGGATTTCTGCGGCCTCGGTGATATGGACTTCTTCGGTGACATCTTCACCTATGATAATGGCAGGGCTGGTTCAGCAAATGTCCAAAGCCGCATCGACAGAGGGGTGGCGAGCGCTAAGTGGCTATATCTCTTCCCACGGCACATATCACCCATCCTGAGAAGGGGGTCTCCAATCATTTCCCGGTTAAAGTCTCCACCAAGGGTAAGAATTGGGGTAGTCATAAGAAAGTCTTTCGTTTTGAGATAGCCTGGGCTAAAGAAAATTCTGTAAGCTTTTCTCTTCTCTTTCGATTGCTGAAACTGTAATTATCTGCTTGTGGTTTTTCTCTGTCTCGCCACCCCTTTGGCTCTATTCCCTTAATCAGGAAGCAGTTGGCTCATACTAAGAAAGAGCTTAATAAGCTAGCTAATAGTTCGGACCCCCAGCCAGTGAGTCTCAAGAAAGCCCTGAGACAAGACATGAAAAAGTTGTTGCACAAAGAAGAGACTACGTAGTTCCATAGGTTGCGTTGATAGTGGATCTATGAGGGGGACAAAAACACAACCTTCTTTCACAGAAGGGCATCTCAGAGGAGAAGGAAGAATTCCATCTTTGAGATCTTCAAAGAAGATTGAACAACCATCTCGGACCATAAGCTTATTGAGGATGAGGCCTATTCGTATTTTCGAAAGATCTTTGCTAGCCGGCCCCGTGTTATCAATCCTCACCTCTTGGCCGTTGTTAAAGGCAAGCTCTCCTCTTCTATGATCGAGGCCTTGGGCAAACCCTACACCCAGCATGAAGTCTTCCAAGCTCTCTCTGAGATGGATGGTTCTAAGGCTCCCGGGCCTGACAGTTTTAATACTTTTTTTCTTCAAACGCTACTGGAACATTGTAGGGGGAGAGGTCACCGCGGCGGTGCTGGATCTTTTGAACGGGAATCCTTTCTCAACAGGTTTGAATCATACGTTTATTATTCTCATCCCTAAGATATCTACTCCTATTATGTTTTCTTATTTTCGGGCCATTTCCTTATGTAATGTTATCTATAAGCTTGTTTCTAAGGTGTTGGATAATAGGAATAAGCCTTTTCTCCCAAATATCATTTCTAGAGCTCAAACTGCTTATCACGGACAGCATTCTTTTTGCCCAGGAAGTCTTCCATAATGTGCGCTCAAACTGTAAGATCAAAGGTGGGGTTCTAGCGTTGAAAATTGATATGTCAATGGTGTGCGACAGAGTTTATTGGGACTTCCTCGGGATGATCTTGAAGAGCATGGGTTCCCTGATCATTGGCTTAT
>CM041777.1:294988901-295034487 GCA_023374045.1 Limonium bicolor
ATCTGATTGCAGCAGTAACGATCACCTTTCAGCAAAGCGAGAAATCGAGAGAGAGGAAGGAGAAACTATCGCTCAGCACCACGATGGAGAACGCTCTCACGACTGAACTGATGTGATGATAAATGATCAGGAAAAGAAGGAAATAAGGAAACCCTTTCCTTATAAATCAAATTAATTAATTACCTTAATTAATTAATCCAATGACTTCCTCGTCCTTGGCAATTAAGATAATGCCGTTGACGTCCCAACTGTTAATAAAGAATATAATCCGACTTAGAATAACATTGTAACGGATATATATAAGGTATGAACTATGGGTTATAACATCACCTCCCCCTTAAAAGAATTTCGTCCTCGAAATTGACTCACCTCATTACTCGAAGAGGGAGGGAAACTTGGCATGTAGCTCATCCTCGAGTTCCCAAGTTGCTTCGCTCTCAGACTGGTCAGACCACTGGACCTTAACCATAGGCAGGGTCTTACTACGGAGTGGCGAATATCTCTAGCCAGAATGCGGGTAGGCACCGCCTCATAACTGAAGTCCTCTCTCAACTGAAGCTGACTGTGATCAATCACATGAGACGGATCGTGTAAGTACTTCCTCAGCATCGAAACATGGAAAACACTGTGGACAGCAGACATGATGGAGGCAAAGCTAGTCGATAAGCCACAGGGCCAATCCTCTCTAGAATCTCAAACGGTCCAACGAACCTTGGGCTAAGCTTCCCACGCTTCCCAAAACGAACCACACCTCTGACCGGAGACACTCGCAGATAGACATGATCACCAACATCGAACTCAAGCGGCCTGCGTCTCTGGTCTGCATAGCACTTCTGTCTGCTCTGAGCAACAAGCAGACGCTCCCGGATCATCCTGATCTTCTCCATTGCTCCCTGCACAGCTCGGGTCCAACTAAGACCCTCTCCTTCAGGTCATCCCTATAGATGGGGGACCGGCACCTCCTACCATACAACGCTTTTAACGGAGCCATACCAATGCTCGCCTGAAAGCTATTGTTGTAGGTGAACTCGATCAGGGTCACATGCTGATCCCAGCTACCTTCAAAATCTAGGACACATGCGCGAAGCATGTCCTCCAGGACCTGATTAGTCCTCTCTCTCTGGCCATCCGACTGAGGATGGTAGGCTGAACTGAAAGCTAGATTCGTACCCAGGGCTTTATGCAAACTACGCCAGAACCTCGAAACAAAGCGCGGATCACGATCAGAAACTATAGTAGTAGGCACACCATGCAGCCTCACTATCTCATCGAGATACAGACGAGCCAAACGCTCCAAATTGAAAGTCTTCTTCACAGGCAGGAAATGGGCAGACTTCGTCAGTCGATCCACTATTACCCATACAGCGTCACAGCCTAAAGGAGTCCTAGGCAATCCCATGATAAAGTCCATCCCCACACTCTCCCACTTCCACTCAGGAATGGGAAGGGGCTGAAGCAAACCCGCTGGCCTCTGATGCTCAGCCTTCACCTGCTGACAGGTCTGACACTTCGCAACGAACTCGGAGATGTCATGCTTAATCCCAGACCACCAGAATGACTCCCTGAGATCCCAGTACATCTTCACCCCTCCAGGGTGAACTGAATATGGAGCTCCATGTGCCTCCTAAAGGATCTCCCTACACAGAACAGCGTCAGCCGGCACACACACTCGACCTCTGATCACTGGAGATACTGAAGTCTGAACTCTGCTCCGTAGACAGTCCCTCTCTGATCCGACACAAAGCTGAGTCTGCCTCCTGACCAACCCTGATCCTGTCGACCAACGAAGACTGAACCTGAAGCGCTGCTATCATACTGGCACTGTCCGGTCTGACCACCCAAATGCCCAAACGCTGTAGCTCTACAGCTGACCTCTGAACTCCTGTCAAAGCGCACACTACACCCGGAGCTCCTCTCCGACTCAAGGCATCTGCCACAACGTTCGCTCTACCCGGGTGGTAGAGGATCTCCAAATCGTAGTCGTGAAGTAACTCCAACCACCTCCTCTGTCTCAAGTTCAGCTCCTTCTGAGTGAACAGATACTTGAGACTCTTGTGGTCCGTGTACACCTTACACGACGCTCCATACAGATAATGCCTCCAAATCTTAAGCGCAAATACCACAGTTGCCAACTCCAGATCGTGGGTAGGGTAGTTCTTCTCATAAGGCTTAAGCTGCCGAGAGCCATAAACCACTACCTTACCCTGCTGCATCAAGACACATCCAAGTCCCTTATGGGACGCATCACAGAAGACCTCGAAGCCCTCGGTCCCAGAAGGCAAAGTCAGAATCGGTGCGGTCGTCAATCTCTTCTTAATCTCCTGAAAGCTCTGCTCGCAAGTCTCCCCCCACTCATACTTGATCTCCTTCCTCAGCAGACGGGTCAGCGGGGATACAATCTTAGAGAATCCCTCAATAAACTTCCTCTTAGTAACCCGCTAACCCAAGGAAACTATGAATCTCAGCAACATTCCTGGGCCTTGCCCACTCCATCACAACTCTAATCTTCTCGGGATCCACCGAGATACCGTCCTTTGAGACTACATGTCCCAAGAATACTACACGGTCGAGCCAGAAGTCACACTTCTTCAGCTTAGCGTACAACTCACGATCCTTCAGCGTCTGTAGAACGATCCTCAGATGCTCCTCATGCTCCTCTACGCTCTTGGAGTACACCAAGATGTCGTCTATAAAAACAACCACGAACTGATCCAGATAGGGTTTGAAAACCCGGTTCATCATATCCATGAATACTGAGGGAGCATTAGTCAACCCAAACGGCATAACCAGGAACTTGTAATGACCATAACAAGTCCTAAAAGCGGACTTAGGCACATCCTCGGCCTTAATCCTCAACTGATGATAGCCTGAACGAAGATCTATCTTCGAGAACACTGTGGCGCCCGCCAACTAGTCAAACAAATCATCAATACGCGGAAGGGGATAGCGGTTCTTGATGGTCACCTTATTCAGCTCCCTATAGTCGATGCACAATCTGAAGGTCCCATCCTTCTTCTTCACAAATAGCACTGGCGCTCCCCAAGGCGAAACGCTAGGGCGAATGAAGCCCTTATCTAGCAACTCCTGAAGTTGAACCTTCAGCTCCTTCAACTCTGCCGGACTCATACGGTAAGGGGCCCTAGAGATGGGTTGAGTCTCTGACGCTAAATCAATCGTGAACTCCACCTCCCTCTCTGGTGGAAGTCCGGGCACGTCATCCTGGAAGACCTCAGGGAACTCTCTGACAATCGGGATGCTCTCCAAGCTAGATCCCTCACGCACCTCTGGCAGATAACACAAAAACCCCTGGCAGCCCTTCCTCAAGAGGCTAGCCGCCTGCAACGCCGACACCAACACAGGCGCACCTGGAACTGCATTCCCAGCGAAGACAAAACGGCTCCCGCCTGGCAGATCAAACACCACTCTCCTCGCTGCACAATCTATATGGGCATGGTGCTCTGCTAGCCAGTCCATGCCCAAGATAACATCAAAACAGGCCATTCGCATCGGGATGAGGTCAGCACAAAAAGTCTTGTCCCGGACTACTATGGGACAAGCCTTACACACAGAATCAAGAATGCAAGGAGCAATCCCACCCAAAGGACTACTCACACATAAATCTACTTCACTAGGCACATCAGTCAACTCAAGTCTACCCAACAAGTCAGAGCAGATAAAGGATTGCGTAGCTCCAGAGTCAAACAGGCAAAACACATCCTGAGAGTGGATCTGGAGAATACCTGAGACAACGCGATCACCAGCACGATCACGCTCTCCAGCCATAGCATACACTCGGGCCTGAGTCTGAGGCTTCTTCTGGTCGGACCTCGCCCCTGAGTCTGAGCCGGTGCCTCTATCTCCTGCGCCTCTACCGGATGCCTGAGGGCACTGAGCAATCCTGTGCTCCATCGACCCGCACTTAAAGCAGGCACCAGTCTTCTTGTAGCACTCCCTACCAGGATGGGAGTGACCACAAGACCCACACTTCGTCCCAGCTGACGAAGATGAAGAAGCTCCCCGGCGATCTCCATAGGATTGCTTCTTCTGAGGAGCAGTAGCCTCCTTCTTTTGAGACTCTTCAACACGTCTCTTCCTTTTGTGGTCCTTGCCAGCCTGCCTACCCTTGATGTCGGTCTCTACCAGCAAGGCGACATCTGCTACATCTCTGAAGGTCCGGTGACGGAGAGGTGTCACAGCGGACCTGATGTCAAGTCTCAGCCCGCTCTCGAACTTACGTGCCTTCCTGTGCTCGTCCGGCTCTGGAGCATACTTCGAGAGAGTCACGAACTTCCTCACGTACTCCTCGTCTGACATATCTCTCCCCTGACGCAACTGATTGTACTTATTGATCTTCTGATCCTTGTAAACATCAGGGTATAACTGTTTGTTGAACTCTAAGCAGAACTGCTCCCAGGTCCAAGGTTGGGGATGCTTACCCATCACCATTCGCCACCACTCCTTCGCCTCCCCCTTGAAGAGGAACGTGGCGAAGTCCACCTTCTGGTCATCCTCTGAACCCATCACTCTGAGCAGATCCTCCACTTCAATAATCCAGTGACTCGCCTCCTGGGGGTCACCACAGCCATCGAAGGAAGGTGGTTTGAGCTTCATAAACTCTTGGAGCGCCCTGACTCGGCCTCCCACAGCATTCGCCCCAGCTGGGCCTGCACCACCAGCTCCCCCAGCAGTTGCAGCCACTGTCTGCATGAGCTGCGCCACAAACTGCTGCACTGCCTCCGCAGCAGCTCCCTGAGGGGTCACTGGTGTCCTACGAGGAGACATTCTGAGACAAACAAATCCAAAATTCGTTAGAACTGACTCAAACTTCAAGAAGCTGCCACAACTGACTCCCACACAAGCTAACACACCCACAAACACCAAAGAAAGCCAAACCTGGCTCTGATACCACTAAATGTAACACCCCCAAAACCGGCCTAAGAGTTAGGGGTATTACACGCCGCGTATTACTACCCAATAACGCAAGGCTCTAACTAACATTCGCATTAAGGCCCAAAACAATGCTTTCATAAATAGTGTAAACCAGAGTATTCGAATACGGCGGAAGTAGAGCTGATCATAATGTGTCCGGCCCGGCAGCCCGGTCCGACCCGGCCCGTAAAAAGGCCCGACGAGCCCGAACCCGATAGGGCTTCTGGGCGGGCCTGGACATAAAATTAGGCCCGAATGAAAAACCAGGCCGGGCCGCGACACATTTTTGAGCCCGTGGGCAAGCCCGGCCCGGCCCGATTTTATATTATTTATTATTTATTTTTAAAATGTAAATATATATTTAATTTTATATAATATATACAAAATTATACATAATATATTAATTTTAAATAAGTTATATATAATATATAAATCTATATTAAAATATATTTATTATAATTTTTTTTATTTATTTATATTAAAAAAATTAAAAAACCGGGCCGGGCGGGCCGGGCTTCGGCAAAGTCTGGAAAAAACCGGGCCTAGCCCGGCCCGCCCGAGCATGTAAAAATCGGGCTTGGTTTTTGAAAATAGGCCCGCCGGGCCTAAAATTTCCTCTGGCCCGGCCCGAACCCGGCCCGCCCGCCCGAATGATCACCTCTAGGCGGAAGTTAAGACAACTCCCCAAATACATGTTCAAACAGAAGTGGAAGTCTAAACAGTGTACGACCCGAAGGCTACAACATCATAATCAAATAGTTTACACGATAAAAAAGCTAAGCACTATGGCTCCAGAAACTTAAGATGATCCTCGCCGATCAATCTGCAAAAATGGTAAGAGTAGGGGAATGAGCATACAACTATGCCCAGTAAGCATCGACCGTCATCAGTGAGGTCGCTCAAAACAATTAAAAACGGAAGGGAAGCAGAGGTTAGCACAAACCACAGTTTCAGAAAATAGTCGGAGCATTGCTGAAACAAATACAGAATGGAACACCAGAGTTCCCAGTTCAGAAATAACCAGAGTTCACAAACAGACAGGGGACACAGTACAATGCACACACTCAGAAGGGTCGAAGACCCATAGATCATAGCAGATCCCTCGACAACGCAGAAATGACTCGAAAGAGCCAAAGGGTTCGTCAACCCCACAGAATAGAAAGGGAATGTCCCACACTCAGAATGACGTCTACATGGTATACCACTGAATAGCTCAACCCAGCCATTCACGGCTCAGAAACAAAGTAAAGTGTCCCAAAACAGAAGGTTTGCAAAAACAGAAGCAACCTCGCATGAGAGCATGCCAAAACACTCATAATTCAGTAGTAGAGACTTAGAGGAGTCCAACGCCACAAACAGCACTCAAATCGGAGTTCAGACGGAGAAGTTATGCAGAAAACAGTACGATGTCCGAACTTGTGTCCGGACGTTATTGTTCGGACACAGTTTGAGACTCAGAAACCAGAATTTGTCAAATGTCCGAACTTGTGTCCGGACATCAATGTTCGGACACAAGTCGATTTGGAATCAGACAGAGGAATTTCAGAATGTCCGAACATCGAAGCTCGGACCGATGTTTGGACGGGTTTTACGGGAAAAGTTACGCGGAAGGTCCGACCTTGTGTCCGGACGTCGAAGTTCGGACACAGGTCGAACTAAAATCAGAGGAGAAACCAAGGAAGTGTCCGAACATCAATGCTCGGACTGATGTTCGGACATACCCTGAACTTTGAAAATCAGAAGTGCAAAACGCTCTGTCCGAACTTCAAAACTCGGACAGAAGTTCGGACAGGGCGAAATCAGCAATTTCCAGGAGACGAACAAAGCAGAAGAATAATGCAATCAACACCACGAATCGCCAAATCGAGACACACACCAAATCAGATTAAAACACAGAAGACCATGGGGGTTTAGCCATTCCAAAAATGCAATTAAAACAGCCAACAACAATCAAAATCTGCACACAAACCAGACAACAAACCCTTGCAAAATCCCCATGGCTGAATTTCCAAACCGAATCAAGCAACCACCTACCTCAATTAGCAGAAGAATTCCCACTGAACGCAACAGCAGCAGTACCGAACAATCGCTCAACCAGACGGAACCAACAGCCACTGAATTCCCACAATAACGAACCCAAAATCAGAAAACGAAAGAGAAAAACCGAGACAACACAGCCCTTAATCTGCAACACAAACCTGAACCGAGTGTGCAGAAAATCCAACAATTCGCAACAACTCACAGCCCGTGTAGACCACAGATCGACAGCAACCCCGTTGTCTCTGAATTCAGCATTCCGAAGTTCCAAAAATCAGAAACAAAAGAGGAAAGAACGCAACACCGACCTACACAATCAGAGAATCCAAACCTGAATAACGAAGGAGGAACACACAGCAGCGGAGACCTCCAATCTGATTGCAGCAGTAACGATCACCGATCAGCAAAGCGAGAAATCGAGAGAGAGAGGAAGGGAGAAACTGTCGCTCAGCACCACGATGGAGAACGCTCTCATGACTGAACTGATGTGATGATAAATGATCAGGAAAAGAAGGAAAAAAGGAAACCCTTTCCTTATAAATTAAATTAATCGAATGACTTCCTCGTCCTTGACAATTAAGATAATGCCGCTGACGTCCCAACTGTTAGTAAAGAATAAATCCGACTTAGAATAACATTGTAACGGATATAATATAAGGTATGAACTATGGGTTATAACACGTACGGTCCTCTAGGATGGGGGAGATGGAGAAAGAAATTTTAGTAATCTTGAAAAGGATGGTGAGAAGGGTGGAAGAGCTGAGAGAGCGGACTAGCAGCTGGAGAGGTGACCAAACCCACAAGCACGAAACAACACCATTACCCGCACCAAAGCCCAGAAGCTGGATGACTGACGAAATCAGCAGGGTACAGAAGTGCACGACCCGGACCTTGGAGGAATCCCTCACGACAGGTCGAAGGGAGGTTGTCAACCCTCTGGTCACGCTTCTCGTAGAAGGAGCAGCTCTGGGACTGAAGCTTATCGCCATGGAGGAGCAGCCGGAAGAGGACGAGGTCAAGAAACCCAAACGGATACACAAGAAGATACAATCAACTGTTGAAGAGGTGGAAAAGTTCCCATACACTGTGGAATCAGAAATGAAGGAGACCACCAGTGAGGAGCATGGGCCGAGATCACAAGAGTGGGGAGCGGCCCTCATCGGTTGATTCATGAACCAAAGAAGAGAAAAGGGAAGAGGAGGGCAAAACCAGCAAGAACCAACCCAACTCAATATCAGAGAATCAGGCAGGTGCAAGGCAGGGTGAAAACAAGGTACTCACAACCTTTTCATCAATTATTTGTGAGAGTTACAGTTGTCGAATGGAAAAAAGGAAGAAGACAGAAAAAATTAGAAGGATAAAGAGAGAGGAGAGGAAACTGGTGAAGAAAAAAAGGAAGAGGAAGAAGACGCAGATTGAAGGAGGGATCACCATAAAAAAGCTGCCAGCAATGGTGGACATGAACTCTCGGGGGCCAAGGCGCACTGCCCAAACAAAGATAAAGTTATGGCAGAAGAAGAGGAACCGGAAGAGGAGTAGAATTAGAGTGAAGAGGGCATCACTGGTGCTCTGGCGACAGTATGGAGGTAGCAAGAGAGCAACATTTTTGTGGGTGGAAAGCTGATGAAGAACAACGGCGTAAGGAAAAAAAAGAAAGGGAGTCACGTGACAAAGACACTGCTAGGGTTAATTTGTTCAAATCAGCAACAAGGCCTTAAGTCACTAAGGTCCAGCCCAAAATATTAACATTGGATATGATTTTGAACTGGTCCTTGGACTGGCTGATTGAACTAAGAAATGATCAAGGGCCAGGATTAATTTTTATTCAGGGATGGCCACATCTGATAATCGGACCTATAAAGTTCAAGTTCAAGCACCACCTTGTAGACAAGGTAGTTTAACGGGGGAGGGATGATGAGAGTAGATGAGGGACCACTAGTAGGAAGGTGGAAAAGGTTTCACAGGTGTACAAAAGAAGAATCAAGAAGGGGACTCGTCATCCAATGACATCACTGCTTTTTTGTTATTTCCCGTAGTTTTATTTCCTTTCCAGTAGTAGTAACTATATATGCAGTACTGTAGCTAGAGAAAGGCATCTGGACTATTACCTCTTTTGGCCATTCATGGAAATAGGCAGGGCTTGCCCTGAGGTCACTAGGCTCCTTCGGGAGAGGTTACTGCTCATTGCTTGGCCATTTTCGGCAAGCTTGTGTAAGGCTTAGTGCCTATCTATCCTCTATTATAGTGAACATTCTCTTCATCCTGGTTATTAGGAGCCTTGCTCTCGGTTAGTTCTATCAGTAACACCAACGTTTTCACATGTCTTATGTGATTGTTTTTCTGATTTATATAAATGGTTGTTGTTATCTGTCATAAATAATATTATTATGGTTACCTGTCTGTATCGTTTATATTACTTCCCTGCGAGCTGAAATGACACTTTGTTTGAATGGGCAGCCAGGTTGGTCCTTGCTCTGGGAGCTGGATCTAAGCTTGATCTTGTACCTGGAGCAGCTGACTATGCACTGCCGTTTTCCACCATAGATGATGCATGTGTAAGTGTTTTATGCAAATGTGACATGAGTTCTTGGACTGTCTGTACTA
This sequence comes from Limonium bicolor, assembly GCA_023374045.1. Classification (NCBI taxonomy): domain Eukaryota; kingdom Viridiplantae; phylum Streptophyta; class Magnoliopsida; order Caryophyllales; family Plumbaginaceae; genus Limonium; species Limonium bicolor. Next base: position 294,998,472 of record CM041777.1, read on the forward strand.
CATAAGCTTATCAGCTACTTTACAACCAAATTCTTTAAGCTAACGAACAGCTAATTAAAACATTAAGTTAGCCTATATTACATCTTGACCTTTGATGCGAGAATGATTAAAAAAGGACTGAACCTGAAACTGAAGTTTTTATGTAGTTTGCTGATTGACTTTTGAATAGAAATTTAATCTTCTAAAATATAAGATACTGCAGATAAGAATAAAATTAAGAAATCTTATCCCACCAGAAGGAAACTAAAGAGGACAATTAAAAATTCTGAATCTTCTAATCAACTCTAATATTCAATCAACCTAAATATTCCGTTTTGGTGTCTCGAGTACTATAAAGTATAAACACTTTCTGCTAAGAAGAAATGTGATTGTCTTAAACACATAAAGAGTGGACCATAATTTCCAAATATCCCTAGTGTTGATGGTGGTAGACTATATTTGAAAAGTTATTAATTATGGGGTATACTAGTACAATTGGTCAATTAAGCGGCCAGGCTGTTCAATGCTTTTAAGCGGCCACCTACATGGCAGCTAAGCGTTCGGTAGGGTAGTTTTGTGGTTGTTTTGGTTGGTTGTTTTGTGGTAGTTTTGCTGGTTGTTTTGTGCTGGTTGTTTTGTGGCTGTTTTGAAAACTAGTGTTCGGCAGGCGGCGGTTTCGTCTGGTTGTTTTGAATAAGTTAGTTTTGTACGGTGTGTTTACCGCTTTCGTTGTTACAATTAAAAATTTTATATTACATTTTAAAACAATTTTTTGTTAATAAAGTTAAAATATTAGATATTCAATTAACCTTTAATAATTATTATTCTTTATTAATATTTTAGTGAATTAATTTATAAATAAATTTTTTACATATATTTGAAAAAATAAAGAAATAAACCATTGTATTTAGAGCAAATATATTAGATGTTATATATAAAATAAAATTTTATGGATTATATATTAGTATTTATATAACATTTCAAATGTATTAATACTTAAGATTATTTTAATTTTTAATGGAATAATATATCATTGAAATGAAAAAGTAATTCTTTCTAATAATATAATAATTGATTGTAAGCGAATATATATCACTTATTATTTTATTATTATATATTGTTTAATTGTTGATAAAATATTTATTTAAACATATATTTGTAGTTAAAACAACATATTCTATTCAATTAAATATTACTTAATGAAATTCAAAAACGTAAATTTAAATTTAATACTGGATATGCCAAGATTTGAAAAATAATGTATATTAGCATATAAAATTATTCTTTAATTATTAAACACGGTATAAAACATATAATAACTTTGATATACTGACAAATCATAATAGTTTATACAAACAGTTTTGTAATTAATCATTACTTAGCAAGTTGAATACTTATAATTTGATATTTCTGAAATATACTACAAATATTTTGTACTCTAATAATTTTGATATAATTGAAAGTTGACATCATAATTTTTATTAGTTTGCTCTTTTCCTTGTAGAATATTTTATTAGAATTGATAGATAGTAATAGTTTTAAGAGACTATTTATCCGTATCTGAATAAACAATTTAGAAAAACACTACTAGTTTAAAACTATTGTTTTATATTATTTTCATTAATTTATAATTTAGTATACCAATCTTTATAAAAAAAACTAAAAATAAAAGAAAAATAATTTTTAAATATTAATTATAAATATTGAAAATTTTTTTTATTTTTTTTTAATTTATTTATATTAAAACATTCACACCCCTTAATTACAGTTTTCTAGCTCCGCCTCTGTTTACGGTATTCATTATATTTGCAGCATAAATTGTTGGTTGTTTTGTGGTTGTTTTGTGCTGGTATATTTGTGGCTGTTTTGAAAATTGTTATTCGGAGATGACAGTTTGGCATTTTTTTGTCAAAATGCCAAACTGAAAATGCCACATTTATACCACAAAACCGCTAGGTCCGAATGCAGCCAATGTGGTTGCTGACTATATATGTGAGTTGGTAGTTTATATTTTTTATGTTGATACATTAAAATGATACAATGATTCATTAAAATTGGTAGTATGATTCACAAATTGACAAGTGGTGAATCAAACATTTTCGTGACGTATAAATTTTAGAACTGATGGTGGATTATTATTGTTTTGTGATATATTATTATTGTCATATGGTGTATTTTAAATCTTATATGATGAATCATAAGTCTTGTTGATATATACAGTTATACACATGTAACTAATATAAATTTTTAACCTTGTCAAAACATGTACATAATTAGTTTTGTTTTAAAAAGCTTGAATTTGGATGAACAATGGTAAAAAATACATTTTGAACCTATATTTTGCAAGTTATAGCTATTTAGAATTTTATTAACACCATAATGCCACATAAACTGCCACATAGGTTGCCAGTCAGCAACCGCGTATGCGGCCGCTTAAAATCATTGTGTGGCCAGGCCGCTTCTTCAAATTTGCCTGCCTACTAGTAAATATGCTTGCAATGTCCCTGTATTGTAGAACAAAAAGCTACTGACAGGAAACACTTAATTTGGGTGGAGGATGTACGTATCAATTAACAATTCAAATACATTATTTTCTATTTTCATTAAAAAAAAATTTAAATAAGAACTAAAATTATCTTTATTTCAATCAACGTCTTTACTCAGCTCTGTTGCTGCCAGATTCAGCAACTAAATATGCCTAAACGAAGATTGGTTGAATGAGGAAAATGCTTATGAGATGATGTTTTTTACAACATTTGTATATTGAACCATGTGACTTTTGTGTGTTCAATCTGTAAAAGCTATTGTGGGCTTCCACATGAACAAATGAGTAATTCAGATGGTATGATGTAGTGCAACACTGCCAATTTTCTTGTGAATGCTACTAACTAGCGTAGAGGTGAAAATTTGAAACTTTGGGTGGTAGGTGATACCCCCTTTTTTGAAGAAAGTAAATGATGCTTTTCTGAGGAAAGTAAAGGATGCCTTTAGAAACATGACACACGGTACATACTTCGACATTGATAGGTTCAAGCCCTATCTAGATCATATTAATCCACCAAAGTGGCCAAAGATCCTCTGAGAGGCCTAATCCTCTCTAAGAGAGGCCAAAGAACACTTGACTAAACAATCGATGCCTACTCTCCAATATCCCTACTTCTTTTATACTAACAGGCTAGGATTAGTCATTTACCAAACTACCCTACACTATTACAACTTATCATTACTCCCCTCCTCAAACAACTTGTCCCCAAGGTTGGAAAAGCAAAAGAAAACAGCAGTGCAGCAACAACAGCAGTGGTCCTATGAACGTGGTGCAGTAAACAACCCTCTTCACAGATGAAAATATATGTACTTTCTGTAGCCAGCTTGCTTCTTAATTGCACCGACAAGCTCCCTGATTAGCGCTGAAAATGATATATCATATCGCTGAGAATCTGCTAATGCTCTTCAGCATCAACTAGAGAAAATGTTCTAACTCCATCCCTAGTCAAAGATAAAATCCAAGATGCCCCCTAAAGCCAACTGACTCCATCTATCAACGAGGCCAGCAAAAAACCAGAGAGATATATGCTGGAAAGATCTCTTGCAAATTCATTCAAGCTCGTGATTCCTTATATGGAGCAACAGAGATGAACGAAATTACTTTGGAGCACCACTGCATTGTTGTATCAGCAGCTTGCAGGATGAGGTCTCGGGGTAATTGAAACCAAGAGAAAAACCATCAGCTACAACTCTTTCCACACTAGTGATTAGTTGATCAATATTTAAGATCAGAGCATCCATCAAATCATTTCCAACGATTTGTAAATTGACTATCTCCTCCACCTCCTTAAGAATCCCACGAGCTCTGCGCCTCCACTCCTCATACCTCTTCAGCAGCATTTCAATCACCATGCGGTGTAGAAAAGGCTCTGAAATTTGCAATCGTATTTTTGCAGCTGATAAAGCATTTTTCTCATCAGGTAGAGATGGTACGACAACATGAATATTTGCCGAATCTCTAATAGAATTCGCATAGTCACTCATTGATCCCTCAACAAAACGTATTTGTGTAGCTTGTTCTTCCCAGCACATGGCAGAACAAATTTTAGGGATCGCAATTTCACTGCTCTTCTCCATGCGATTCCCAGATTTAGGGTTTAGGTTCAATTTGGGGACATTGGGCGCGGACAGCAGAATACCAGGTTTGATGCGCCTCGCTCTTTTCTTTCTCTTCCATCTTTTCGTCGCCATCAATCTCTTCTTTCTGCTTCCCTGAGTTCTCCAAAACGACACTACCTGCACGGTAGTTGAATCCCTTGATTCTCTCCTCTTCTTTGTCAACATCTTGGACGTTGGGACCGCCGAGGTCAAGCAAGGGATAAGGAAATTCGCAGGTGCGTTGTATTTCGTCCTCCTCTTCTTATCTTTAACCCGCCTTCTCCTCTTTCTCTTCAGACGATAGAGTTTCCTTTGCTTCAGTCTTCTTTCAGTCTCTTGAAATCGAGGAGGATGAGTTCTTGTCTCCGCTTGTAGATTCCGGTCCCAATTCCTCTTCTTCATCCTCGTTTTTTGTCTCCTCCCCTTCCTATGTACTTGCGCCCTCCTAATGAGCACCTCGTCCATCGTAATTGGAACTTCTGAATCCTCCGTCAGCGCTTCCATTTTTGATTCTTCAATCCCACGCACAATCCTCTCTTCGCTGTTGGAAGTTTCTCCCCGCCGAACTTCAATTCCCTCCTCTGTCTGCTTCGATCGATTGATCTCCCCGTCTGATGAGGTGTGCAAGGAACTAACCACCGGCAACGAAGAATTTGCTCGTTGAAAATCCTTGAACCTTTCGATTAACACACCCTTGAAGAACGACCAAGAAATGTGTCCAAAATATGTCCAGATCCATTCGAAGAAGAGAAACGCTGCTCCCTCCATATACTCAGCGACCGCTTGAAATCTGTCGGCTTCGTCGATCTCGCAGAAATTGAAATACCGATCAGCAGCAAGCAACCAGTTCTTTGGATCGACACCGTCAAAATGTGACAGTTTAGGAGTTCCGTTCTCTTGATTACACACCAAGCTGTTGTGCGAGACTTCCATCGACGGCATCATCATGATCGGCAGTGGATCGGGGCTCTGATACCAAATGATAGGTTCAAGCCCTATCTAGATCATATTAATCCACCAAAGTGGCCAAAGATCCTCTGAGAGGCCTAATCCTCTCTAAGAGAGGCCAAAGAACACTTGACTAAACAATCGATGCCTACTCTCCAATATCCCTACTTCTTTTATACTAACAGGCTAGGATTAGTCATTTACCAAACTACCCTACACTATTACAACTTATCAGACATATGTTAATAGAGAACTGAAGTCTATGTTCATGTATCTGTAAAGATAAAAAATGAACTTTATACTCTCTCGATGTATATATTCTGTTGATTGCTTATACCTATTTGTTACTCTTGAAATTATAGAAAGTTAATGACAGCCTGAAAGAATGGGAGAGGAAGAATTTCAGCAAGGGATTTCCCACTTGTGTCGTGGTTGTCGGTTGTGGTTACTCTGGAGTTGAATTAGCTGCAACCATATCCGAAAGATTACAAGATAAAGGAGTTGTGCAAGCAGTAAATGTAGAAAACACTATTTGCCCATCTGCTCCTCCGGGGAATAGAGAAGCTGCTCTAAAAGTAAGAACCCTATTTTTTTCAATGAGGCTGCTTTTTCAGGAACTGCATGCACTCTCCATGAAATCTTTTATATTAATTTATTTGATTTGGAGTTTGCTTCATCTATTTACTTTGTGTTTCCAGATTCTACAGCAAAGAAATGTCGAACTTTTATTAGGATACATTGTGAGCTCTATAAGCAAAGCTTCCGAGAAAGGCGACCAGGAATCAGAGAAAGTCGATTCTGTAAAGCTTAATTTGGAACTTAAGCCTGCTGAGAGGGGCCTTCAAGGTCAAACCCTTGAAGCAGATCTTGTCTTATGGACAGTTGGATCCAAACCTCAACTTCCTCAGTTGGAACCTTGTGACCGACCTCATAAGATTCCTCTCAACTCCAGGGGCCAAGTGGAGACAGATGAAACTCTTCGCGTGAAGGGAAGTCCACACATCTTTGCCATTGGCGACTCTGCTGCGTTTAGAGACTCTACTGGAAATATTCTCCCTGCTACAGCGCAGGTACCAGCTTCTTTAAGATTGATATGTCTTCGTATATAATGGAAAGATTGCTAGAATGCCGCATCTGTTACTTTTAATATCATGGATTTGTTTCTTTTGAAGGTTGCTATTCAACAAGCAGATTACACAGGATGGAACTTATGGGCAGCAATAAATGACCGTCCTCTGCTTCCATTCAGGTTAGGGTTCCCTGATGTTTTTTCTCTTGATTCGGTTCTGTGGTTTTTCGGTTGTGTTGTTATGGGCTAGTTGGCTTCTAGATATGAGTCCTTCAGTCATTTGTCTGCGATGTCTTGGTTTTTAGCTTTTCTTGGATCTATTTGACATTAAATCTTCAAGATCAATTTGGTTATGTTTGAGAAATTTATCGCTATAATAGTGCTGGCTGTGCCATTTGAATTTTTTTACTCCTGCAATGACATGTGATTATTATTACATAATTGGGAAGGGAACCTGTCCTTATTGATTATTTAACAGGTTTCAAAATTTGGGCGAGATGATCACGCTTGGAAGATATGATGGTGCCGTTTCTCCCAGTTTCATTGATGGGCTAACATTAGAGGGACCCATCGGACATACAGGTTAACAACAAAACTTAGTAACTTGCCTACTAACATCAACCACGCTCCCTCTGTTTTGCTGACTTTTCTGGGTGAATATCTTCTAACGCAGCGAGGAAATTAGCTTACCTAATCAGGCTACCAACTGATGAACACCGTCTTAAGGTTGGAGTTAGCTGGTTTGCAAAGACTGCTATTGATTCCGTGGCAATTCTCCAAAATACCCTCACCAAGGCCCTTTCAGGTTCTTGAAAATTCTAACCGTATCGCGAACGGTTTTGTCAATCCTTTCGTCCTTGATACTCAATGACACAAATAGTGACACATAACATGACTAGTCATATCTTAAATGGACTCGGTCAGGTTCTCTGTATTGGATCATGCTTCTATGATTTTCTTGCTCTGAAGCTGGATTCAGAAAACTTACTAGTTAAAGAAAGGACGGATGATTTGTGTTCAGTTAATGTGTGATTAGTGAAAATTGTCATAACACCCATCTATTTACTCAAAAGAGGGCATCTGTTGTGCCCCATATACTTGCTTGAATTGCTTTCATATGGCTGCATGGGTTTGAAATTGTAGAGGAATGCAAATTGGTAAGCCTAGTAGACGGGTAACTCGATCATGGCGTGTGAAATCATTGGTGAAGCGGCCAGTCAAAACGGGAAATTAAGATAAGCATGAAGATCGATTTCCCATTTTAGTATATAATACATAGGGAGGTATGAGACGTCACCTAAAGCGAAGCTTTTTGATGGACGTGCTTAAGTTCCTGGTCAAATTTCCCATGTAAAATTACAAAACATAATGAGGATAGCAAATTCTCAAACCGGAATTCAGTTACCCAATGGAATTAGATATAAATTACTATAATTTACTGGCCATTACTTTTGATTTTTTTCAACTGTACGACCGTCGTGGTAGATGATTGTCTTACGAATAACTGATTATTAAAAATTAACAAAAAAAAATTAAGATTATAGAAAATAAACATATACTATAAGTTCTGAAAAAATCATATAGGTACTACTAAAAACATAAAACATTACATATAATAATCACAAATAAAATTAGATCGATAGTAAAATTAGACCAAGAGGAAGACAACAATGCATTTAACAGTCATCCCCGTCCAGTTTGGATATTTCAATCCCCCTCCTCTGACGATTCTGGTACTCTACCGAAATTGTCGGGAACAATGATTGCCCTCAGTCTAAATTGTAGAGGACTTGTCTAGAAGATTTGTGCTCCTTCATGACCCCTCCATCGTGTTCCTCATGGAAACAAAGAAATCAGCAAGTAACATGGAGGTGATTAGGATGAAGCTCGGTTTTTCTCATTGTCTTGCTGTAGATTCCCGAGGTAGAAGTGGGTCTTGCTCTTCTTTGGAAGCAAGAGGCCAAGGTGGTGGTCAGATCTTTCTCCTCGAATCATATCGATTGTGAAGTTCTTAATCCATGGGACCGGGATCATTGGTTCCTGACAGGCTTTTATGACGCCCCATCGGATGCAAATAAAGGTCAAACGTGGATAGGGATGGCAACGGGTCCGCGGGTACCTATTTCACCCGGTCACCCGACCCGTTAATGGGTGACAAAACCCATAAAACGGGTGAAAAACGGGTGACGGGTGGAATGGGTGCGGGTCGGGTGACGGGTGAACATTTTTCACCCATCACCCGACCCGCTCACCCGCATAGATTATATATATATTATGTTAAATTGTTACTTATTATTCATTCTCCTTCACTCACGATTTTTGTAACCCTAACTAGTGAACAAGAAACATTCATGCTCTGGGTGACTGCGCCATTCTTTATTCTCACCACTCTCGGTAATTTTTACAGCCCTAACATACTTGCTCTGCGTAGTTTTTAATTCTTTTCACTGGAGGTAATTGCAACCCTAACTGGCAAACATGGAACAAAGATGCTCTGTGCCTCTATTTTCTTTCTTCACTCTCGGTAATTTTGAAACCCTAACTGAAAAACAAATAACTTACATGTTCTGCGAAGTTTTTCATTCTCTTCACTGAAGGTAATTTCGCAATCCTAACAGGCGAACATTGAGCATACATGCTCTGCGCCTCTATTTTCTCTCTTCACTCATGGTAATTTTGCAACCATAATTGGCGAACATGGAACGTACATGCTCTGTGCAATATTTCATTATTTTCTCTAAAGTAAATTTTGCAACCCTCACCGGCGAACATAGATCATACATGATCCGCGTCTCTATTTTCTCTCCACTCACAACAATTTGCAAACCTAACTGGCGAACAAGGAAAAAGAAAAACAAACGGGTAAACGGGTTCACCCGTCACCCGGGTGATACATAACGGGTGACGGGTCGGGTACGGGTGGAGCCGGTGGAGTCGGGTGACGGGTGCGGGTGATGGTCCACCCGACCCAAACCCGACCCATTGTCATCCCTAAACGTGGAGGCCCCTTAAATCCCTTAAAAAGGATCGATAAAGCTTGGTTGGTGATCGACGACTTCAATGAAGTTCTCTATAGTTGGGAGAAGTCTGGTCCTAGACCTTAGAGTAGTTTATCCATGGAGCAGATTCGGGACATGTTGGATTTCTGCGGCCTCGGTGATATGGACTTCTTCGGTGACATCTTCACCTATGATAATGGCAGGGCTGGTTCAGCAAATGTCCAAAGCCGCATCGACAGGGGGTGGCGAGCGCTAAGTGGCTATATCTCTTCCCACGGCACATATCACCCATCCTGAGAAGGGGGTCTCCAATCATTTCCCGGTTAAAGTCTCCACCAAGGGTAAGAATTGGGGTAGTCATAAGTCTTTCGTTTTGAGATAGCCTGGGCTAAAGAAAATTCTGTAAGCTTTTCTCTTCTCTTTCGATTGCTGAAACTGTAATTATCTGCTTGTGGTTTTTCTCTGTCTCGCCACCCCTTTGGCTCTATTCCCTTAATCAGTTGGCTCATACTAAGAAAGAGCTTAATAAGCTAGCTAATAGTTCGGACCCCCAGCCAGTGAGTCTCAAGAAAGCCCTGAGACAAGACATGAAAAAGTTGTTGCATAAAGAAGAGACTACGTAGTTCCATAGGTTGCGTTAATAGTGGATCTATGAGGGGGACAAAAACACAACCTTCTTTCACAAAAGGGCATCTCAGAGGAGAAGGAAGAATTCCATCTTTGAGATCTTCAAAGAAGATTGAACAACCATCTCGGACCATAAGCTTATTGAGGATGAGGCCTATTCGTATTTTCGAAAGATCTTTGCTAGCCGGCCCCGTGTTATCAATCCTCACCTCTTGGCCGTTGTTAAAGGCAAGCTCTCCTCTTCTATGATCGAGGCCTTGGGCAAACCCTACACCCAGCATGAAGTCTTCCAAGCTCTCTCTGAGATGGATGGTTCTAAGGCTCCCGGGCCTGACAGTTTTAATACTTTTTTCTTCAAACGCTACTGGAACATTGTAGGGGGAGAGGTCACCGCGGCGGTGCTGGATCTTTTGAACGGGAATCCTTTCTCAACAGGTTTGAATCATACGTTTATTATTCTCATCCCTAAGATATCTACTCCTATTATGTTTTCTTATTTTCGGGTCATTTCCTTATGTAATGTTATCTATAAGCTTGTTTCTAAGGTGTTGGATAATAGGAATAAGCCTTTTCTCCCAAATATCATTTCTAGAGCTCAAACTGCTTATCACAGACAGCATTCTTTTTGCCCAGGAAGTCTTCCATAATGTGCGCTCAAACTGTAAGATCAAAGGTGGGGTTCTAGCGTTGAAAATTGATATGTCAATGGTGTGCGACAGAGTTTATTGGGACTTCCTCGGGATGATCTTGAAGAGCATGGGTTCCCTGATCATTGGCTTATTCCAATTCTGAATTGTATCACCTCCTCTTCTATGGTAGTTTTGATCAATGGCTCCCCGGGGTGCACATTCTATCCTTTTAGGGGGTTGAGGCAAGGTGATCCTCTTGCTTTTACCTCTTTATCCTTTACATGGAAGCTCTTTCTAGCTCTATTAGTCTTGCTGAGGACGTTGGATTGTTTAGAGGGAACTCTATTGATAGGGGTTCCCCCTCTCTGTCTCATCTTCTATATGATGATGACTGTATTATCTTCTCCTGAGCGAGAGAATCCGACCTGTCCTAGGTCGTGCATATTTTGGAGGAGTTCATGAGCCCATCAGGAAAAGAGATAAACCTTTAGAAATCCAGCCTTATTTGTAGCTTGAATATGTCAGCTGACGAGAAGAGGTATGTTTCCAACCTTTAAAGGTAGTTGTGTGTCTCCATTTGGACAGGTACCTGGGAGTTCTAGGTGACCTTCGTGGTATTAAGCACTTTGACTTCAGATTCTTGGTTGATCGCATCCACCGTTTGACTTAAAGTTGGAAGGGCAGAGTATCCCAGGCTGGTAGATCTAGTTTGATTAAATCTATCCTTCAGGCGGTTTCGGTGTTTGTCATGAGCATCCTCTAGCACCCCCAAGAAGACTATTTGTGATACTTGATGAGTGTCTAAATGAGCATGTTTTAGAGGAGTATTTCATACTCCCTCCGTCCCAAGTTGACTGTCCACTTTACTATTTGGATGGGTCGTTTGACTTCAATATTTAACATGTAAGATAGTATATTTTTATAAATTTTTTTTTATAATGGAATCCTTATGTGAAAAACTATATGTTGTAAAAATTATTTTTTAAAAATTATTTTATCTTATATATTTAATATTGAAGTGGAAAAGCGTGTCAAAAAGCAAATGGGACACTTATGACGGGACGGAGGTAGTATGTTTAATTAACACTTTTCATGCTCATTTCTCCACTCTGGCTTGTTTTCCTCTAGTTTTGTGTTTCATTGGTGTCTTACACATTTATTGTTTAAACAGGAGGAATAACATAGATAGAAGTAAAGTAGATGAAGAGAGGAACGCGTGGGCGCAAACGGATCCAAAATCGGAGCTGTAACGAAGAAGATACAGCATTTCAAAGTTAGCCTACTGGCCCTACTGGAACCGTCCGACCCATAGGTCTGGGTCGGACGTGGGTCGGTCGGACTTTTAAAAGAACGCGATTTTTGTCCCCGAGCTACTGGAATCGTCCGACCCATAGTCTGGGTCAGACCCTGGGTCGGACGGACTTTAAAAAACACGTTTTCAGCCCCGAAATTGCTCCTGGACGTGACCGACCCACGGGTCCGACCCAGGGTGGGTCGGACGGGTCGAAAATTTGCCCAGATCTGCGTTTTAAAATGGGGAATTTTGGGGAAAACTTCCCCATTCTTCATTCAGCTCGGTTCCGCCCCAAAAAACAGAGAAGAAGGGCGATTTTAGAGGAGAAAAGAAGAGGAGAAGAGAAAGAGAAGAAGAAGAAGAAGAGACGAAGAAGAAGAAGAAGAAGAAGAAGAAGAAGAAGAAGAAGAAGAAAAGAAGAAGAAGAAGAAGAGAAAAAAGAAAAGAAGGGAGAGAAGAGAAGAGAAGCTCACCTCCTTCCAAGCTCCATTAATGGCTACTTCTATCCCTTGCTCTTTTATTTTCTCTCCTATGGCCGTGTAAAATCATTTGTAGCTAGGGATTGGGGATTTTGTCCCAAAATCCCTAAACTCCATTATTGAATCTTGAACTTGTGTTTGTGCTCTATTTTAGTCTTTGAGCTTAATGAAGATGATTATTGAGTGTTTATAACTTCTAAACTTGTTGCTCATGATTTGGGGATTTGTTAAGGGTTTTGCTCAATTTGTCTTCTATGTGTTAAATTGGTTGGTTTGGCCTACCGATTAGTTTAGCATTATTGTGGGATTCTATCAAAATGTTATTCAGAGATAGAAACCTAAACTGCCAGAGACTAAAACGGTGTACTCTGATTTCGATAATTTTGAGATTAGACTACATTGCAACCTTAGTGGAACTTGAGCTTAGTGCTATCGATTGACCCGGGGCTTAGCTGAATGAGAAGTTTCGGTTAAATTGGTTAGGATTAATAGACCTAGATTTGGCTATTAATTAAATTCCCGTGCTTTAGCTATGAGTTTGAGGTTCGACAATTGGTAGAAAGGGGATGACAGGTGCAAATATCCTATCCCGAGCTACACCTATCCTAGATTAGATAAGTTTAATGTTTATTGCTTTTCTTTATTTCTCCAATTATAACCCAAAAACCCAAAACCCATAATTTACATTTATGCACTTTTGTATATATCCTCTTGCATATTTACTAAGCTTATAATTAGCTAGATAGTTACGAAGTCCCTGTGGATACGACCTTGTTGTACTACAATGATTGGGTTCACTGCCCATATTAGCAGAGTAGTCTCACCACTGTTTTGCACAACAAGTTTTTGACGCCGTTGAGACTATCTTGCTAACTATGGGCAGTGAACCCAATCATTGTAGTACAACAAGGTCGTATCCACAGGAACTTCGTAACTGTCTAGCTAATTATAAGCTTAGTAAATGTGCAAGAGGATATATACAAAAGTGCATAAATGTAAATTATGGGTTTTGGGTTATAATTGGAGAAATAAAGAAAAGCAATAAACATTAAACTTATCTAATCTAGGATAGGTGTAGCTCGGGATAGGATATTTGCACCCGTCATCCCCTTTCTACCAATTGTCGAACCTCGAACTCATAGCTAAAGCACGGGAATTTAATTAATAGCCAAATCTAGGTCTATTAATCCTAACTAATTTAACCGAAACTTCTCATTCAGCTAAGCCCCGGGTCAATCGATAGCACTAAGCTCAAGTTCCACTAAGGTTGCAATGTAGTCTAATCTCAAAATTATCGAAATCAGAGTACACCGTTTTAGTCTCTGACAGTTTAGGTTTCTATCTCTGAATAACATTTGATAGAATCCCACAATAATGCTAAACTAATCGGTAGGCCAAACCAACCAATTTAACACATAGAAGACAAATTGAGCAAAACCCTTAACAAATCCCCAAATCATGAGCAACAAGTTTAGAAGTCATAAACACTCAATAATCATCTTCATTAAGCTCAAAGACTAAAATAGAGCACAACACAAGTTCAAGATTCAACAATGGAGTTTAGGGATTTTGGGACAAAATCCCCAATCCTAGATACAAATGATTCTACACAGCCATAGGAGAGAAAATAAAAGAGCAAGGGATATAAGTAGCCATTAATGGAGCTTGGAAGGAGGTGAGCTTCTCTTCTCTTCTCCTCCCTTCTCTTTCTTCTTCTTCTTCTTCTTCTTCTTCTTCTTCTCTCTTCTCTTCTCCTCTTCTTTCTCCTCTAAAATCGCCCTTCTTCTCTGTTTTTTGGGGCGGAACCGAGCTGAATGAAGAATGGGGAAGTTTTCCCCAAATTCCCCATTTTAAAACGCAGATCTGGGCAAATTTTCGACCCGTCCGACCCACCATGGTCGACCCGTGGGTCGGTCGCGTCCAGGAGCAATTTCGGGGCCGAAAACGTGTTTTTTAAAGTCTGTCCGACCCAGGGTCCGACCCAGACTATGGGTCGGACGATTCCAGTAGCTCGGGGACAAAAATGCGTTCTTTTAAAAGTCCGACCGACCCACGTCCGACCCAGACCTATGGGTCGGACGGTTCCAGTAGCTAACTTCGAAATGCTGTATCTTCTTCTGTTACAGCTTCGATTTTGGATCCGTTTGCGCCCACACGTTCCTCTCTTCATCTACTTTACTCCTATCTATGTTATTCCTCCTGTTTAAACAATAAATGTGTAAGACACCAATGAACACAAAACTAGAGGAAAACAAGCCAGAGTGGAGAAATGAGCATGAAAAGTTTGATTAACATATGAAATACTCCCCTAAAACATGCTCATTTAGACACTCATCAGACAACCCTTGGTTACCTTGGTATTCTAAGGTAAATTTTACCTTGAAATATACATTAAAACACTTCTTATGGTTAGATCTTGCTTGGAGACTAACTACGCCTTAATTGCTGTTTGAAAACATGTAAACTAAGCTGTGGAAATTTTATTCCTAAGCAGCCGTGGCCAAACAAGGCCTATACTTGGCAAAAACAAGGTATAAATCACTTAAACCTACACTTGGTATATTAATATGTGTTTTACATATGTATATGTATATGCCGTGAGTGAACATGGTTAATAAGGTCTTATTTTGACCTTAGGTGATTAAGGAATGGTTTAGTAAATTTATCTAAGTAATTAATTAACATAATTGTCAAATTTAAGACATTATGTGGAAAATTGGTAAATAAGGAAAGATGTGTGTAAGGCCGAGAGTTTACAGCATTTTTGGACATTTATGTGTAATTTATTTTATAAGCTAATGTTTGTAATAAGGCCATGTACTTTAGGCCATTTTATTTATGCATTTATAAGGTTTTATTTAAGTTTAGGTGGTATATATGCATTACCGCATATTATAAGGGGTTAAAGTGTAATTAAATTAAATTAAATTTGGGGGCTATATAATAATAAAGCCGAAAATTAGAGGTTTAAAGGAGTTTAAATAAAAATTATAAGATTTTATAAAGTTTTGGGGTTAAATTGTAATTTCTGAAAAGATATGGGTATAAACCGTAATATGTGGAGATTGATGGTCAAGGAAATATTAAGGTGGTCAACCTTGACCATATAGTAGGTTTTGACCAAATTAAATAAGTTAGATAACTTATTTAAGGTTTTATAATAAGATAAGTATTTAGTTGTAACAATTATATAACATATGTGGTAAATATGTTATTACCGAAAATTAAGGGTGTAAAATGGTATTATAAACACCCATGGGCTATTAGGAATTTTTAGGAATTTATTGGGTTGATTTTGGAATTAAGATAAACTATATATGTATAATATATAGTTATTATGTCATTATGACACTTTGGAATATAAGATGGGGTGGAAATGTAAAATACCGAAACTATATGGTTAGTAAGGGTAATAATAATCCTTGGGTGAAATTTGGTGATTTTTGGAATTATATAAGGGTATTTATTAAGATATATGTATAATATATAGTTTAATGATATGGTAAAACTATATGTTATAAATTGGGCCAAATGACAATTATAGGAACTTGGTGGGTTGAAAAATAATATAGGATATATATTGAGGTCTGTTCGGAATTTTACAAAAATATAACCATAGGTTATACCATTTTATAAGTTAAAAATGTTATATTATATGATATATATAACTGGTATAAATTTATGGGGTGATTTTGTAAATAAAGGAAACTATGGGTTATGAAAAAGAATAAGGTTTTGATATTCCCATGCGGCAATATTAAATAGTTTTGCGTAAAAACTATATGTTATAAATTAAAGGAAATAAGAATATCATAATATATGATATTAGTGTAAGGTATAACATTACAAAATGTTATGTGGTCAAAATGGAATTTAAAAGAAATATAAGGGTTGTACCGAATTATAAGAGGTGGAAAATGAATTTTAGACTATGGTCTATAATGTTATAAATGTTATAACAATTGTATGGTATTAAGGTGCTTTTAAATGGAATTAATAAGTGAGGATATTCACATTAAATAATGTGACAAACTATAAATAAATAAGATTTATTAACTAAGGTATTTATTGATTAAACCTTAGGAGTTGTAATTATACAACATAAATTGTTACGTAATATTAGGATAATAATCTTAATATAAGTTGTATGATATAATACAACTAATGGGAATAATCATCTAATAAAATGATAAAATGTAACATATAATATAAGAGTTTTACTACTCATGGAACTTACCTATATTGGTAAATATATACATATGGAAGGATAATGTATATAAGGATGGATATATATTATGGTTGGAAACCATATAATATAATGGTGGTGGTTATTACATGGAAAATAGTTACAAACTATAAGTTATGAGTTTTTGAATGCAAATATAATTTGCTAAGATAATGGATAATATAATACAATGTATTATAATGGATGGTGGAAAACAATACAATATAATAAGTTATGCATGCATACATGCAACTATAGGTTATATACCTAAATTAAATGGTGGATAAGATTAAAGAAATATAATGAATTAAACTTAACAGTCGAAATATTTTGACATACGAGTTTTTAGTAACAACGCCGACTGGTTTAGAGAAACCCGTAACAAATAACTGTAGAAATTCGGGGATGAACTGTCGGGGTTACTTGTTATTCGGAAATACCGGATGTAGTTAGTCATGGAGACTGACTTATAGTTTTATTACCGTTTAGATCATACTTCAGACGGAGGCGCTTGACAAGCTAGTGGTCTACACTGCGCATCCTAGGTCTTGGTGAACGGTATGTAAAAGGGTTTGATCCGAGTTGTCCTAAGGAAACTCCTTGGGCTCGGATTTGGTTGATATCACTTGTGTGTTAAGTGTTTTGGATACATGTATGTGATTATGGGTGTTACTACATTAATTATTTATGCACGAGCGTCCTACGGGACTAACACTACGTCGACTATAGATCGACTTATATAAACATACATATACGTTAATGTGATGAACATGACAGTTACTTAATATAATACCATTAGTATTAATATTAAGTATGTGGTAACCTAAGTAAAACACTTAGGAACGAGTCACGACATTGTCGGTCTCTAGAGCATGGATCTCGAACATGAATATGACCTAGATGACTTCTAGGTATGCGTGAGACCCATTGGGCAGCTAATTAATAAATATATTCTCCATAAGACTAAGAGCATATCTTAAACATTATGAGAGATAGATGGTATGAGTTGAGGTGAGGAATCCCGGTAGTTTACGAACTACTTGGTTGCACATTTGTGATCACTGAGGGGTTCCCGATTGGGTTCCGCTCCAGGTTTATACCCAACGAGCCCTATTTGGATCGTGGGTCAGGTGGCTACGGCCTTTTATATGGACGTCTTACGAGACAAAAGAGAATAGTCAGGGGCCTCCGACCTCTGGCGAAATGAGCACCTTTGTGTGTACGGGAGGACTACTGTCCATGGTGAGGATATCGGGTTGTCTCAACATGACGCCCAACTGGTATTAATTGAACATGGTTTGGATGGGGTCTTAAAGGCCAAGGTAAATTAACTATGGAAACTGTACGCTACGGCGATTGTACATTGTACATTATACTGCGATTATTTCGATATGTTCGATTATACAACTGTTGTTGGTGATATGAAATGAATGTTTGGATTGGATGGATGGTTATGTTTATATGATATTACAGTATTGATTATATCTGTAAAATGGTAAAGCATGAAACCAATCTAATAATAAGATGGTTAAAATGACTAAGTGACCATTAGGGTCCAGCCCATACTCAGCGTCTATCACTGATACTACACCATTATGCAGGTTGTCGATTATTGTCGAAGCCGAAGTGCGGGAACAGGGTATTTAGAGTTTACTTTAATTACCACACATGGAGTTTGTTTGTATAGCAATGAAGATGGTGAATTGTATTATGGTAAGGTTATGTATATTTGGGATTGGGGTAGACGCTCACTTGTCGATGTTTATGAGTATGGACTTAGTATGATGTATAGGAATATTCTCGTCATCATAGCGGTTAGTAGTTTGTTTATGTTGGTTGTTGGATATAGTTTGGCTTCGTTGCTCGCATGGGCGAGTAATGGCCGGTGACACCCGAGTGAGTATTGTTGTTGTTATTATTTCTTCCGCTGTAAGAAGTTTTATTTATTGCTACGAGAGAGATTATTAGTGATTATGAAGAGGGGTGTTACATGATTAGTAGCAAATTTTGCTAGTTACTTTTTTGTTGTAATCAATACTAGAATCTTTTTTTTAAAAAGTGTTGGATTTGTTATTTATGTGTTTACACTATCAATATGATTTAAAATGAATTTGAACTGTGAATAGCAAAAACTTTACTATTTGCAGTACAATTTTTTTTCACCAAACTTAGTTGAATAAGTTCGAATGTTATGGGGAGACACTTTTTTCTGAAACAAATGAGAATTGAATGACCAAGTTTCAGTCAAAATGATTAAACAACAAAGTTACAATAACTAAGTTACAACAACTAAGTTAAAGAAAAACTAAGTTACAACAACTAAGTTAAAGAAACATAGCAAAATGGTGTATTTGGGGCTGGAGGGCGACTACGAGTTGACTTTTATGCATGTACGAACTGATAAATCAGTTCGCCGAATGATGGAGAATTATATGAAGTATAATGATTTCATTGATCATATTCCATTACTTGTTATTTATGATCCTATTGAGCCCGATGATGATGATTTCCAACAGCAAGAACCAACTTATGAGATCCGACGTAATGTAATAGCACAACGAAAGAGAGACAAAGGGTAACACCCCTACTCAAATCGGCTCCTAATCGTCGTACTCAACATATAAATCGCAACGGTAATAAATAATATCGAACTACTGGTGATACCGTTTCTCACTCACCCATACGAGTAATAACGCATCAACTTAGACATTCATAATACAAAACAATTTCTCGCAGTGATGACAAGAGATATCTTATTTTCCATTCCAATCCAAAATACATTCATTAGTGAGCAATCTAAATATTCAAGTCCTACACACATTTCTATGTTTGTATCATAATA
This sequence comes from Limonium bicolor, assembly GCA_023374045.1. NCBI lineage: Eukaryota > Viridiplantae > Streptophyta > Magnoliopsida > Caryophyllales > Plumbaginaceae > Limonium > Limonium bicolor. The sequence continues at coordinate 295,017,706 of CM041777.1, forward strand.
CAACAGTAAATATTTAAATAACTGTGACTAGCTACCCAGCTCGTTGCGCTCTTTGTCGACACCGGAAGCTGCATACCTAAAAGTGTTTGTTTGTGGTATGGAATCAGCCCCTGCTGAGTATGCTACTACATGACTATCATGCCACCTCAGACCCCCAGTTAATTGGTCGAGAGCATGCAGTTAATTTTTCATACAATACTGGTTTAAATATAAAACTATAAAGCAATAATAATATTGCAGTAACTTCAAATAACAATCAAGCCCCCGGCTTCACTTAGCACACCGACAATCAACCAACTAATTACATAACAATGCATATACGAGTACAACGACTCAGCTCAACCAAATACATAATAATTCACATACGAGGACATCAACTCAACTCAACCAATCCACAAACACAACACACAAATCATGTTGTTCACATAACATACACAGTATATTATAAGCATACTAAACAACGAGCGAGATAGTACGAGAGTTATAAATGTTCGGTTTATTCTCGCCTTGGCCTTAAGGCCCCAAATGATTCTCGCCTATAATATGAGCTATCTAGCTGTTTGTAATTGTTTAGTCTCATGCCTATGACGACGTCTCATCAAAATGACGCGTCTCTATCCATACTCATATCTTATGGCGGGTCACCTACGGCAGTAGCCACTCCAACGGTAGAGTCTCTGACCGACAAACCATCTGTAGTCCGTTGGAATTTCCCTTGATACTTATGGATACACACACGGCATCCTAGTATCGTTAGTTGATCTCAATCCACACAAGGGCCACATCCATTTGGTTTATTTATACCATCGCATCACATTACCATCTCCACAACACTGCAGACTAAGGTCATTAATCCAATCCTAAGTATATCTACTTGGATCCAGTGTGAGATACGAGAGCGGCGTTAAATAGGCTAATGCCCCGTATATAAGTCTCGGATAATATATATCTTATTATCCTATGCTACAACGTTATTCTTACATTCCTTATATTACACATATAAGATAGCATCATTGCCGCTAGTTTGTTTTATATATATATATATATATGTTCATATATACGAACAGTACTGTTATCGCATAACGGTAATAATAAAGCAGCATTAATATACAGCTCATGCATATTAATTCACGCAAGCAGACATTCAATCTTATCACAGATTTTCACACAATGTCTGAACTGAGGCAATCCTCAGAGACAATCAAGCCACATAATAACATACCTTACACCGTAATATACGCAAGCGTGATGTTTCACACGCTTATCCGACTCTCCTCAAGAATTCTACAGATCTGGAATACGAATCAAACTAAGTATTAGTATTCCATGCAAGGTAATACTACACGATACCCCGTACTGTCACTAATCCCTTTCTGGTTTATTCCCCGTCGTAGTCGGTTGTCTACTCTCCTCCGGAGTCCAATTACTCAAACCCATAACATTCATTGAACCGGGTGGTTAATTCTTTTAAATTAACCTAGCTCATTCTAATCACTAATGATTTCTGACTATTAACTACTAAGTCATTGTAGTTCAAACTTAATCATACAAGTTATTTACTCCTCAATATATATCGTACTTTTTCACACCTTAATGACCATTATATGTCACCAAACAAGTCCTAACAATCATATAATATCAACATCATTCAATTCCCTTCACTTTACATCATTTTCTACTCACGGACTATTTTTTTGTACTGGTCCGAGACATGGTTCGGATCTTAAGTCCCGGACCAAGTCATTGTTAAACTCTCGGGGTGTGAAAATGGGGTGGTCCGGGTCTTGGTACTTACTCTAGGTCCCAGACCAGTCTGTAACATGATTTCCGGTAAGTTTTTAGTGCTGGTCCGGGACTTCTTACAAGACCTAGTGTAACACCCCACTCGTAATCATGTAATAGTCACTCACGTAGCATTAATAAAAAACATCTCACAGCGGAAGTCACACAGTAATAAACCTCACTTGGGTGTCACATGCCATTACTTGTCCATGTGAGTAAAAAAGCAAAAACGAAATAAAAATGAAATAACACTGACAATATATACAACCGCAATGATAACAAGATACTAACCTATACATCATACTAAAATCCCAAAGTAATGTTAACGACAAGTGAGCGTCTAATCATTCCCGATTGTATACAACGACAATAATAAAGTAAACTAAAGGCTACCATAATACAATATGAATCTCTGTGCGGTACTCAAAATAAAACCTTAACTACCCAGGTCCAGCACTTTGGCTTCAACAGTAATCATCACCTGCACAAATGTCGTGGAGGCTCAACGATAAACGCTGAGTATGCTAGGTTTGGACCCTATTGGTCACTTAAGAGTTATGGCCGCCATTATATTACATGTTTTTAACCGATACATGTGTATTAAAGTAGTAAATACATGAGTGACGGTAATGTGAAACAATTAAGGCAGTCACTACAATTCACACACAACAACACATACATAACACATATAATCATAACAACGATAAACAAGTAGCCGTTAAGTAACGGTCTTGTATCCATTCATCAAATGACCACTCCGCTCCTCCATCATATTACAAACACATCGTATGTGGGTGTCAAGTTAGGACAACCCGTAATTGTATTCATTTATGGACAGTCGTCCTAGTGGCACCAACAGTAGTGCACTCTGGCCAAAGATATAAGATCTCGGGACTTCCTCTTTGACTAGAAGGCGTCATTTAGTTTGTGGCAAGAAGCTGAGTACCAACAGTGGTACAATCTGGCCAACGATCTATGTAAGCTCGTATGGACTTAACTAGAGTAGAACCCGATCCAGGTAAACACTCAAGAGATCTTTATGCGCAGCCAATTAGTCCGAGACTACACTGAGCTTTTATTTATACACCGATCCTCCGATATGTGATTTAATAGTTAATCGATTACCTAAAGTATGTTTTTAGGTTATGGAGAATTCATTCATCATTTAGCTGCCCTAAGGGTCTTACGCATACCTAGAAGTAATCTAGGTCATATTCATGTTCGAGAGTCGTGCTCTAGAGACCGACAATGTCGTGTCTTGTACCTAAGTATTTTACTTAGGTTATTACATACATAATTATAATACTAAGTGTATTATATTGGTAACATCAGTCACATCACATTGATCGCATATGTATATTTATATAAGTCGATCTATAGTCGACGTGGTATTAGTCCCGAAGGAGGTTCGCGCATAATTAAATCATGCGGGAAAAGAAACAGTTAAACATCACATAACATTTCACACATACTTACATACATCACACACGTTGTACATCAAACATATCTGAGCCCGAGGAAGTCCTCAGGACATCTCAGATCAAACCGTCCACATACCGTACACCTCAGACCAAGGATGCGCAAAACCTTAGCTCGTCAGGCGCTTCTGTCGGTAGTACGATCTAAATATACATAACACTATAATTCAATCCACATGACTTAATTAAAACTCGGTACATCTGAATAATAGCGGTAATCCCGACCTTTCATCCCCAAATTTCAACAGTTAATTGTTTAAGGTAACGTTACGTAAAACTCGACACTCGTAGTATTTAGTACATTCGAGTTTAACTAAATGAGTCAATTCGTGATAAACGTCTTAGTTGTAGTGTTTCTGAATATTAGGATTTATTCCATTATATCTCATAATATTCATAAGTATATAAATATACATTCATGTGTTATACTTATGTATTAAATTTAACAATTTTATGTATTTACATCCTTGTGTACTAGCTAAGTAAAGTTAGTATAAGTCTAAGGAACCTTAAGATTCATTTGGAATTATAAGGACTTATGTAGTGTTACAATTATATGTTTAGGTTATAATTGATGTATATCATATTATAAAACATTAGACATAAGGAGTCTAAGTTATTATAAGATAAATGAATTAAACATTATTGTAACTCTTGACTTTATAATTGTCATTCTCTTATTTTATATTTGAGTTCGTTTATTAGTACTTACTAATTTTAAAATGTTATGATTTATAATTATTTTAATAAATGAAAAAGATTTATTATAAAAATAAAAAAAAAAAAACTGGGTCGCCCCGCCTCTAATTCTGTGAATTGTGCCAGTTCCAATTTTAATTTGCCGGTCACTTGTTTCATGGCTTTAATTGAGCTGCGGATCCTACTCTGGAAACAGAAATACCCACATTAATAGCAGATCATATTCCAGCATTGAATAGATTGGCAGATAAGAATATTTGTCCATCTGTAATGGAAATTACATTAGTAGGAATATAAGCCGAAACATCTCCTGATTGGGTCTCAACTATCGGTAAAGCGGTCATACTCCCTTCATATAAACTAGAACTTAATTTAGCGGCTCTTTCCAAAAGGCGTGAATGCAAATAAAAAATATCTCCTGGGTAAGCTTCACGACCTGGTGGTCTTCGTAATAGAAGAGACATTTGTCGATAAGCTTGTGCTTGTTTAGAAAGATCATCATAAATGATTATAGTGTGTCGCCACTCGTTTCCGCCGCCAGGGCGAGGCACCCCGGTTCGTGTCGGTAGCCAAGGCGAGCTGGGCGGGGTCGTTTCTTCATCCAGGGCAATGCGACGTCGTGTCCATGGGCGAGGCGAGTTGTTACGGATCGTCACTGTAGGCGAGGCAAGGCAGCGCAATTTGTGTCGACAGGCGAGGCGACCAGGTGTGGGTAGTGTTGAGGCGACGGTGTAGCGAGGTGCGGGGTGATTCTTCCTTCGCGTGTCAACGACCGTGGCGAGTGACTCCCAGTCGTGTCAAGAGTCAAGGCGAGGCGGGCCGTTTCGCGTCGGCAGGAGAGGCGAGCATGCCCAGTTCTTGTCGACAGGCGAGACGACCAGGCGTCAGTAGTGACGGTGGAGTTTCAATGTTTTTTCCAGTTTTTTTATTTTGAAGATCTAGGCTAATTTAATGTGTGTTTTTAAATTCTAACAACAGATTCGAATTCACTACATCAAGATTTATAACTTGCAAAATAAAAATTGAAAAACTCATCGGAAAATTTTTCCAGCGGTGGTCCGGCGGTGGTCAGCGGTGGTCCGGCGGCGGCTCCGGCGATCAGGAAGAGAGGATTCCGATGAGGTAATTTAGAGGAGAGATAGTGCGTGCGTGAGAAATGAAGATACATGACACATCCAGTTTATATATAACGTGCGCGTTTTGGAGCGTTTTTTGGCAAAAAAGCTCGTTTTGACTCGTTTTCAATATATTAACATCGTTTCGTAGTAAATACATGAAAACATCAATAACTTAACATAAAGTCACAATTATAGCGTTCAAACGCAATAATAACGGTTTAAACATCTTTTACTACAATGAGCGTTTTTTACCCAAAATTGACATTTTCAACTAAATTTTCAGTATGACATTACTGAAACTGTAATAATGTATGTATTTTAATCAAACGTAACGTAAAATGTCGTTTACCAATGTCAAGTCACAATTATAACGTTCGAACGCAATATACACGGGTTTAACGTCTTTTAATACAACGAGAGCATTTTTTACGGTTCACGGTGATAAAATGATTTTTTCAAAAAACAAAAGTTACGACACAATGTCACTATATGTTTACAACGTTAATATGATTTAAAAAAAATATACTGCAGTGATTAATAATTTTATACTACAAATAGCCGAGAATTAGAATAAGTAATAGTAGAATAATAAGAAATAAATAAATAATAATATTGCATTATGTATATAGTACGAGATATAATTTATAATTGGGAAATTTCACCATAAACCACTGAGCTTTTGCTTAATTCACGATATACCATTGTGTTTTTAAAATTACACAGGATAACACTAAGTTTTTACTTATTTCATCAGATAACACTCTATCTCATATTTTGTTAAATATTCCGTTAATATTCCATGAAAATGACTAAATTAACCCTGTTATTAATTAACAACTTGAAAGTGATTTGTCATACTGATAAGTTTCATAAGACACCACTTTTGTTTAACTATTTATATGGGTAGTTTAGTCTTTTTCCTAGGGATATTAATGGAACATTTAACAAAATATGAGATAAAGTGTTATCTGGTGAAATAAGTAAAAACTTAGTGTTATCTTGTGTAATTTTAAAAACACAATGATATATCGGCTGCGTTTGGACATGGTATAAATGTGGTATAAATGTGGCATTTTTGAGTTTGGCATTTTTGACAAAAAAATGCCAAACCGCCACCTCCGAACAACAATTTTCAAAACAGCCACAAATATACCAGCACAAAACAACCACAAAATAACCAACAATTTATGTGAATACCGTAAACAGAGGCGGAGCCAGAAAACTGTAATTAGGGGGTGAGAATATTTTAATAATATTAATTAATTTTTAATAAATTAATTTAAATTTTCAATATTTATAATTATATTTTAAAAATGATATTACATATTAAATTTGACACAAAATTAAATTAAAATTGAAATATATAGATTAATATATTATAAATTAGTTTATTTTCTCTTTTTTATTTTGTTTTTTATAAAGATTGGTATACAAAATTATAAATTAATGAAAATAATACAAATAATAGTTTTAAACTAGTAGTGTTTTTCTAAATTGTTTATTCAGATATGGATAAATAGTCTCTTAAAACTATTACTATCTATCAATTCTAATAAAATATTCTACAAGGAATAGAGCAAACTAATAAAAATTACGATGTAAACTTTCAATTATATCAAAATTATTAGAGTACAAAATATTTGTAGTATATTTCAGAAATATCAATTATAAGTATTCAACTTGCTAAGTAATAATTAATTACAAAACTATTTGTACAAATTATTATGGTTTGTCAGTATATCAAAGTTCTTATATGTTTTATACCGTGCTTAATAATTAAAAAATAATTTTATATGCTAATATACATTATTTTTTATTTCTTGACATATCCAGTATTAAATTTAAATTTATGTTTTTGATTTTTATTAAGTAATATTTAATTGAATAGAATATATTGTTTTAACTACAAATATATGTTTAAAATAAATATTTATCAATAATTAAACAATATATAATAATATAATAATAAGTTATATCTATATATATGAATATATATGTATATTCACTTACATTCAATTATTTTATTATTAGAAAGAATTGCTATTTCATTTCAATGATATTATTTATTACATTAAAAATTAAAATAATCTTAAGTATTAATACTTTTGAAATGTTATATTAAATACTTATATATAATCCATAAAATTATATTTTTATATATAACATCTAATATATTTTCTAAATACAATGATTTATTTCTTTATTTTTCAAATATATGTAAAAATAAATTAATATGTATACATATTATAAATTAATTGTCACTAAAATATTAATAAAGAATATTAATTATTAAAGGCTATAATTGAATATCTACATATATTTTAATTTTATTAGCAAAAAATTGTTTTAAAATGTAATATAAAATTTTTAATTGTGACAACGAAAACGGTAAACGCACTGCACAAAATTGACTTATTCAAAACACTCAGACGAAACCGCCGCCTGCCGAACACTAGTTTTCAAAACAGACACAAAACAATCAACACAAAACAACCAACAAAACTACCACAAAACAGCCAACCAAAACAACTAGACCAAAACAACCACAAAACTACCACAAATATACCATACTGAACGCAGCCATCGTGAATTAAACAAAAACTTTATGGTATTTGATGAAAATTCCCTTTATAATTTTATGCTATTACATAATGATAAATAGGAGTAGGTCAACAAATAGGATAAAAACAGATCCTACAGTAAACTCATTCGATACGTCTTGTGACCGTTCCCTATAGTCCCGCAAAGCGACATCCAAGCGTGATGATCACTGTGGAATGTTCATGATTCTACGTGACCCACACTCGACAAGACAATCCACCAATTACAGAAGTCCTGGTTTTTTCATGCAACAACAAAAACATTGCCATTCTGCTGCGGAAATCGTCTCAGGCTGAGGAGGACAAAGTAAAAGAGTATACTGTAGTAGCTTTAGCGGAAAATAGAAAATAATTTCTTCTCTCCTTTATTTTGTTAATCTCATCATTTTTTTGGGATGTGGGGGGCGCAAAGGTTCCACTTCCTTGCGCAGATTCAAGATTGGCTAGCTGGATGCGGGTAGACACTCAACAGAGCCTTGCACTTGTACCCGACTAAAAGCAAGGACTTTTCCAAAAAAAAGCGATAGATTAATATCTGATTCTGCAGCTGAATTGCCTGCCCTTTCGCTTCATGCCCTCTCTCTCGCTCTCTCAGTTTCTCGACTTGGGTAAGAAAAATTGAATGAAGGATTGATTTTGGCACCGTTCCCAGAAGGAATTATTCTAGTTCCGAGAAAGCTAACTCTGCTGTCCGTCAGCCTCTTCTTTTTCCGCGTGTGGGTTTGAATCGGCAATTGGCTGGGGATTGGGATTTTTCGCCAACCACAAATTCCGATTCCTGGGCAATCCACTACCCTAATCTTCTCGTTAGCATTCTCAGTCGGGTTGATTCGTGTATAGATTCCTAAGACGAATCTAATGGCTTCGTTTTCATACTTACGACACTGAATTGCGATGGTTGAATTACTGAAAATGAGGAGACTGCTGTGCTAGGCGTCATTTTGGTTTATTCTCAGGCTCATGTCTCATCCGCTTGTAGACTCGGTCACAGGATTTGAAGAATTTTGGAAGTTAAATTTTCGATGCCGACTTGTAAGTTTACAGCGTTTCAGTTGGCAAATTGGGTTTTGAAGAACAGTCTATCTAAACGGAATTTCTCACTGTGATTATCCTAATTCACCTTGCGAATTACATGCACTCAATATTTGCCTCTTAAGCCAAATATCGGTTTTATTTGATACTTCTTCTTCTGCTCAGATATTCTATTCGTAGTTCTCCATTTGACCCTCCCTGCTCGATCATGATGTCATCGAGAGGATGCGGTTCAAGTTTGTTACTTGCTTTACCTGATGATGTTTTTGAGATAATTAGCCGCACTCTGTCACCAAAGGACATTTGTAATCTTAGCCTATGCTGTCGAAGCCTCAACAACCTTGCAGCATCAGACAAGGTATGGCATACCCAATGTGAACTGGTGGGATTTGTGCCCTCCTTGGATATCATGCAATGGCGTGAAGCTGTCCAGTCGTACAAGGCCCTTTGCAGGTTCCTTACCTGTGTCAAACCATTGCTCGGTATATGGGTTCACCAAAACCCAGAGCTGGGTAATGTTGTTTATGTAATGCCTGGTTTTGTTTCAGTAGTTGGGTGCAGAATCATCCCACAAGAACTTGGCCCTCTTGGTATAGAAGATGGCCCTATTCTCTGGGCACCGGTGTTTGAAGTTGTGGGTGACAGTGATGGCTCAACTGCATTCATTTTACATGGGCGAGAAAGGGATCGTGATTATGTTTACCCTGGATCAGTCAAGACAATCGAGAAGACGTGTAATGTGTTATTGCTTGAAGTCGAGCCAAGGAAACTAATGAACTGTGAAGAGAAGTTAGAATTCAGTAGGCTAAGCTTCTCTGACTTTCCTGATGTTAAATCGGGGCGTGATATCTGTAGGTCAAATTATGGAATATCGAAGTCTGATAGGTTCTCCGAACAAAGTATCTTAACTGTGCCATTTAGTAAGCTGGCTTTTGGGGATAGGAGAAAACTACTTGAGATTGTCACATGTCAAGTGCGTTTGCATGTTCCTAATTCTGCAAATGGTCCTTTGTTTCCCTGTTTAAGGGAGGATGGGCCTCGGTTTCAAAGAGAGATGATGCAGTTATCAAAACGCCGAGCACTGCTGTTGGAAATGCACCAGCTTGAAAGACTACGTGTTGATCAGGTTTCTGACTTTGAGATCCCTTGTCTACCCACGCAGTTAGACATAAGTGAGATCAAGAAGGTTCTTGACCGATCAAGTGGGTTCCGGAACTCTCTTAGCGGGGATGATTCACGAACATCAACTCGTAGGAAGAGGTCAATTGGAGATTATGTCAGAACTAGCTTTATGCAGATGCTTAGACGATCAAACTCTGCTAATGATGGCCATGGATTGCTAAAAAATGGGTCTACAAGCAGTGAGAGTAAGCAGGCGCACCTTAATGAATTCTTGAGCTCTGGGGAAGCTATAGGCCTAACTTTACATGCTTCGACGATGAAGTTATCTTCATATCGAGCATGGCCAAACATGCATGATAGTAAACTTGCTTTATACAAGCTACCCATGAGGATGCCATCTCCTGGTCACGAGTATGCTGGACTTTGGGGAGGAACTTTTGGTTGGCCTCCTGGTAGACCATCTGAAGACAAACCTGGGAAGGCTTTGTTTTTCCTTCTGCTCTCTTATTATGATGAAATCCCTGGAAAAAGACTTCTTATTGCAACAAAAATACTAGAAGGCACTCATTATGTGCTCCATCCAAATGGCTCAGCTATGTTTGTTGTGAACATTGATGAACCTTCAGCTGACCCATTTCCTTGGAGAACAGGTGAAGGTTCAGTACCTGTTGAAGTCAAAGGCACTTTTGCAGGAGAAGGCATAGCGAATGGGTATGGGTTTCGGTATCCCGGGTCAAAGCCTGGCTCACTTTTCGAGCTTCAAGATGGGATGCTTGCTTTCATGTGGAAAGACTCAGGGGCAATCTTGACCTTGCAAAGACTCAACTTGCAGGACTTGCTGAAGAAAGGGGAGCGTGTCCTTGCCCTGCAACCGATTAATAATTTTGCTTATTTGACAAAATCTTACTCCAATGTGTTTGCGGGATTTGCCAGTATGTCAACTTCTCTATCTCTATCAATGCTTTTCCTCATTTTTCCTGTATCAATTTGCTTTGTTCACATTTAATTGTGTGAGAAGTTCTGTTCTGGTACCTCAAATAAATTATGTGGGTCATAGTTGCTTTCATTTTGTATCATATTAAGTCACTTAGAACAATCATCAATCATCATGGCCATAGTTTCTTGTTTTATGAGGATGCACGGAGGATATCTTGCCTTGCGTGTCTCTTCCACTAGCCCCATTACATAACTGTACTGTTTTCTGCATTGTTGCAACTCATCGTGGTAAATGCAAAACTATTTTCTCTTCTCCTTTTTTTCCGCTTGAATGCCATCTTCATGAAGGATTAACAATTACATTTACTAAACTAGAGCTAGGATTCTTATACTTCTGTTGTGGTGCTTGCTTGTATCCTCGATTGTTGCTGGGCTGCTTCCCCTAGTTCATCTTGTCTGATTTTGAAACCTACCATTGCCATATCACTCATAATGTGTTATGCCCAGAAATTGTGCCTGAAGCAAATTCATAGCATGCTGATTTGGGAATTCTTTGTTTCTTCTGTTGAAATTGATTTTTGCTTAATCGATGGAAGCTCATTTGTTCGCACTCCCGTGGTTATATCTTTCAACAGGAGAAACTAGTGAGTGAGAACTACATAACTAAAGAAAGACGCAGCAGATGAAAAAGTTTCAACAGGTTTGCTCCGAAGTCGTCAGGGGAAAAAGCTATCCATGCTGTTTTTGGCACTGCAATGTCCTACCATCTGAGATCATGGCATCGATTCTCTCAGGGTGCGATTCAGGACCCTAGGCGTGTACAGGAAGGAGTATAGTAAGTAATTTTTGCATAGTGCTACATTTCTCTTGAGGAAACTGGTACCATTCAATAAATCTTCAAGAGTGCACATGGTACTCCACGTGTAATATTATCTTAAAAAAGAGAAGGAAAGCTAATAATAAAATCTGAAGTGTTTACTCGTTTGTATTTTTCATTAGAGTGAAACTAATGATTATATATGAAGTGAAAATGTAAGGGTAATTTGATAACTTTGCGCTCAAAGGTTATTTTAGTAATTAGCCACTTGAGCAAGTTCTATTTTGGTAATATGGAATAGTCAACAAGGCCTAGTCGATGGTGTCCCTATGTAAAACATCTTTAAGAGGTGCGTCCTTATGGAAAGACATCTCTAAGAGTATGTCTCTATTGAAAGACATCAAGTGGTAACATGTCATTGCCATCACAACTATTGACAAAAGGTGTATTTTGGATGGAGACGTACTATGAAAAGACATATCTTAACAGGTGCATGTGGTAAAGACGTGTCTTGGAAGGGTGTTCTACCTATCTGCATTTCCCGGTATGCTTGCCTCGCCATTCATGAGTTCCTTCTTGTACGTTGCTGGCAACTTCTCCACTGACAATTCTGCAACCTATCTCCTTAGCTAGATGTAGTTTTTCATGCGCTTCTTGTATGCTTCCATCACCTCTCGCTCTTTGCGTGTTCCCTGCTTTCTAACTCCCTGTGTTTCCCAGTATGCTTCCCTCGCATTCATGAATGCCTTCTCGTACGCTGCCAGCAGCTTCTCTTTATTGACAATTCTGCAACCTAGCTCCTTCGCTAGATATAGTGCTTTAAGCGCTTCCTCATCCGCATCAGTATCCCTTGCACTGGACTTCTCTGCTTGAGGAGCATCATCAACTTTCGGAAAACCTGGGGAAACTCTGGTTCTTGGAAATGGAAATTGCTCCCCGAGTTTCGTCTTCCTGACCGTCCCCAAACTCGTCATAGCCTAGATCATTTTTTGTTGTTTGTTCCTCTGAATCATTGTCACGGCTTCACAGTTATCACTAACTAAGATGCTATGTGTCACGGCTGAATTTTTTTTTTTATTGAAACAGGCTGAAGACTCTTATTTTACAATTTTTGGATGCAAGTCCAAAGTTTGTTGTGACAACTTCTAAAGCTTCTAAGGTGGGCTGATTAAAGCTAGAAACCGGAAGATGCACATGCTTTTATGTATTATTTTATTTGTCTAAACATACTATTGTTTTTTTTTCGAAGAAGAAAAACATATATATTAAGGAAAATTTCCCGGGAACGGGTGTTTGGCCCCCTCATTTCCCATGCAAGAGTGTCTTCGGTTGTAATTCCCGATTTCGGGTTTTTTTTTTACCCGTTGTAAAGAAGCCGATAATTCATTTATCGGCTTCAGTGATGCCGATAAATGAATTATCGGCTTCTTTACAACCAAAAATTCGACCGTTGAGGCTTTGTAAAGAAGCCGATAATTCATTTATCGGCATCACTGAAGCCGATAAATGAATTATCGGCTTCTTTACAAAGCCTATATAAGGCCGCATCGCGTGAAGAGCAAGGGATAGAAGCCTCATTTTTAAAAACACCTCAAGGAGTATCCAAATCCTCTCCTCTAAAACACTCTCTTTGCATAGGAACTATAGTATGGCTGATCAATATGATATGGGTGAGCATGGTCCGGTGGAGTCGCAGCCGTTCAGTTTGCAACGACACATATATCTGCTGCGTATGCCTCCAATGACCCGGTTAGTATTACTAACTAATGTATAGTGTAATAATTTACATTTTTAGTGTTTAGATATTTGATATAGTGGTAATCGATGCAATAATTATAGTTTCTTTGTATATGATTAGTATAAGTAGATGATTATATATGGTTTAGTTAAATAACATTTACTATATGTAGTTGTTTAGTCTAATTATTATCTGTCTGTGTAACAGTAATTCTGTTTAATTATTAATTCAATATAATTGTTAGTTTATAGACCGTATGAGTTAGTTATAGGTAATGTAGCATAACAATTTGTGTAAATTATATTCTAGATGATTATAAATGGTTTAGTTAAATAACATTTACTATATGTAGTTGTTTAGTCCTATTATTATTTGTCTGTGTAACAGTAATTCTGTTTAATTATTAATTCAATATAATTGCTTAGTTTATAGACCGTATGAGTTAGTTATAGGTAATGTAGCATAACAATTTGTGTAAATTATATTCTAGATGATTATAAATGGTTTAGTTAAATAACATTTACTATATGTAGTTGTTTAGTCCAATTGTTATCTGTCTGTGTAACAGTAATTCTGTTTAATTATTAATTCAATATAATTGCTTAGTTTATAGACCGTATGAGTTAGTTATAGGTAATGTAGCATAACAATTTGTGTAAATTATTTCTAGATGATTATAAATGGTTTAGTTAAATAACATTTACTATATGTAGTTGTTTAGTCCAATTATTATCTGTCTGTGTAACAGTAATTCTGTTTAATTATTAATTCAATATAATTGCTTAGTTTATAGACCGTATGAGTTAGTTATAGGTAATGTAGCATAACAATTTGTGTAAATTATATTCTAGATGATTATAAATGATTTAGTTAAATAACATTTACTATATGTAGTTGTTTAGTCCAATTATTATCTGTCTGTGTAACAGTAATTCTGTTTAATTATTAATTCAATATAATTGCTTAGTTTATAGACCGTATGAGTTAGTTATAGGTAATGTAGCATAACAATTTGTGTAAATTATATTCTAGATGATTATAAATGGTTTAGTTAATTTTACTATATGTTTTTTAGTCCAATTATTATCTGTCTGTGTAACAGTAATTCTGTTTAATTATTAATTCAATATAATTGCTTAGTTTATAGACCGTATGAGTTAGTTATAGGTAATGTAGCATAACAATTTGTCTAAATTATATTCTAGATGATGATTAATTTGTTAGAATTGTTATTTGTGCTCTATTAAATTGTAATTTGTATGGAATGTAGATGTATGCACAGTACCAAAATAGGAATTTGAAAACAAGATCCTGCTGGAAGGGTGCTACTACCCTACATGACGCTATACTTCCATATTTGCTACAGCTGGTTTTTTTGGGCCAGCAAATATGAGATTGAATAATTGTACTGGAAGGGTGCTACTACCCTACAACGTGAATCATTTGGTGGTCCAAACTGTAAGCGCAAAGTGGCACCGGAGTGCAGTTTTTTAATATGCAGTTTTTGTCTGTTCGCGACTTTGACCATTCTTTTCAATAGGTTGCCGCTGTCCGTTGGCCACCAATTTTGATACAATGATGTGCGTATGTAGTAATATATTCATACAATTTTGGAGCACAACGTGAATCATTTGGTGGTCCAAACTGTAAGCGCAAAGTGGCACCGGAGTGCAGTTTTTAATATGCAGTTTTGTGTCTGTTCGCGACTTTGACCATTCTTTTCAATAGGTTGCCGCTGTCCGTTGGCCACCAATTTTTGATACAATGATGTGTGTATGTATTACTATATTCATACAAATTTTGGAGCACAACGTGAATCATTTGGTGGTCCAAACTGTAAGCACATATTCCACTACTAGTTATCTACGATCCTATTGAACCCGACGACGATGATTTCCAGATGCAAGAGTCAATGTACGAGATGCGACGTAACATAATAGCACAACAACTTGATAGACAGAGGTCAGGGAACAATTAGGATTTACGTAATTGTTTTACAGCAATTTGTATCGGATAAGCTTTCCCCAGTCCCCCAATGGATGTCATAGAATGGATCTACACATTAATATCATATTCAAACGTTGTTTACATTCGCCACTTTGTCCATCTTTGTAAAACAAAGGAACGAAATAGGAGTGCAGAACAAATACTATTTCAAAATGTCTGCGCAGGTTGGGGAACATACACTAAAACATACCAAGCCAAGTTATACTAACCACCACAACTTGGCCATCATCTATAAGAGTGATTTTGTTCACCTGGTAGACATTAGAATAGTGGTTGACGACAACTTCTTCCTAGAGCTTGTCAGAGAAAGGTTAGTAGCCTTACTTATCACCACAACTTCTACACACCGTTTCTCAGAATGATGTCGTTAACCAAGTAGACATTAATAAAGTGTCTGAGGATAATATCATCTCCTCGGTACAAAGCCATCCACATGTTGGTCGAAGACATCACTCTAATCTATGGTTCACTACTTTGAGGAGTGGTGAGGAAATATACTATGAATTGAAACTGGTGCAACGGTTGAGGAAATGAGAGATGATGACATTATTCCAAGCTGTACCCCTTTTATAATTACATTTTTCCTGCTACATTACAATAGAATACAATTCCTTATCTTGGAATATTGTCTTTGCCAAAAAAAATGATCCTTTAATTATTCCTTGCATGTGATGTATCGTGTGGAATTCCAACTGCGGTGTTTGAAAGCAATTTTATTCGTTTGTTGAAAAAAAAAATGTAATCACATTTCATTACTAAAGACAACAGATAAAGAATTAGATGCAAATGATGACAGACAGGATTAATCAGATAAGATTTCCCCCGTCCCCCAATGCATTTCAATTTTATTCTCACGGTATATATTCTCTCTTATCCTATGCATATAAATACAACAAGCGTTTTTCTTTCACTCACATAGATAACTACCCACATCCGTTGTCATTACTATATTACATAAGTTATCCATATCTGTTACTCAACTCCCTCGTCGCATTCATCAATGGAGATCCCTTGCACTATATTGCTTGTTGTTGAGCCAATCACCAACGATTCAGGTCTGTATTTTGCCAGAACATATTCCACTGAGCATTTCGATTTGGATATCGAAATGGATATTACGTTCGCCGAGTTTGACAATGTTGTAGAGACTAGGTGGAAAGAGCGTTACAGTTACAATTGTGTCCTTGAATCGATACTTCATCGATTGCTGCTGCGCTCCCAGCCACGCCCAGTATGGGGGCCATTACAAATAAAACGAGATGTTCACGTTCAAACAATGATTGAACGGTTCGTTTATAATCAACAGTTTTATACTCGATTAGAATTCTATGTGGTGTATGCATTCAGGGAAGTTACCCCCCACCACGTGATAATTTCTCGAGCGTATCCTTGGCAGAAGAGTGTAATGAAGAACACTGTTCAGATGACAGCGAACACGAAGGTTGATATGTTG
>CM041777.1:295034987-295295632 GCA_023374045.1 Limonium bicolor
AAATTATTTTGGATTTATATTTTAAAAGTTAAAATCCTTTAAAGTTGCATATACTTTACTCTCACTCATCTGCCACACACACAGTTCAGTCAACATGTTGACTGGATTGCCACATATATAAGCCGTATAATAGTTTGTGCGGTCACGCTGCACACTCGACCATCTCCTCCTCCGGTCAGAGTTGTACACTGGGCTTGGCAGGCCCTGGACCGCCCAGGACTAGGGGTGGCAAACTGGCAATACCCATCCGGGTACTCGATCCATCCGTCCACTCGCCCCATATAATGGGTGAAAACGGGAAATAAACGAGAGAAAAACGGGTGATGGGTCCGGTCAAGTGATGGGTGAGAATCTCACCGATCACCCAATTCTCACCCGACCAATCACCTGTTTACAGTTTTCACCCAAGTATTTTCAAAAATTATGATAATACCCTTCGAATTTTACTAGAATTACAGTCAAACTCATAAAACTTTTATATAATTACACCTTGCTCCCAAAAGTTACTATAAATTTACAATCAACCTCTAATATTTTCTAAAAATTACAAAAACATACAACAAAATCTCACCCGTTTCACCGGCGGGTTCAGGTTGGGTTCGGGTGAACCTTAACTGATGACGGGTTGGGTGAACCTTACGGTGAGGGGTCGGGTTGGGTGGAGCCGGTGACGGGTGGGGGTGAAGCTTCACCCGTACCGAACCCGACCCATTGTCACCCCTACCCAGAACAGAGGTTGGTCAAAGACCCTTTCCTTCAAAGCAGAAATCTCTTACCGAAAAATGATGAAGAATAGGGGCTCCACAAAATAATAATAATATAATAATAATAATAATAATAATAATAATAATAATATAGGAATTAATAAGATAATGCGTCCAGTAGCGTTAACCAGAGATCGTATAGCAGTGGGTCCGGTTTCACCCTCTAAGAGGTCGAACCTCACTGGAGCCGGGCTTGGACCACATAAGTTAGTACATGTCTAGGATCGTTCAGGGACCAGTAAGGAACCAGTCAAAAATGAATACTTAAAGTAGCTCATTATTTTCTAGGACGCTCTGCTCACTGTATTTCCTCACCAACTAGATCATAGTCGAGTTCTATGTGCTTCTATTATAATCATCAACAATCGTAATGGAATAAGAGTATCCATCATAAGCGGGAACCTCAAAAGGTCCCAAACATCTACATAACAAAACAAACAATCAATACTTTTATTAACGAATCTGAAAAAAGTTGTTCAATTGCTCGAGCCTTGTGACAAATGTCACAAGCTATGCGTTTGAAGACTTGATTGCCTTTGACTAAGCCTAATCTACACAATTTACCAAGGGGATGTGACCTGATCTAATATGCTAGAGCCAAACGCTACTTCTGTCATTGAACGAGTTACAACAGGCCATATCTTCAAGGTCATTTAAAACTATACCAGAAAATTATCGAAGGCATAGTGCATTAAAAGGTACATGACATTCATTGCTTTCCCAATGATCGGGTCATTCTTGTTTTCATGGCCCTAGACAAAGAAAAATCTTCATATAACACCATAGGGCAACTTGACAATTTGACCAGAAGCACTTTATGCAATATAAAGTTACCAACTAGTTAAACTTTCCCATGTTTTCTCGCGACTTGAACATGGCCATCAGACATAGTAGTTTTGCGATTTTTATCAAGGGTATCAAGTTTAAGAAACATGCTTTCATCACTACACATATTCTATGATGCACTTGTATCAATTATCCAAATTTTGTTTCTATTGTTCTCTATTTTCCCTGAAAGACAGAAAACAAAAGAGAAACATATCGTGTTTTACTTGTGAAACGGTAATAAGTTTCCTTAATGGCCAACTCTGATTTGGTTTTCTGCAATAGATGTATCAGCTCATTAACTTGTGAAGACTAAACCCAGTAGTTGCCGCTTCAGTTTGAGATAAATCTTGATTGGAATTTTCTTCTCCTGATGTAATATTTGCAATAGCTTTAGTTTTCCCTTCAACCAATTAGGATAGTCAATGACTTCAAAACAATTATCCTTAAGACGACTCTTCTTCTAGCATTTTGTGCAAACTTGATTTTGCTTATTGGTATCCTTGAATTTCTTCCTTTGTATTTGTCCTTTACAAAATCTTATTATTTTTGCTGTAAGAACCATAGTTTATTGCTCTGACACATTGTTTTCTTGTTGTGATCGACCACTGTTTTCTTTCTCGATAACCAATAATGATTGGAATAAAGAGAAATTCAGGAATATGATGATTGGAAGTGCTCTAATGGCAAACCAGACATGATAGCCCTGAATGTCAATTTTATTTCAGATGGAACACACACGAAGCTTACAAATCTTTCAAGATGATTTTTGAAATTTTAGGATTGCAACAAGAATATGCAATATAGATTCAGATAATATGGTTTTATACTGTATGGCAACTTGAGTTTGAAGATGAAATACCCCTAACTTAAAAATGATGATTAATTAGTCCAATATGATATTTAGAGGCCTAATGATGCCTTAAGAACATTAATGAAGAAAGTCAAACCAAAAGAAAGAGGAAACCGCTTAAAAGTCACAAAACATAAAAAATGTGCGTTAAGCAACCGTAGGAGGCATATGACCTCAACTTGGGTCCTAGATGGATTCCTATGACTTATTTATACACTAAGAACATGTGGGAACAATTCCAGAAGAAAACGAATCCAAATAGTGGGTTAAAAACGCAAAAGAAGTCTTAAAGCACATTTTTCGGAAAAACTGGGAAAATGTGGCTTTAAGTGGTTAAATGGACTTGTGTGTATTATAATTAATCATGTAAATATAATTAAACACTAATGAAGGTCTAGGAACCATTAAAATTAAACAAAAGAAAAAATCCAGAAATTACCCGGATTGATGATAGTGCCAAACATGGACTTATGGGCGTTAATTGCTAAAAGACCAAATTGCCCCTCCTTTTGCATTTTGTAAAAATCTGGCACCCCTCCTGTATGTGCCACGTCCCCCCCCCCCCCCCCCCCTTTCTCAATTAAATTGGCTACCTATTAGTGATAAGAGACAAAGCCATAAGTAAAACAAGTACATTTGCTTTTACCTTTTTCATTCTCTCTCCCCAATTCCTTCTTCTCCTGTCCCATTTTTTCTTCTTCTTCAGAAATCCTCTGCTTCTCTTCCTTCTCCATGGTGATTTTGGAACTCTCCAACCAGGCGTGAGTTTCTCTCTCCCTTGCTCAAGCTTAATTGAAGCCAAATCACCACAAAAATTATAGATTCTTGCTTTTCTTGCTTTGGAGCTTCTCTCCATCTCTCAGAATATGAAAAACTTGAAGTTGAACTCCATGGCTGGAGCCTCACATGAAGGAAAGCATAGCCCCTCTTGAGCTAGACCACCTATTGGTTAGTTCAAGGTAAGAAAAAGCTTAAACACCTCCTTCTCTAGCTTCTTTTGGTGACCAAAAAATGTCCAGCTTTTGAACTCCATTTTCTCCTTGTTCTAGGTTAATTAAAGAAAATTAACCACCCGACTTAATGAATGTTATAGGGTTTGAATAGTTGGACTTTGGAGGAGAATCAACGTCCAACAACGATGGTGAACGGTATGATTTTCTCATGCCCTGTATGCTACCGAGGCTACCTCGATTTGTGTGATTGTGTGTTTAATTGCTATCACCTAATCAAGATAAATGCACGAATATGATTATTTCATTTCTTTTATGTCTTGTGATTGACGATCCATTTGATTGAGTTGGGACTAACATGTTAAGTTTGTATAACTCATGAAAGACATAAATGATGGCTGTATAACTTAACCGCTTGTAATGCGCTAGCGTTCTAACCATGACTTATTGATTGAAAGATTCTCACTAACTCCCTAACTATGTGACATTCCTGAATCTGAGAAAATGGATAACTGGGGGGGGGGGGGGTTGTGAGAAGCCCAATATAAAATTGGCCACACGTGAGAATGAGGAGGCAAGAGAGATTGATTTCCGAATTCTAGCCTAACCTTCCCAACATGGTCCAGACCCTTATGGGCGCAACCCAGGGAAGTAAGCCAACCTAAAGCCCGGTGGTGAGACTGGACATGTCTCTTGCCCGGAGGTCAACCGACTTGACTTAATAATTATTCAGAGAAAAAGATAATTGGCAAAGTAAGATCATGACTAGAGCGGGTCATATGATCTAGAGGAAAAAGTTAAAAACATCCGATTAAACCGGATAAGTTATTAACTAACAAGAGATGAGGTTAGAGTTTGAGAAGAGAATCTCAAGGCCTCGATGAGTATTGAGCTAACACTTGTGAATTGACTTTCATCCTTAAGTGTTGTGCGTTGTGTATGAGTGTTGCTATTACATGATTATTATGTTGTTGATATCAGCATGATTGTTTGAATTAAATCAACTCCATGTATGCGACAAAGTAATTGGCGTACCCCCGTTAGCACACGGGGTATGCGAATTTCATGCCAGCAAGTTGTGCTGAGCCCCTTTGGGGCCAATCATTTTTATTTCAAGTACCCGACAAGGCTGATTGGTCAAGAGTGAGACTGGGATGTTATATTTTGTTAGTTAGCTTTTATTTTGGTTGTTGTACTGTGTTGTACACGGGCTTGCAGCCCTTTTGATTGGCCGGTGTACCACGTTGTACACTTGATTGTATTTTGGATTTAGGGATTCTGATAGACATGAGTATAGTATGATACTCATAGTTGATTTTGTATAGACCCGTAGAAACATGATTTTTGGGATTATACTCTTGTAGCACTCGGTAATTGAAACACCCCTGAACAATTAATCACATAAAATCATAAACGCGAGGAGATTATCCGAAATAACGCGTTATATAATTCGGACATAAAATAATGTATGAACAATTAATTTAGTATATACATGTCCGAAAGCGTGACAACGTTATATATTAATATAGTCAAGTACTTATATGTGTACGAATATGAAAATACATATATGTAACGTTACGATATTACAACATTGTAAATAATGAATAATAACGTCGCATGGGCACATATTTAAAACGCAATAACATAAAGGGGCGTATATATATAACGTAACAAAAAACTAAGGTGTCCCGTATCTAACGAATAACGCGGTATATTATATACGCCCCCACCGAGGTTCGAACCCCGTACCTCTCGTACCCGTCCTGAACATCTTAACCGGTTGAGCTATGCTCGAATTCGGTAATAGATGTTCACGAATTAAGCTAGTAACATGCCTACTAAGTAACTACAGATAAAAAGAGAAACAAACCTGCCTCTGTAATACCACATCCCTTCCCTCCTCCCATCCTGCTACCGACTTTTTTTTTCAGTCATCTATCAACAATCTCGTGCAAGGTGATTCTCAGTTTCTCCTTCTGCACACTCATCCCTGCTCACGTCTGCCACGCCAATGATCTAAAACATGGGCATGTTTAGCTCCACTCACCTCCTTGTTCCAAGACGTGCGTGCAGACTCGATCAACTGGAGCAAACAAAAAAAAGACAGATTTCAGTCACCAAGGCAAGTCAGTCAAGGCCATACCCTTAATGATTTCCTTATCAACCGAGGAGACATTCCCTTGGAACCCCAGCCACGTTAAATAAATCTTACAAGCCATACTCCCTTGTAACTTGAGACCTCAGGCAGGACTTGTTCCCTCTTTGGTTTCAGTAAAAAACGGTAAAGCATACCAGGCACTGTCTTCTCTTCCAAACTCCCACACCCATGAGAATCAGTAGTAACCAACAGTGGAATAAATAACCCACGCCTCCTTAGTCCCTCCTTGTCTGTTAGACCCTGGTTCAAGCTCTGGAAACCTGAAACCAAGAACCGTGAAACAGCAAGGTAAGCTGGGGGCCAACTCCATTATCTCTTTCCTTACTGCTTCTGTTAAAGAAAAAACAACCATGGCTCTTGACCTGTCTGTTTCTTCCTTCACGCATGGAAGCTGCTGGAGATAATCTTATAAGCTGTGCTGGGACATTGCTAAGGAAAAGCCCCACAACATTCTGAAGAAAAAAATTTCATTCACGGTGAGAATATGAGCCATTCTCCTTATATTCTCTCCCTCTGGTTTCTGTTTCTATTCTTGTCTTTCTGTTCTCCTGCTCTTCCTGACTTTTTCCCTTTCTGAGCTAATGCTCTACCTTGTCAGTGTAACTAGCTTCCTTATAAGCTACTGCATCTTCATTCCAACAACAAACCTGATACAGTACCAACACTCTGACTGGGTAACAAGCTTCAGGTAAACCAGAACAAAACCCAACTTCAACTCATCGTGTTTTCCTTTCTGGTTTGTCAAAGAGTAACACCTGAGTAATCATCCCAGCGGAGGTCGAGAGTACAAGGCCAGGGAGCTCACATTGTGCCAAGGAAACTACCAGGAGAAACAGCTAAGATAAGGAGGTGAGCCATTCATTAACAAATCCCATAACCAGAAACAAAACTAACTGTTGAGCAAATATTCGAATCTGTAACCTTTTTGTTTCTGTATAATAACTTTTCTAAGGCTAAGTTATTACTGTTTTGAGTTGTTTAGAGTTCCAACTTATGTTGGGAATACTTAAACACGTAGTTAGACAACCTAAAGGAAACTATAAACCAGACTAAAGAACTTGAAAAAAAAAAGATAAGGAACCTGAACAACCTGATGTTGAAAAGTTCCTGTCAACTGATGACCAATGAGTTCTGTAACCTGGTGTGTCTGTATACTAACTGTCTAGGGTGTACCGTGGAGTAGGGATGATTTAGTAATGGACTCAACTCAATTTATACTGCTAGGGAAGTTGGGAAGAATGGTAAACCAAACCGCAAACAGAGAAACATAAATACAATAGAGGAAATACCAGTTTTAGTGTTTTTAGTGTTACAGGTTCTGTTTCTGTAAAAGCTATTCAGAGATGTTAACTAGGCTATTTTGGGTCTGTTGAAACTTAAAAACTATCACACCCTATACTACTTGAGCTAGCAATGAGAGAAAATGGAAGATCAAACTCATGAGACAAAAGAAAAGGAAAACAAAAGAAAAGAAAAGAAATGAGCAGTTCATTTTTTTTCTGTTAGTTTCAGTTTATGAGATTCTTGAGGTTCTGTATAAATGTTTTCAGTGGATACAACAGCATTGCTTTGGGTTGTCTTAAAACTAACACTGTGTTAAAACATATAGCTAAGTAGGCAGACAGTTGGGAAGAAAACTGAAAATCAAGCTTGTGAGCAAATAGAAATGAAACAGAAGAAAAGAACACCAGTTCCAGTTTCTGAAATTTGGTGTTTCTGTATAATTACTTCTCAGGGTATAGCCAACGTTGCTTTGAGTTCTTTTGAGGATAGAATCACATTAAGACCCTAAGAAACTATATAATTTGGAAAAAAAAGAAACCTGAAAGATCAGATTAGTAAGCAACAGAAAAGAAATGTAACAGTCCATGATTTCAGTTTCTCAATTTTCATTCCTTTCCCTTTCAGTTTCTGTGTGAAACCTTTTTTCAGAGGCATTGTCCACATGCTCCTGACGTATTGAGGGTTTAAAATAGCAAGTAAACACTACTAAGTAAGTACAATAACAAAGTCGGGATAGATTTAAAAACAGCAGAGAAACATGCATCAGTTCATTGGTTTCAGTATAAAAACGTTGCAGTAGGATTAACAGTATTGACTTGGGTTACGTTTTGGAGTTAGAAACTTCCTAGAACACTAGACTAAGCAATAGAAAATAAAGCCACCAGTTTCTGATTCCCTGAGTTCTAGTTTTTCAGGTTTCAGATTTTCTGGTTTTTGTCCAAGGGTTATTACAGAGTGGGGTGGATTTATTCATGAACCTGAGACATAACTAAAACAACTAGGCTGGTTAGCAGACACTCTGAAAGTAACAAAAGAAACTAGATTAGTGTAGTACAAGTTATACCAGTTTTGTATTTTCGGTTTCCTGCAACAATGCAGATTCTGTATGGTGGATTTTCAGTGGTTTTAACAGAGATTAGTATTAACCTTACACACTACTAATATACCCAACTAGTAATAAACACTTTGAGAGAAATAAGGGCCCAACCTGATGCATCAGTAGAAAGGAAAAACAGAAGGAAAAAAAATAGCAGATTTAATAGCAGTTTCATGCTTCAGTTTTCCATCTTGTCTAGTTTTGTATAACCGAAATATTAATGGCATAGGAGTGTTGTGTTTTGGTTAATAATCAATCTAAATCATTGCTATTATATTCAGCTAGGTTAGTATATTCGTGGGGGAGGTTAGGAGACAGTTCAACAGACATAAAAGATGGAAGGAAAAGGAAATACACAGTTGTTGGTTTTCAGAGTTTCAGTTTTCTTGCTTCTGTATAATGGGTTTTCAGAGGTATTAACGGGGTTGTTTGGGGCTGGTTTTTAGTTTGAGACTACCTGATATACTTAACTAACTTGACAAGCAACATGGGAAACATTGGAAATCAGGTTAGTGAATGAACAAATAGTTAAAAGAGAAGATACCCAAACTATGTTTCAGATTTTCTATAACAATGTTATCTCTGTATAACTATCACACAGTAGGTATAAGGGGATTTTAGTGGCTTGTGTATGAACTTATAATCTAGCTAATACCCTTAAATAGGTCTGTAACACTTGGGAGTGATTAGGAATCGACTTAATGCATTAAAAGAGAAGTGGGGAGCAAGGGATGTACAGATTGTTGTTTCAGTTTTCTGAAATTTTGGCTTCTGTAAAATGAAGTTCTTGGGGTGTTATCAGGGTTTTCCTGGTCTAATCATGAGTTTAAACATGACTAATTACTTGGGTAGAGAGGGATTCACTTGGGAAAATTAAACACCAGTTTTTAATAACTTAAATATGGAGTCGAATGAAGATAATTGCAGTCTGTGTTTTGTTTCGGTACTGTTCTCTGCTCTGTCTAGTTGGGTTTCCAGGTGACTAACAGTGCTGTGTTAGATTGGTTATGATATAATCATGTTAAGACCAACCAAGCTAATGAGGCATCAACCTAAGTTTAATGATTTCAACATAATCATTTAATATAAGAACTGAAGTAAAACAGTCTGTGATTGTTGTTTCTTGATATTCGGTATCATGTTTTACATTACAATTTACTAGTAGTGTGTATATGTTAGTAAGTAATGATAGGTTAGTAAGACTTAAGTAAAGTTTAATGAGTTTGAGCATCACTTTGGGAAATCAACAACATTTCTATAGTCGAAGTAAGGTAAAGAGGGGTACATGTGAGTTGTGATGTTCTTAGATCCTATGTAAGTAGATTGTTGTATTAAGTTAGTTAGTTTTGAGTACTGAACTACACTAGGTTGTCTAGCTATGAGGGAATACTGCTGGGCAGTTAAGATCAATCTTAAGTAAACTTGTTACATGATTGTGCTTAAAAATACTCTAAACCTAACTACCAAGAGGACCTAGCTCATGTATAAGCCACCATATAAATGTCCTAGGTAAGTCTAAGGTTAATACTTGGAAAGTTCTAAGGGCCAATAAGTGAACATTCAAGAATTCACCTAGGGACAACCCCGATAAATGGGATAGACTAGGAAAATTACTAGGGTCGTCACATGAATTATGAACTGATAAATTATTTTTATTAACGTTAGGGCCGTAATGAACGCCACCGGGACCCCGTGTGTGAGACGACTCTTGCTTCTAAATCAGGTATGGATATGTGTGGTTCGTATGTTGCCGTGTTACATGGCTTGTGTGTTGTGTGCTTTGTTTGACAATGACCATAAGACAAAACATGAAATTGGATTGTTTGTGGTGGCTTGCTTATATGCATATGTTATATCATTGTTGCATATTACTTGCGCGCACACAGTAGTTTAGTCCCTTTCTCGTTTATGGAACTTTGAGATGGAACATGACGAACTACGTAAACAAAACAAAGAACTATACAAAGAGAAAACTCCTCTCTAACTATAGAGGACTTCTAACGACACCCTATGGTGTCAAGTTATTAATGATAATGATAAGAAAATATCAGCTGGTGGAACATGAGGATAATCCGGGAAGATGACTTCTCGGGCCGCGCGGTAGGGACGCTCGGGAGTTGGTATCTGCATCAGATCCTTCGACCGACTATTGGTGAGCACATCTTGGGGTCTAGAGGTGACCCCCTCTTTCTCGACGCATGACGCCGGGAATGAAGGATTAGCTATGGAGAAGACGTTCTCCATCTTGTGGTGATAAGAGAATTCACACACAGCCTTACAGAGATAAGGAACGATTGGCACCTACATGATAAGGTCACAGGATCTAAACTATATCCCCAGACCTGGTGCAAGGAAAGAGAAAGAAAATACTCACCATGGGAATAAAGGAAAACATGTGTAATGAGACCAAGCAAATAAGAAAAATTCACAAATGTGATTCTTTAAGAAACAAGGGCTGAATTGCACCTACAGAATAAAGTCTCGGGATCTAACCTATATCCCCTGACTCGGTGCAAGAGAAGGAAGGAAAACTTGTGCAATGAGAACAAGAAACCAATATGTAATCTCTTGAATGATCCCATAGTGAGGATCATCGGTATAATATACCTACGCACACGTCCTATAAATTACTTGATTGTTGCTGCTACATTAACAGCTTATTGTGCTGGGTGACGTGTTTGACGTTGCTATGCTACTTACATGTTGGGCTTGGTTGCTTGTTGATATTGATATGCTACCTTTAAGTGTGTATGATATCATGATGTGTTGTGGTGTGCTTTACTGCTTTATTATAGCATGTAAATTGGACTTAATAATATTCGACCAAGTAGTCGTGTAGCCCGGCAACATACGGGCTACACATATTTATACTCAGCGTAGTTTGCTGAGTCCTTTACAACCTAATTTTTTTCAGGTATTGTGCCGGACGATAACGGAGCGTAGGCGGGATGGCTACCATGGGGGTAGTCCAGCAGGGCATAACTTTTGAATTGTAGTAGTATGTTTAATGTATAGGTTGTTACTAAACCCGAGATGTAATTCTCAGTTTATGATTTGGTAGTTTTGTGGTAGACACTCGGTATTTGGGAATTGTATTTTATGTTGTATATGAGTTTTGGTTGAGGGCTGTTTCCAGTCATGCAGACCGTAACTTGATGGAGGTAGAATGGTCGTGTCAACCACGTGGGTGGTTGGCGTCTGTAGCACCGAATAGAGTTTGAAACCGCGTAGTTATGAAACCGTCAATGGTTGTACGTAGTTTCGTTTAATCGTTTGTATTTGCGTTGTTGTATTTTTTTGATTTCAATTGTATGTTGTGTTGTATTTGTGATTTATATGTTTAGTGTTGTGGGTTTATATTTATGAAAGCTTGGTATATTTCTAGTTATTCAAACCTGGGCTGTTTTTTAGTTTAGGTCATGTTAGTCACATGGGTGGCTAACGGCATTGTATCACCCGCCGATATATCTGAATTCTTCCGTTGCGATTAGAATGACGACCGAGCCGATAAACGATAATGGTATTATTAACGGAATGGGTGTTACAGAAGAGATAAAGCATATATTCACATGAAGAAAAATGGATTCAAGTGTTTAATGCACATGCAAGATGATTAATGAGGTAGGCATTCTTTGTTCACATGTGGTTATACTACACTTGAGATGTGTCCAAGAGCTGCAAGGACAATATGTGATTGATATGATGGAAAAATAATGCATCAAGGGACAAGCACAAGCGAAGATGGATGTAATTCAAAATCAAATGCAACAACAAAATGAAGATAGTGCTGATGCACATAAAACTTGAGTACTAATATGAAGACAAGAACCATGTGAGAATCCAGTCATAAAATTGTAGGAAGAAGTGGAAACATTGGTTTGTAAACCAGGTGTTCATAATGATGATTTAAGCATTGGTTGAGCAAGGAAAATAGTGCTAGATCCGCAAGGTTCCATAAACTAAAGGAAGAAAAAGAAAAGGATGTAAAACGTAACAAAAAAAAGATATACAATGCAAGCAACGGGAGGAGGAAGAGAAACAAAAATGTGGTAAATTTCTCAAGAGAAGAGTTTAATTAGATCAATGATGCATGTTGATGAATAAGCACAATCTACCGAAATTCATTTGCCCGTACAATCAATGAAGATGGAACACTCACTAGAATAATACCAGATTTTAAATTCAGAAAAATTTTGTGTACACACTTAGATTTATATTGTTGATAAACATAGTGCACAAACAATACAGAAAGGTTCGTTATACATGCCATAAGGTTCTTCTTTTTCTAAAAAAACGATTCACATTGTGTGTGGCATAGTTGTACAAACTGATTTCTTTTTTATTTATGGTTCTTTTCATTTTGTATACTGTTTTGATTTGGGTTTACATACAGTAGTTATCAAAATGACATTGTTCAGAACATCCATAAAAGATTCATATGTTCATGTTTATGATTCACCTTTTTAAAATGAAGACTCACACTGCACACACATATATTATTTAAGTAGTGGTATTTTTCATTCTCTGTTCTGTTTTTGTTTTGGTATATATGCAGTTAGTGAGCAGAATCGCAATGTTAGCAGACAAATACATGAAAGGTTATATTGTTCTCGCAAGATTCACTTTTATACTATTGGGTGACATTTGTACTGATGATTCTTTTTAGTTAGTGGTTTTTTTTCATTATGTAAACTATTTTGATTCCGTTCTATATGTTGTAGTATCAGAATGACAATATTACAAACATACATAAAGATTTATATTGATAACCTTTTAAAACAAAGATGCACATTGTTTAAATGATTAGTTGTACAGACAGATGTATTATGGGTTGTGGTAACTATATTCTCTACATGTCGATCTTGGTTCTATAGAAGTAGTGAGCAGAATGACAATTAGTTATACAAATAAATGAAAGGTTATTTTCTTGATTAAGATCACTTTTCTAAACACAAAGATTCACATTGTTTGTGACATAGTTGTACAAACTGATTTTGTTTAGTTTGTGGTTCTCTTCATGTTAGCTTTAGTCGTGTAAGTTGATACATGAGAGCATATTGTAGTATTATACTTAATTTAATATTGTATAGAATAAAATTATTGTTATGTACTAGTATAAAATATTATCGATAACTAAAAATAACCAAAATTAGATTCATTTAAAATTATTATGACCAACACCTGATTTAAACCCCGAACCCAAATGACCAGAACCGAATGACCAAAATTTATTGACAAAGAGGTTATGACCCAAGATAATTGACCCAAAACCTGAATGGATAACCTGCTTGACAAGTCCATGTTTGACCACTATATTTTCTTACAGTTCTATAGAATTTGTGGTATTTGTAATAAAGTATGGTTCGGTTATCAGATATTGAAATTCAAAACTCCAATTATCCATAGTAACCGAACTTTTATAAAAAATAATTAAAAATTTTTTATCATTTTAACACAATAATTTCATCTAAAACTTACTAGGTCTTTAGTTCACTCACCTTAGTCAATTAGGTGTTTCCCTATTCTGTCAATTAGATTTATCTACGGTCCCATACTTAACCCGCCTCATCTCTTGTAGCGTATCAGAAATAAAACAAATAAAAGATTATGTATATATTTACCACTTTATCGCATAACAAAATCCCAAACAGAGGATATGGAGCGCGCGTTGTTTGTTTTTTTTTTGGGAAAATTACATCATCACCCATGAGTTTGGCGAAATTCACAGCCCACCCACGAGGTTTCAAAATTACTTTGCCCACCCATGTGGTTTCCACAATTTTACATCCAGCAACTTTTCTAATATTTTATCAACTTAAAAGATGGTTAAATGATATCCAAATTTGATGAAACTTACATGGACGAATTAACGTGATATTTTGGTAAAACGTGAAATCCAACGTTTTATAAGCTCATCATACTGATCGTGGGACCCGATGAACGTGGTCTCATGTTGCTTGGGTCCCACGGTCATATATGACCTTAAAAAACTTTGGATTTGGCATTGAACAAAATATAACACCTTAGCATCGTCCATGTAAAGTTTTCATCAAATTTGGATATCACTTAACCATCTTTTAAGTTGATCAAATATTAAAAAGTTGTTGGATGTAAAATTGTGGAAACCACATGGGTGGGCAAAGTAATTTTTGAAACCTCGTGGGTGAGCTGTGTAATTTCGCCAAACGTCATGGGTGGGCGATGTAATTTTCCCTTTTTTTTTTGTAAAGGCGCATGCCGCGCTTGCTTTTTTTTATTTATTTTTATCACAAAACCTTTAAATAGTTGTAATTTTAAATATATAGGTCCAAAATGAAAAAATTATATCATTGTTCATCTAGATTTAAGCTTTTTAAAACAAAACCAATCATGGATATATTTTGACAACTTTTATAAAAAAATATTTTTACATGTATATGATAATACACTAAAATGTGAGAATGTACATGTTTTAATGTGAGGATGTACATATTTTAATGTAAGAATATACATGTTTTAATGTAACACCCCAACTATAAACTCCATGCTTAACAACCAATCACAGCGGAAAACATACATAATCCTGACTTCATTGATCGGTGTTACACGCTGTCAGCCACCCACGTGGCTAACAAGGCTAACACTTACACAATGTACCGGTCTAAGGGACAAGATTCCCGAGCACTTACACATTACAATTCAATTCCACTTCTAAACCTAGTCAAATACACTTACATTCCAAACTGTACCGAGTATGTTAAAATCTATTGCCAATAACAAGTTCGGTCTTACTCTACTATCAAATATACTTAAACATAACATAGGCTACCCATGTATAGCATTCCCGTCCTACTCTCGAACAAAGGGCATCTTCATTGTACCTGAAAAGAAATGGGTGGCCCCAAAGGGGCTCAGCACCTTTGCTGGTATGGTAGACGTGCAACCCGCTACTACCAGGCCACACATAACTAATTGTCGTCTAGGCATGCAATTGATTTTATTTTAACATACATGAAACATTACAAACACACATCATACTCACATTCAACAAATATCCATCAAAGGAATACAATCAATATGGCTAACACGTCAATGTTTGTTAGATTACGTTACCATGTTCCTTAGACCTTGAGGGTTTTTACCTCAATGAAGCCTCATTCTTATTAGTCACACTTATCTGTTTAGTCGGGTTACATGTAATTATTTCTCATAATAAACTTAGGTTTGATTTTAGTGATCAACGTACATGAACATAACAACATACATCACACAAAAACGTACACATAACATAACTCAGGAACGAGTCACCTGAGGACTCGGGCCGAAATAAGAGTTAGCCAATTTTTTATACAGCCTAGATAATGTTTTTCTTTCTCATGTCAGGCTCATACATACATGTTACCGTTCTTTTTAGAGAATGTATATATATTACTTGAGAGGTGTCGGATATAATCCAAAACCCAGTACACAATTTTCCCCCTAACCCCGAACATAGTCAAGGAAGGAGAGCCTTTAAAAACTCGTGGGAGATTGAAGTCCAAGAAGGAAAACAACCATACAGGGAGAAAGTTGATTATGATCTAGATATCAACTTCCATACATACGCGCACTACTGGACACCCAGATTTCTCACCCCCAAGTTATACATTGGTTAGAAGCTCCCTTATGGAACTTATCACATCATGTCACGTTATAGTTACTCAAGTCCAGTTCGACACACAGGGGAGGTAAGACATATTCATACACAATAATCCACAATTAACACATGAATAGCCGTAGTTAGAACGTTCCCGTAGGTTGGAACGTTAAATCCGAATACTGTTCTCTTGTGTGATCTTAGTATTGGTTAGCTAACGGGGTTAGCACACTCTCTAGGTTAGACGGTATTGGAAATAAAACGCCACATAATCAAATATTGTAAACTCATTACATGCTTTAACTTATAAGGTTGTAAACATCCATAAAAACATATAGGCACGCAAGCTGAGTATAACTCGACAGGACACAGATTGCAAGAAAACCACACCTGTCACCTTGATGGTGGCTAGCCTAACATTACGATCTCTTAGTCCCGGCTGCCATTTTGACTAGTTCTCGTTCCTATAATTCATTCAGTCGAACGGTTAATTTCTTTATTAACCTCGACTACTTATTATTTACCTACGACACTTATTGTCTCGTATGTTTCCTTATTCTCCCCGTTATCAGCCCACCTTATCTTAAGGTTTCTCATTCATTACCACTTGTGATTATAAGTTTCTAATGTTGTTATTAACATTAACTTATAATTCTAACTTCACATCATATCTTACACTTGTTCATACTTCTAATGGTCATTATAAGTCACCAAACATGTCCTAAACAATCATATAACAACAATACCCAACAATCCCCTTCATTCAATGTCGTTTTCTAACCTTCGATTTGATTTTTAGTGTGGTCCGGGACTAGGTCCGAACCTATAGTCCCGGACCGTTGATTTTGTGACTTTCGGGGGTTTTTTTGTGTTGGTCAAGGACTTTGTACTTAAGGTAAGTCCCGGACCAGCTGTATAGCTCAATTTCAGCCCTATTTTGATGGTGGTCCGGGACTTGATGCAAGACTTAAGTCCCGGACCAATGTTACAGGCAATTTTTGGCAGTTTTTCAGTGTTGGTCAGGGACCCTTTTGCAAGGACTAAGTCCCGGACCCTATAACTCCTTGTTACCATTTTCACTTTGATTTTGCTATCCTAACTTCATTTCTTCCCTAATATTTTCCAAAACATCTAAGCATGTTCTAACACCATAATTATACTTTAAACCTCCGTAAACCATTGAAAAACTTATCCCTTAAACTTTGACTATCTTACACCAATTTCCCACTCTTAATTTTCTAACACATCGCAACTCAGTTCTCTAGGTTCTAAAATGTAGATTTTGCTCACCATCTTTACTCATCTGATTTGGTTCACATCTAATGCATTACTAATATGCAACTTGCAGTATTATCACTCCAAGTTTTACCCCACCACATAACTTTCTTTGAATC
Organism: Limonium bicolor; assembly: GCA_023374045.1. NCBI lineage: Eukaryota > Viridiplantae > Streptophyta > Magnoliopsida > Caryophyllales > Plumbaginaceae > Limonium > Limonium bicolor. The sequence goes on from CM041777.1 coordinate 295,051,927, forward strand.
TAGTTCCAAGGTGGTTAGTTACCCAATTTGAACTCTAAACACACCTAGTTAAACCTATGTCATTTCTACTAACAAAAATACCATTACCACACTTGATTTATACCAAATTTTGCCATGGTTTCCCTACAATTTAAACATCCCCAAATGCATTATTCAGCTCACCTAAATCAATTCAACTAACCATATCCAACTATGGATACTAACAGCACACAAGTTTAATATACATGTTCATTTTAGACACTAACAACACCTAAATTCCAGCACATTCACATTTAATTAACTTGGCTCCAAGGCCCTTAAACACCAACATAAAACTTAAACATCAACATAAAACTACAATATCTCCATTTCCTATCAAACCTTTCTTGATCACAATTACACCAACAAAACAATACTAAAGCATAAGAAGTATTAAGGCTAGTACATTAACCTTTGTTTTCAAGTCCTCCTTTTCTTTTCTTCTCCTTCTTTGTTCTTGCTTAGAAACCGGCCAAATGGGGATGCTTTTCTAATGCTATAGACCATGCCCAAGGAACACAATAAGGACTAGATAAACACTTAAACCCTTGGAGAAATTCTAGCATGTAAAGGGAGTGCTTAAAGCACTAAAAGAGAGGATTACCTTCCAACTTCAAAATGAAGTGTTTGGCAATCAAAATGAGCAAGCTCCAGCACCTTCTTGAATATCAAACAAGGCTATAACAAGGAGGGAAATGAAGTTCAAAATTTGGAAAAGCCGGTCATGAGAGAAAACTAGGAAGAAGAAAATGTTTTGAAGTTTTTCTTACCTTAGAACAATCAATGAGTTTTCTAGCTCAAGAAATGGTGTTTTTTCCTTCAAAAGGAGCTACATCCATGGAAGTCAACTTCAATGTTTGGAGTTTTTGAGAGATGGTGAAGAAGCTCCAAGATGAGGGGAGCACGATGGTGTATCTATTTTGTTGTTTTGACCTTATTTAAGGCTTGAAAATGGAAGAAGAAGATCAAGGTGGTGGAGGGTTAAACAAATCTCCATGGGAGGAGTTGGGAGAGCAGAGAAGCTCTGGGAGGAAGGAGAAAAAAATGTGAGTGAAGTAGAAGAAATGGGAGAGAGAGAGAAATCAAAAAGTGATTTGTACTTTCTTACTTTATTATTTTGTCTTTTGGGACTAAAGTAGAGTAATTGAGATAAGAGAGGGAGGGAAAAACGTGGAAACACAAGAGGAATTCCAGATTTTTTTTTACAAAATGAATGAGGGGCATTTTGGTTTTAGCACTTAACACCCATAGGTCCCCGTTTGGCACTATTCATCAATCTGGGCAAATTTACGGATTTTTCTCTTTTTGTTAATTTTAATGGTTCTTAGACTTCTATTAGTGTTTAATTATAGTTATATGATTGACTATAATTTATACAAGTCCATTAGACCACTTAAAGTCACATTTTCCCGGTTTCTCGAAAAATGTGCTTTAAGGATTCGTTTGCGTTTTAATCCACTATTTGGATCCGTTTTCTTCGGTAATTTTTCCCACATGTTCTTTGTGTGTATTTAGGGTGTAAAAATATATTTATAACCCTAGTTAAGGTTATATACCTCCTATGATTACATAACGCGCGTTTTTACGTTTTGTGACTTTTACGTGTTTTCCTCTTTTCTTTGGTTTCCCTTTCTTCACCAATGTTCTTAAGGACTTAATTAGCCTTAGAATATCATAATTACACAATTTTATTTACACATCTAAGTTCGGGGTACTTCATTTAATGTGACGATGTACATGTTCAAATGTGAGAATGTACATGTTCTTTAATGAACATGTGTACATGTTTGTATGATCATATGTACACGTTTTCTCCCTTATATATGTACAGGTTTTAATTTAAGGATGTGCATATTTAATGAACCTTACATGTTTATTATGACTATCTGTATGTTTTTAATGTAATGATGTACATGTTTTTACGTGTGGATGTACATGTTTTAATGAACATTTATACAGGTTTGTATGACCATCTGTACAAGTTTTCTTTTATGTTCTGTACACTATACATGTAAAAATAATTTTTTTTAAAGTTGTCAAAACATATCCATGATTGGTGTTATTTTGAAGAGCTTGAATTTAGGTGAACAATAATATAATTTTTTTTCATGCTCCTCCCAACTTTTCTAATTTACAAAATTTACCTCTATTATAGCTATCATAGCAGTGGCGGACGCACCTTATAAATAAATAATAAATGTTAGATAATTAAATAGTATAACCGAAATATGATGTTTTGACATTCAAAATAGTGCATATTCAAATTGTAATATAAATATTAAATATTGTTTTAAAATTAAATTTTTAATATTTTATTTACTAGATTGTTATTCGATAAAAAGTGCCCCGCTGTCAAAGACGGATGAGGCTCCAATTCCCGTAGTTAAATGATCTTATAAATTTTCAAAAAATATAAAATAACATAATATTTTAAAATGTGATAGTGTAAAAAAAAATTACCCCCATAAACAAAATTTTTGAGTCCACTACTAACCCCCATAGACTTGAAAGTCTAAGTCTGCCACTGTATCATAGTACTTTAATTTGACTAAAATACCCTCAAATATAATCATGTTGCTCAGACTGAGCGTAACAAAATTTGATTCGATAATCACTACCTCCTCATAAGTAAGAAGCGTACACACTTAGGTGTACGATTTCATTTGATTAAAATCGAGCGGCTATATATATGATCGTCAACAACTGATTGTTGCACGGTGTTAGGATTTGTGGCCAGAGGGAATCAAAAGCTTGGATTCGGCACTTGCAACATTGGTTTAGAAAGGATTTCACAATGATCTCTGATTATGTGGTAAGGGCATCCACAATGGTGAAAGTGGATTTCACCCACCAATAAATATTATTTTATTATCTCCTCTCACAATCTCTCTCTTACTTACCTAGGTTCTCTAAAAAGATGGTGTCTTAGTTAAGAACCCCTCCCACATCCTCTCTCTTTCACCTCATCATTTTCTTTTTTCTCTTTTAACATTATGGGTGGAATCCACACTATTGTGGATGCCCTAAGTGATTAACTGACATGATTTGGGTCCCTTGGCCTCATAATTGTGTCGTTTTAACTTCCCCCGATACATAGTATTGTTTTCAACCAATATTTGATCTGAAACTACTGGTACTACTATATTTTTCGTTCGGTGGTAAACTGATACAGATGGGTTATACACAAATGTCGGCCGGTCTTAGCTACAGGTTAATGTAGCCAACTCATCCACGCGTATCCGTTTTTTCTTTCTTTCTTTTTTTTAACGCCGGTGCTCTTTTTTATTTTTTTTCTTTTTTATCATAAAAACTGTAAATTGTTGTAACTTTTAATATATAAGTTCAAAATGAAAAAAAATTATATCATTGTTCATCTAAATTCGAGCTCTTTAAAACAAGACCAATCATGGATATATTTTGACAACTTTAAAAAAATTATTTTTACATGTATAGAGAATAGAATATAAAAAAAACTTGTACAGATGGTCATACAAACCTGTACAAATGTTCACTAAAACATGTACATCCTCATGTAAAGACATGTACATCTCCGCATTAAAAACATATATATAAACCTGTACGAATCATTAAATATGTACATCCTTAGATTAAAACCTGCACATATAAGGAAGAACACTTGTACAGACGGTCATACAAACATGTACAGATGGCCATACAAACATGTACAAATGTTTATTAAAGAACATGTACATTCTTACATTAGAACATGTACATTCTCACATTAGAACATGTACATTCTCACATTAAAATATGTACATCATCACATTAAAATATAAAAACATCAAATTCACCACTTATTACTTAATGAATCATAATATCAATTTTAATAAATCATAATACAAAATTAATGAATCATATTATCATTTTAGTGTATCAATCATATACATGTAAAAATATTTTTTTTAAAAGCTGTCAAAACATATCCGTGACTAGTCTTATTTTGAAGAGCTTGAATTTATATGAACAATAATATAATTTTTTTCATTTTAGACCTATATATTAAAAGTTACAATAATTTAAAGGTTGTGTGATAAAAAAAAGAGTAAATTACTCAGAACCCCCTTGAGGATTTGGGATATTACAGTTAACCCCCTTGTGTTTATCATAATTACTGGTAACCACCTCAAGGTTAAGGTATCTTTGACTATGAGCCCCCAAACTATATCTTTGTTATTATGAAGTTAACTACGTGTTGACCTATCAGCTTAATCACATTAATAATGTCAAACTGGACAAAAAACACTACTTAATATGTGTTTTTATTTTCCTAAAAATGTCAACCTTGCCTCAAAAATGCATCAAAAGTGGGATGAGAGATAGTTAGTTGATGTTGATTAAGCAGTTTTGTTGTCCAGCATGGCATTATTTATGTGATTAAGTTGATAGATCAACACGTAGTTAGCTTTATAATAACAAAGTTATAGTTTGGGGGCTCGTAGTCAAAGATACCTTAACCTTGAGGTGGTTACCAATAATTATGATAAACACAAGGGGGTTAACTGTAATATCTCAAATCCTCAGGGGGGTTCTGAGTAATTTACTCTAAAAAAAAGGAAAAAAAAAACCAAATTCAATCGTCTCTCAAAATTAAAAAAAAAACATCTCAAACAATTTTAATTAGAGCACGTTTCTTGTTTTCGATCACCCTCATTTTAAGGAATCAATAACTTGAAGATCGACGGATTAATAAAAAAAAATGCAACAATCAGTCTTGACTCTTGCGCTCATCTCCCTCTATTTTTTTGTTTAATTTAACTAAAATGCCCCTAACTGTAGCCATCCTACATACATTCAGTTGTAGGCAAGAATTTGCCCACAAATGTTTTCTTTATCTTTTAACCAATCTATATACCAACGGTTTATATTATTGTATATGTTCGGTGGGTGTCTAAATTGCATGGGTTACGTATTTATGATTTCAGTTTTCTTTATACTGTAATGATGAGCCAGGTTTTTCTTAACGTAGTTGATGTGGTAATCATTAGCTTGTCTTGTATTGGTCAACAATATACATCGGTGATATATTCCAACATCTCCCAATTAAGAATTATTGTATGTTCTACCTATTATATTTATGATTTCAAAATTGTCGAATGTTAAAGCAGCCTACTTGGATGCTATCAATTTTTTTTTTTTTTTGAAGGAAAGCTAATTACCATTGATTATGAACAAATATCCATTACATTACATGGTATCTCATCACTACACCAAAAGCTATCAACATCCATGGCACGTGGTGGACCTTTCCTTGACAAAAAGTGTGCTGCTATACATTATCCCCTTGGAACAAAACAAAAACACTTGTAATCGAAGCCTAAACAACTAACCAGAAGTTTATCTAAAAGATTAACACATGCACCAACATCATTCCCCACTCCATCCAGGTAATCTACCATCTATTTACAATTAGTCAATAAAACAACTCTACGACATCCTAGTGGCAAAACCTTCTCAATAGCAAATTCTAAAGCCCTTACCTCCACCTCCATAGCTGCTTGTACCCAGCTCCACCTTTGTACCCCGCAGCCTGCAACTTGTTGTCATGACCAGGACTTCTGTATAAAATTCCCAATCCAAAAATGACCATCTGGTAAGAAACTTCCATCCACATAGACCTTAAGAACCCCGTCCTTCTCCACCTGCTGCAACCTCGCATCCTTTGTCATCATAGTTGTATGAAGGAATGACTTTGCCTGGTACCAGTCCAACTGCAACTTCCCAACTGAGCCACCATGGACCTGGCAAATAGCAAACTAAATTTTCCACAAACATAAGATCATAAGTGTCAAGGTAGCAATGGACTTCTGAAGGCATGACCCAAGAAACCAGTCACCAAAACCCATATCATCTACCAGATAACGAGGGGGATTTAGCTTTCCTAAATCCCAAAGTGAGTAACCTCTAGGCATTGAACAAAAGCATGTATAAGAGAGTCATAACCACCACAATTAAAATAAGGATGAACTATCCCACCACACCTCCTACTAAGAATCGCTCTGCAGGGAATAATCCCATGTAACAAACGTCAGGCAAACAATTTAACTCTTTGTGGTACACTACAATTCCATATTCTCTTAAGAGCCATTCCTATATTGTTTGATTATGATGATGACTCCGTTGCAGACTTAAAATCACAAATAGAATAATAAGCCGATTTAACAGTGTAAGAACCAAATCCACTTATTCCTCAATACCAAGAAAGGAATAAAGAACTCCCTTTGTTGATAGAAGAGATGAGAGATTCTCCCAGAGGAAGTTCGCCCCCTGTTAGGCGATTCCCTGGGGATTTAGAAACAATATTCACTTCCTGTGTCAGGAGTGATCTTCCTTTCGGTTCCCCAGGGGTAGGAGTGTCTACTTTCTTTTTAAAACCATAACCAAGTACACCTACAAGCTAATATCATCCCACGTCGTAGTTAATGTTTCGGGAAACTTGGGAATATCTCAGAGAGTATGGTTGGCCAACAACCAAATTAAACTCCAGTCTCATCATAATATGTACTATCCATGCTGGGCGTGTATCTTTCTTTCCAAAATAACCCCGGGTGGTGAGGGACGCTGTGCTAGCTTTCCATTCCTTGTCGCCTGGATTCGCCTTCCACAGTCTTCCTTCCTCTTTGAGCTGGTGATCGGGTGTCCATCCTCCTGGTTAGTGCTGCGAATCATGGATCTTCTCACCGACAGATGTAAGCTCTTGCGTCTCCAACCGACTGAAACCAAGATAGTGGATGGCGATGCGTTGCTTGTGGGGAACAAACCAAGAGATTTGAACAAAGCCCTCTATGGCAGGCTTTGGCATCCCAAGCGTATCAACTGCAAGGCTCTCCACAAGTTTCTTAATCTCATATGGAAGCCCAAGGCGCAGTTCACGGTGAATGAAAGAGACTTCAACCGGTATACTTTTGAGTTTACCAACGAAGCTGATGCGAAGTTTGTGCTGAGTCATGGTCCATGGCACTTCCAAAACAGGTTACTAGTTGTTGCTCCTTTAAATCCTATGCTTTCTATCGAAGAGCATGATCCAAACTCCATAAAAATCTGGGCTTCCATCCATAATCTACCTATATCCTTCTACAACAAAGATGCTGCTGTGGGGCTGGGTAATAAGATAGGCAAGTTTATCTCGTGCCCTGACCGGTTGAATCCACTAGTAGCAAAAGTGTTAAAGGTCTGTGTGGAAGTAAAGGTGTCTGAGCCTCTATGCAGAATGATTATGTTGTCAGTAGAAGGTAAGGATAGGTGCTGCAGAGTTTCGTACGACAACTTGCCTTTCTTATGTTTCAGATGTGGTAGGATAAACCATGTTATCTCTGAGTGTCCTTATATCAGTGATTCTCCTTCCAAACAAGACAAGTATGGGCATGGATGCGGTCTGAATTTGCCGGCTCTCTAGCTGTTTTAGAGGATGATGTGCTTATTGATCATGCTAGTGGAAATCTTAGGATCTCGGGAAATGAATTACTGATAGAAAAGGATATGGCTGATGATTTGGTTATGAGATCAGGAGTTAAGTGCCCAGATGTTTCGCAGGCTAGAACAGGCAAAGATGTTGTCGATTCTCAGGGTAGGAACAGCAGCAGCAGCATAAAAAGTTCGGTCAAGGAGTGGGGTCTAGAGTCAGGGTCTAAGATTTTAAGTGGTAAACACAAAGAAAAAGAAATCATGACCAGTGATCTACCTCAGGTAATGCCGGATGCTACCAGGGAGATGGATGTTACCAAGATGGGAGTCGATATAGGATCCAGTACAAAGCCTGCTAAACTTGTTATTTCATTAAAAAAGAAACTAGCCAAAGGGAAGTCAAGTCAGTCTCAGAAGTTTGATCCCCTGAGTATTAATGTGGAGAAAGATGAAATGTTAATCCTATTCAAAAAGAGGCCTTTTTATCAGGTGGAGGACTGGAAAGAATCTCTCAAAAATTTCAGAGAAGCAAAGGCCAAGAAAAACAAGGTGGGCTCTGATGAGGATAAGGATCTAAACAAGTCAATAGCTCAGCTAATGGAAGAGGCTGATAACTTATCCTCCCCCCGGGTTTTCCCAATAAGATTGCTCCTCAGTTTGCTACTGTGAATCAAAGAGAAGGAAAATAGGTCTTCAGTTCAGGATCAGAGGAAGATGAAGAGAAAAAGAAGTGTAAAGGAAAAAAGTCTCCTTTCAAGAAGAACCACAAAAGGGTTAAACTGCAGGGAATTAAAGCTGTGTCTGAGTTGATTAACCCAAATGGTTGTCTGTCTAAGGCTGACCTTGCTGAAAAGCAAGGCAGCCAGGGTAAATGAGTCTCTTAAATCTGTGCTACTGGGGGCTGGGTCTCCTCCTAGTAGCTTATCAGGAAGCTGTGCTCAATCTAAAATATAGTGGGGCAAGCTATCCTATGACAGAGAGACCGAGAAGCAAGATCATAGCAGTAGCAGTAGAAGGTGGTATCTTAGGATTAACAGGAGTGTGCAGGATGGGCAATGGTGTGGTCTCACAGCTGATAAGAGTGAGGTTCTTTAGATGGATATTCGGGGTGCAGCTTTGTATGATGATGAAGAAGAAGAGGAGCAAGGTCAGAAAGGATGAGAAGAGGTGGCGGAGCAAAGAGCAGGTAACTCAGAAAACTCAAAGGAAGTGGTACCTGGTATTATTGAAGTTCAGATTTCAGATTCTTACTAGAAAGATCTCAAGCACATTGAATGTGCATATTGTTGGAATTTTAACACGCCAAATAGCCCTGGAGCTTGTCACCTTGATGGGTAGCCTAAGCTTGTGTTATAATCCAATGGAAAGATCAATCGAGTGGAGTATTTGGAGGGAACTCAAGTCTCTAGGTACTAAAGACTATCATCTATGGAATGCTAATACCTCGGTGTTTAGTAAGAGGACGAATAGATCAAAAAGGGTAGAATGGATTAGCCTTGTGTATAAACTTATGTGGAGTAGTTCTAAGCTTTGTAAGATTACTCCTTTTTGGGACAATGCCGGGGTTAATCCTAGGCTAGGTGGTATTAGTAGAGCTGACTGTTATATGAGGCTGATCAAGAGCCATGATTTTGAATCTATAGCTATTGTAAGCAGTGGATATAGATGTGTTAATAGTCTCTCGGTTAGTAATATTTTGTGGAAGGAGGTGGCTTCTATGCTCACCAAATATGGGTGGCATTGTAATATGTGGTTTCCCTATGCCTGAATATTATGAATGAAAGAATCCCAAGGTTCATAAAAAAAAGAGTCATCTTGAATACCAGGATTCAAGGACATAAATAAGATCAGTGATGCATCAGCTGGTGTAAACCATTGGCGCACCAAATGCTCCTTCCAGACGCCAGCTGCATGATCAATCAGACAGGAAACAGTACCTTCCATTCTCATTTCCTCTAGCAGATTCCACAAGAAAGGCTGTCCACATGGCTTACCTTTGATCCATCTATCAGAAAGCTTAACAGAAGCCCCAGTACCTATGGATTTATATGCACCTTTTGCAACCCAGTCTCTAACACCCTATAGTGCTCTCTAAACTAAACTTGGACGGGTACCTAAAACTGAAGTAAGGTAATTACCAGTTGTCTCGGTAATGAATATAGATTATATAAAGGACTAAAATTATCCCAGAATGATTCTGGATGCAAATATAGCCATTGGATTATAAAGAGTACAAATAGAGGGCCCAGATTTTATAGTATACTAAAATACAATTAATGGTAAAGCTGGTACCATATTTTGTGGGATTTTTAATAAAACCATTTGAACTAATTACAACAAACCGCCGCACCCCCACAAACTCATGAATATCCACGAATATTTCTCCATCGACAACCTAGTTCATCAGCATAGATGGCTGATTCTTCATCAGCGATATCAACGATCACACACTTCACTGCTGACCTCGACGAAGTTCATTAGTTGCAGCTCTCTCCATTTACAAAGACCCTAAACATCGAGCAAGGAAATTGGAGTCGCTGCTGGTGATTTTTGACAGAAATTTTGCCCCAGTAGTGTAAGTTCTTACTCATTATAGATGTGCAAATAATTTTATACAAAAATCTCAACTCTTAAACTGTTGTGCGCTGGGTTTGTACATCCGACCACGACCCTCGTCATTGCATACTCAGATACTCTGAACGATGAACAACTGACAGAGCAACACTCCAGTGGGATTCACGTCGGACAATTTTCAAGAGCCAATTTTAGTCTCGTCGGCAAGAAGACGTTTACAGAGACCATCTAGGGTTTAAAATCAACCGAAATTCCGGTAAATTAGCTTCTTCATTTCCTACGAATCTCACAGTTTCTCTTTTGAACTTCATTCCATGTTGCATCTTTTGCCAGTGATTTAGGTCTATGTTAAGGTTGTTGTATGATTGAAAAGCTTGGTGACAACTTTTTCTACTATTTTTTAACTTCTAAACATGGGATTTCATATTTTTACCTCTTCTAAGTGAGTCAGGTGATTAGTTGTTACTACGTTTGTGTAAAACATAGTGATGGGATGCATAATTTGAAAACATGGTGATGGTACTTGTTTTCCAAAAAGCTGGAACTTGTTTTTCAAAAGGATGTTACTTGTTTTCTAAAAGGTTGGTACTTGTTTTCCAAAAGGCTGGTACTTGTTTTCCAAAAGGCTGGTACTTGTTTTCCAAAAGGTTGGTACTTGTTTTCCAAAAGGCTGGTACTTACTCTGCCTATGAGTGGTACTTGTTTTCCAAAATGCTGGTACTTATTCTTCCTAAGAGTGGTACTTACTCTTCCCTAAGAGAGGTACTTACTCTTCCTAAGAGAGGTACTTGTTTTCCAAAAGACTGGTACATGTTTTTCAAAAGGCTGGTACTTCCTCTGCCTATGGCTGATATTTTTTTTCCAAAAGGTGGGTACTTGTTTTTCAAATTGCTAGTACTTTCTCTGCCTAAGGATGGTACTTTCTCTGCCTATGGCTGGTATTTGCATTTGTCTAGTGTTTTTTCACAGTTTTCACAATTTGGTGCATATGACTGGTAATAGAATATGTTATTATGCTTCACTATGTCTTTGTTCTCCATATTTGTGTGGTTTTATTAAGTTTCATTATGTTATGTTAAGTTGATCAAACTAATTTGTTTTGGTATTTTCTAATGAACTTGCAGGTGGAGAATGCTCTAGCAAAAAAGGATTTAATGTTGAGATCGAGATGTACCACGACAAGAACGGGAAGGTCTAGAAAATGTCGGGTTTGGATCATCCATGCCGGTAGCTTGTTTTGGATTTGTAATATGATTTTTAGGATCATACTTACTACTTTTGAAAAACCTTAATGACTACAAACCATTAACACATACTCTTTTTTTTAGTCTTCTTGCCAAGAGTATCATATTGCTTTCGAACAACAAACACTTTTGTTTTTGCGTAGTCAACGTAAAATTTTATGCATCTAACCATAGAGGCAAGCTCTAACTTCCATCAATAGTCCTCATTTTGTGGTGCCAACATTATTATAACTTCAAACCCATTACATAATACCTACAAGTGGTAATTTAAATACCTTCATGGATGTAAATAAAACCCAGCGTAAAAATAATTATAAGCGTCATAAGTTCATGATATACCAAAGAATAATACATCGACATCAACATAACTAAACACCCCCGATATCTCAACAAAACACCTAAGGCATGTTAAATATGTACCTCTATATAAACACACGACGTTGGTAACAATTGTATTCGTAAAGACATATATATTCTTTTATAGGACACAAGATATAATACACCGGTAGGAATATAACTAAAGACCACTAATCCCCTAATGAAACACCTAGCACCTGTTCAGTATGTACCTATGTATAAACACTGGCATGAACATAGCCAAACACCACTAATTCCTAAACGAAACACCTAGGACCTGTTCAATAAGCACCTGTGTATCAACCAGACACGGTGTTGTTAACAATACTATCCGTAAAGACATTGGTACTCTTTTCTATCCGACATGATATAATACACCGGCAGGAATATAACTAAACTCCACGAATCCCCTAAAGAAACACCTAGCACCTGTTCAATATGTACTTATGTATAAACACCGTCATGAACACAACCAAACACCTAATGTACATGTGTATCAACCAGACACGGTGTAGTTAAAAAAATAATACGCAAAGCAATTGGTACTCTTTCTAGCACACATGATATGATACACCGGCTTCAATATAACTAAACACCATGAATCCCGTAATAAAACACCTAGAACCTATTCAGTACGTACCTATATATATATTACACCTGCATAGGTAAATTTCAAATAAATTACAATTATAAAAATATAGAAAATATGTTAAAACAAAGAAAATAAAAAATAACTTCTTTAAAGTAAATATATATTTAACAAAACATAATAGAGAAGTTACAAAAAATTTCAACAAAGTAAATTTTTAAAAGAAAATTCTTTGAATGAATTATGTAATTAATAAATTTTAATCGTACATGAATGAGAAAATGTTGGATAGAAAAATTAGATAGATGCTAACAAACTTCTTTATTATTTGAATGTACCATTTAATAAATAGAAATAATTTTGCATGGATTATAGTATTCCATGGATTAGATTATGGTGCTTTATTCTTTATTGTTGGGTATTTTCTAATGTATGTTTAGGTCAAATGTAAAAAAACACAATAGACAAGTTACAAAGTTGGATTTTTCTTGTTTCTGAAAAGGTAAATTTCAGTAAAAAAAATTCATATTCTGGCATTTAATAAATTATACAAAATATAGGAACTTATGTGAAACGAGCAAAAATATATTTTAAGTAAATATACATTTTCAAAAAATGGAGAGAATTAAAAAAAATCAATGACAACTAAATTAACGTTTTAAAAGATATTTTTTGCAATTAATTTGTAACTAATAAATATTAATTTTAAAATATAGAATTACTTCAATAATATTTGGTAGTTTAGGAAATTGTGGGAGTAAAATACTAAAATATAGGTAAATTTAAATAAATATACACATTATATAGTAATCAATAACTAAAAGTGTAGTAAGATAAAAAAAATATTATTGTGCGTGACTTTCATTTTAAAATTAACACTACCCACAAAATTATACATAACTACCTCCTATTATATAAAAAAATACTCATCATCCAATAAGAGAAGGGCCAGGATATTCAGGGAAATGCTTAAGGCCCTGAAGAGAATCCACTCCCCGAGTGGACATCCTTATGTATCGTATCACTGACACCTCCCCGTTCTGTTGGCTGGTGTCAATGAACCCATTATGTTATTTGGGATCTTCATTATGTATGCTCTGAACTAGAGTCCTTTTAAATCTCTGTTTATGATAATGTTCTGATGTGTATAGATTCCGATATGCTTTAGTGTGATTTGAATTCCAGATCCAACTTTTGTGCCTACATTATTATTATTTTAGTACTTATACTTATAATTATGTTAAGCAAAAACATTTTGAGTGTGGCTCATTTTATTGACGTTTGTTGCTTACTGAGCGTGTTGTTGCTCATCCCTATCTACTTCAACATTTTACAGATTAATAGTTGACTAACTAGAGGCTCTCGCTTGTTTACGTATTTCAGATTCTGCTTTATGTTGTCATCTTCTATTTTGATTGGTCATGCGACCATATTTCTTTGACATTGTGTTTAGATACTTACATTAGTTTGCCTAGGTTGTACTAGGCTCTTGTTAGCTATCAGATTTGTTCTATTCGCTTAGAATGCTAAATACGACATTTGAAATTTTTAGTTTTGAAAGCCTTGTGTGCTCCTAGTCTTTTAAAGGCACGCAACGTGTCTTAACCTTAGAACTAGGCCGGTTTTGGGGTTGTGACACCTCTGTTCACTCTCTTCATCCTTCTAGTGTCTGTGCCTATCTTCATTCTATTCTTGTGTTTGTGCGCCTCTGTATAAATCACTAGAACGGCCGCTTTTCAGAAACTGATTGAAGAAGGAGTTGAGAGCGTATGTGCTTTGCACTCTCTTCTCTTCTTAAGTCTACATCTCTGTGTGCTAAATCACTGGAACTACTGCACGGATACCAGATTGAAAATGAGTTTTGCTCTCTTCAATCCTCTGTTCTCTTGGAGGAAGTTTGGTTATTTCTATTTTTTAGCTTATGTTGTTTTGTGGGTCTCTTTGTATAGATTCCAATCATCTCTTTAGTTTTGACTTGTTAGTTTGTTTTTGTCGGTTATTTCACGAAGTTCGATTATTTCAATTATTTCATGAAGTTTGATTATTTTTGAATATTTCAAGAACTTCGATTATTTCAGGAAGTTCGGTTATTTTAGGAACTTCAGTTATTAGGCTGTTAACGATTACCAGTGTAATATATTTTCGGTTAACGACTAAAATGGTTCGGTTAAAACAGATATTTTTATTAAGTTCAGTTAATTGAGTTATAACCAAAATAACCAAATGCCATATTTTATTTCAAACTTTGGTTAACAATTATAAATGAGGCAAAACTATCTTAGGAGTTAGGTGGGCCTGCCTCCCAACTCAAGATGAAATTAGTCATTTTTTAAAAATTTTGTTGTGTTGTATTTTATAGTGGTTTGTTTTTTAAGTTAATACATTGCATATTATTAGTAGTTGGAAATTAAACATAATCCTATATATACTCTCCTATATTAATAGTAATATAGTATAATGCATTGGTGTTCTTTATAAATTAAAATGTTTCATAATTGCTGGTTATATATGAAGTTAATAGATTTTTAGAAACAAATGAAAATAAAGCTTAGAAGATTGTTTGTTGCCATAAGTATATAAAGAGTCAAAATGTGTGTTCTATATGTAAAAGTAATATCATATTATAAACTATACACAAAGTAACAATTATTTTACTTATATATAAGTAGTTTGTTTTGCAATATTAAATGTCATATATAGTTGAAGATGTTAATATGACTTCAAAAAAAGTTAAACTTTTGTTTTTTTAGTTAAAACTCTTAAAAAATATCTTTTTATATTTTCTTACATAAATTTTTATTGTGAATTTTAAAAATATTAAAAAGTATTTTATTATAGAATAATGAAGTAGAGAAATAAAATTTTCACTGGTAAAACCAATCCATTGGCATTTATGAAGAGGAAAGGAATTTTTTTTAAAATTCAAGATATTAATGAAATACCCCTAAATATTATATAATTAATAAAGGCTTAGTTAATGAATTATAAAGGCCAAAGAGCCTAAGTTAAAAAACGGAATTATAGAACTCCTAGATATATCATATATAGTCGAAATGGTTATTAAACCCCACATAAAGCATTGGACTAATGAGGGAACAATTATAAGGAGAAACATAAATGATAACATAAGGGCAAATCATTTTAAATATACTACGTGAGATAGTATTAAAGGGGACATTGCTATTAAAAATAAATGATAGTAATATATATATATATAGAGAGTCGAATGAACTAACAATTTAAGACAAACGAGGACATTATTAAAATGGTATGTAAACATTAATCATTAATTTAAGAAGACTTATTTATTAAGTCTTAATAAGAACTATGTAACAATTATATGATTTCAATAGGCTTGTGATGTCTTAATCAGATTTGTATAAACACCTATAAGATTTATAAAGGGTTTATTAAATTCTAAACCTATCTAAATAATAATATAAGGACTAAATGTAACACCCCAACTCAATCCAAATGTGGTCTCGCAACTTAACAGCATATATATATACATGTCACAGTGGAATTCTTTACACTCCAGGACCTTGCCACGGTCTGACTACAGAATATACCGAACATTAGTACAAAACAACCTTAACCAAATACATGTTCTTCTTACAATCCTCTCACAACCTATACATCTTACTAACTCAATTGCCATACGAGTGTACATGCACAACTCGTAGGTCACACTTAATCCTTAACACTTGTATCCTCTTCTTACTCTTACGACGGCCGCCTCCCGATGTACCTGTGTAGTAAAAACAGCCCCCAAAGGGGGTCAGCACGAATGCTGGTACGATCCCCTCATGGCCCCCAAGCTAACGTGGCTACGACGACTAATTGTCGATAGCATGGAGGTTGATTATATGCACAACATAATAGTAAATGCTGTAAACAACAATCCAAATATGAACAATCAAAGTTCACACACAATGAACGACTTAAATGCGTTCCCTTAATCAGAGAGTTAGTTATTTAACTCCTTAAGTAATGTTCCCTCTTAATCTTAGTCCATCCTTATCTCACCTAAATCTTAATCTTATCTTAATCTTAGAAACAACCACCCTTAAATAAGGAGTGGATGTAGCTTATCTTAGTCTTAATAATACAAACCATCCTTTAATAAGGAATGGTTGCAACTTATCTTAACCTTACCTTATGTATGCCAACCGTTCTATCATTGGGAACATGTTAGCCCTTAATTCGTTGTTTATTTTTGTAGGGCTTGGTTAACCCTAGCCAGCAGCAGGACACTTACCGGCAATAATCAACATCCTTAAATTGTTGGGGATGTAGGCTTGATCCCCCCACGCCATCTTAAAGCCACCTACCTTGGACTGGATGTCCAATGTAGCCGAGCCGGTCAACCGACCCAAGGCTACTAGTCCGAGGACTAGTCCTTAATCGGAAGTCGAATCTGCTATAGATACCGACCCCCTTTCCTTAGCATGCATGACCGGAGATCGGTCCCAGGTTTCCTCACTCAAGTTCCAGTTAGTAGTGGTCTCAAGACCATGTTTGTTGGTTAACCTCTTTCGGTTTATATCGTCCCATATTAGGGAGCGTTCCTTAGTCTCACTCATTTCCTTACTAATCGTTAGTTAGTAAGTTCTCACAGTATGTTGTGTTAGTTTTCAAACATCACACAACAATACAATAAATATCATATGTTTCGGTTGCATGCTTTATCTTGTTTAGTGAGCACACAAAAACAAATAGCACACAAGCCGAGGGACACCTCGTTAGCAAGCAGGTCACAAGAGAACTGTACCGTTCACCGTTGGTCGTTCGGTTGCTTACTCTCTTCCGGAGTCCAAATTCCCAAGTCCTAAAACATTCATTCAGTTTTAGGTTGTTAATCACTTAACTTAATTCAACTTACTTAACCCTTAATGATCCCCACCTAACACCTCTTAAGTCTTACAACTTAATCTTACAAACTTAATCTTAAACTTTTAAGCTTATTCTTAACTTAATCCCTTAGGTCTTTATACCTCTAATCATCATTGCCCCCTTAATGGGGTACCATTAATACCACTAAACTCTCTTAGCGTTTTTTTTATGGTCCGACCGACCGACCCACCCCCTGGGTAGGTCGGCTGCAGAGAACATCCAACTTCACAGTTTCAGCCCGACCGACCCAGACTGGGGTCGGTCCCCTGGGTAGGTCGGCTGCAGAAACTTCCCATACATTGTCAAACTTTCTCCAAATTTTTCCTCAAGCCTCCTAATGTGTTCTAACATCATTTGGCACATCAAACACACCTTATAACCTCCACCAAACTCATTAAAACAACTTCCAAAGATCTTCTCAAACATTTACTCAATTCTTACAAGAAATTCCTAACACTTGTCAATTAATTCCTTATATTTCTAACATGTACATTTTGCCTAAAACTTCAACTAACCAAAGTGTTTCTTTTCTACCCATATAACTCCTTCTTAACATCATTGCACTCCATCTTTGCTTGTTAAACCTTCCAAGGTTATCTTGCATGTCCATGCACAATTTCTCTTCTTTTCACTTGTTACTCATCACTCTTAAACTCTTAAGCTTGCTTATACATTTCTTTCCATTATCTTAATACCTTGACATTGTTCTTCATTTACCTTAACCATGCAACACCCTCCTTAGACATTTCCACTTCTCTTATGCAACTTACTCACCATTCTCATGATCATACCCTCTTATACATTTCTAGTCATTTTCCTTGATGACTTACAACATCCTCCTACCATTTTCACTTCCATCACCCAAGTCCTCACATTACCATTCAACTAAACCTTACTAATCCACCACTAACATCACCACCTCTTACACAAACTTCTCGAACTCTCATTGTTCTTCTCTTAGTTCATGCCTAAATCATCTCAAAGCATTACACATCATTTCCTCCAGATTTGCACAAGTCTTACCATTCCTCATACCATGACTTGGTGTGTTCAATGCACCCATCTAAACTCTAATTTCCTCATAGGCATCTCTAGGTCATTCTAAACCTCAAGAATTCCTTAGTTAACTCATTTCCACTCAAATTCCTCATAGTGACTCCTAGTAAATCCTAGGTCATATTAATTCACCACCATCACCTAAACACTTATTTTCCTACTCAAATTTCGTCATAGCTCCTCTAGTATATTATCATGCCCAAACACATTATTTTTCCTCATTCAACCATCTCACACACATCAAGTTCTTCTCACCATATCTCATCACCCAAACCAACTCATTCACAACAACTCAATATATTGCAATAATCTTAAATTGCATAGCACTAAGGCTCTTAAATGACATGGCTCTTAGGCCCTTAAATGACTTAAACTTAAACACTGAATTTCCCACATATAAAAGCTTTCAACCTGCAAATACACCCATCAATCTCATAGTAGTTATAATGTTCTTAAAACTCATCTTAAACTTATATTACTAACTCATTTCCTTTGGCTCCTTAGTCACAAGTTCTCAAGCTTATTTAAGTTCTTTTCCTTAGGTTACATAACCCATTACCTAATGTAAGCCCTAGGCTACATTGGTACCCATATAAAACTCATTCCTTAATCTTAACCCACCATTAGGTAAGCAATTTACCTTGTTTTCTCAAGCTTATCTTAACTTCCTCCTTAGACCTTCTTCTTGAATGAATCTCGGCCACCACTTAAACTTCCTTTGCCAATGTTCTAACCAATATTCAATGACTCACATGAGCACTAAACAATACACTAACCTCAAGGAATAAAAACCTAGGTTAGAAATGTGTTCTAAGGCATAAAAGTGGACGATTACCTTCGAAGTCTCAAGATAGACTTTGGCATTGAATGAAATAGGACCTCCACTAGTCCTTGGTGAATAAATCAAGCTAGAACAAGGCATAAAACAAGGCCCCATGAGTAGAAATTTTCGGCCATGTAGAAGAAATGATGGAAACATGGTTTTTCTTACATTTTCTTTACCTTAAGAGAATGGAGATGCTAATGAGCTCTTCAAACTTGATTTTCCTCCATCAATGGAGTTTCCTCTTGGCACCAAAATGGAGCTTTGAAAGATTTGAAAAGATAGAAAGATAGGTCTTGGCCTAACTAAGAGAAATATGTTTAGTTTTTGATTTGGAGCTAAAATGAGTAAGTTATGGACATTTGAAGATGAAGCAAGAATGGAGCTGCTTGGAACGGTTTGAGAGGATGAAGAAGGTGAAGAAACCGTGGGATAAGAAGAGAAATGAAGAAGAGAGGAGAGAGGTAGGCTAATATAAGGTATTTTGCTTTTATAAAGCAAATAGTACTATTCTCTCTTTTTCCTCTTCTTTTCCTTTAATTGCTTTGTCATGTGGTGACTCCCCACATCAAAAACCGCCCCCCTCTTATAATGGAGATATTTATGGTCTTGGTTGACCATCTTATTGACTTATGTTGACTTAAGCTTAATTTGGGTACTATTTGGCACTATTCACTAATTAGTGCACATATTCGTGAATTTTTGGTTTCCCATTGATTTAGGCTTCCTAATGTGATACTAATTAGTACACATGTTGATTAAAGAGTAATGATGGACATTTAGCCACTCAAAACTCAATTCTAAGACAATTTCTCAAAAATGTGCTTTAAGACTTCTTAAAGCACATCTTGTGTTTTAACTTGTTTTCAAGCTTGGTTTTCTTTGCTAATTGATTTAAAATGTCCATTAGCATATTACTATAGTCTTATAATGGTATTTGGGTGCTAATCAAAGTCACTCCAAGCTTAGAGCACGTTTTTGCCCTGATTGCCCTTAAGGCACTTTCTTGTGTTTCCTTGGTTTAAATTGTCTACCAATCTTTCTAAGGCATATTTTAGCCTTACTACATCATAATTTGATGTTTACTTAGCATACTTAGGTTTGGGGTATTTCAATCTGTAACACCCCATCCAACATCAAACATATAACAACAATCTGCAGCGGAAACTCAACTCATCACATTACTTATTTCAATGGTGTTACACGCCGTTAACCACCCACGTGGCTAACAAGGCTATTACATGTACTTTGTATCGGTCTGATGGACTAGACCCGAGCAACTACACGTAACATTAGCTTCCCTTAACAACAACCCATATACTTATTACATTCCAACCGTACCGAGTATTTACAAACTAATGCCGATAACAATTTCGGTCTTACTACGCCTACAATGCTTACGCCATTTAAATGGCTACCCTTGTATAAACATCTACCCCGTCCTACTCTCGAACGGCTTCCAGCTCCTTGTACCTGAAATAGAAAAGGAGAGAAAGGGTGGCCCCCAAGGGGCTCAGCACCTTTGCTGGTATGGTAATCCCGCAGCCCACATGCTACCGGGCCACGCACAACTAATTGTCGTCTTAGCATGCAGTTGATTATATTTAAATCATGCATACAAGCCATAAACATACAACACATAACATTTCGCCTCAATGGACTCAACCTATACCAACACATCCACACTTAACCAACCATCCAATGATTCCTTAAACCCTAGAGTGGCTCTCCTCTAAAACGGAGCTACTTCCTTAACGAACGACGTGTACCCATCAATCGGGTTATCCTTAAACGCCTCTTGTCACAAACTAGGATTCATTTCCATGATCCACACACTCCATATCATACAACATATCTCATTTCTCACATACTAAAACATAACAACACCTTTCTTGTTTCAACGTACATATGATGACATCGCATTCATTTAAAACATCCAATATATATATATACCATAGCATAGCAAGGGAATTTGCATAGCACCATAACATTACATAACACCATAAAATCGGTTCTCACAAGGAACCTTCCACCATAGTTAGTATACCATGTGAGCCTAGGGATTTTTGCCAATCCCATGTTAAGCTCGTTACCAACCTCGTTACCGTCCGGTTATATAGAACGGTTAACTTTACCCAAGGTGTGTCGGATATAGTAATCCCAAGCACACCGAAATAACATTCGTATGCCCCTGTGGCCCGACGTGAGTCAGTAACTAGCTTTGGATAAGCTAAGGGAAGGTAGAAACCAAATTGGAATACCACCTATACATACACCAAGAGAGCCGAACCGGATATGATATCGACCCCCATCCATCACACGCGTGGCCGGAACAACCGGACTCCTCACCCCCCATTAGTACATATACACTTATCAATAAGTAGTTAGAGATCCATTATGGAGCCTACCACATCCACACACCATACGGTATCACAACCGAGTTAAGCACACAAGGGAGGTTCACACACTTGCATGCAACAACAATATCCAACTAACTCACACATAGCCGTGGTTAGCACGTTCCCAAGGTTTGGGCCGTCAACTCCATATACCGATCCCTCATGTGTTCCTAGTTTTGGTTAGCTAAGGTTTAACACATACTTGAGGTTAAATGGTATCGGAGGCCAAATTCGCCACATAAATGAATTACTATAAACTCATTACATGTTTTAATCTTACAAGTGGCAAACACTCAGTAAAACATATTGGCATACAAGCCGGTGTAATCCGGTAGGACACAGGTTGCAAGAAAACCATACCTGTCACCGGAGTCCACTTTACCACGTCCACTTATGTTCCTCGAGCGATTCTCGAACAACTGTTAACATCACATGTGTTTTTATTAACTTCGGGGTTTGCTTGATTATTTAATGTCTAATGCTTAACTTTCCCCGTTAACTTAGTTACACAACTTTACATTTTAACTTGTTTTACTTTCACATTTTGATACAACTTTTCACCCACTTAATTGTCATTAAAGCTCACCTAAAATGTCCTTAACAACCTCATAACATCATCACCTATCAATCCCCATCATTACACATCATTTCCATACCTTAAAACAACAATTTTGGTCCATACAGTGCCTTGTCCGAACTTGTGTCCGGACTTCCCAAGTTCGGACACAAGCCGCGACCTAATACCGAAAACCTTACACACGTCCGAACTTGTGTCCGGACTTCCCAAGTTCGGACACAGTTCGAGAATGAGAAAATCCTTTACCCAACAGAGCCTGTCCGAACTTCCATGTCCGGACGGAAGTTCGGACACGGCAAAATGCTCAACTTCTACACCTTTAAACACTTAGCCAAATTCCTCCAAAGCCTCCAACACTTATAGTTTATTCTCCTTAAGTCCCTTAGTGATGATTCATGCCAATTCTAACCATTATACCAAGACATTTCCTCCACACAACATCATCATTCAAACATCCTTTCTTACATATCAAAACTCCTTATGTCATTCTTACAATTCCTTTCCCAAGCTTACACTTTCTCCTTAATTTTTCCAAGTGGTATTTCACCAATATTGACCACTATACCAAGGTGTTTCCTCTACACCTTAACATCATCTCTCAAACTTCTTTTCTTACTAACTAAACCTCCTTTTTCACATCCCACCTAAACATCACTTATTCCTTGAATATCAACATTATCTAAACCTTAAACAAACTCCTCCAAGACTTAAATACATTCTCAAAACACATATTGAATTCCTAGAACTTCCAAGACAATGCCTAAATCCTTGCATCCCTCTAAATCACCTTAATACATGCTTTCTTCTCAAGTAAACATTCATTCACCTTTACACTCCCTAGTTCACCAAAACTTCCTTAAAACACTTAGAACTTCTCACACATCTTCCCAAATTTGGCCATAGCTTCTCTAGTATATACCCACATCCAAACACTTAGGTTTTTACCTTAATTCATTCAAGAACACCTAAGATCCATCAAACACATTTTTATACACACAAAACTTCACCAATTTTACACTACATCACAATATAGTGCATAATTAAACTTGCTTGGCACTTAGGCCCTTAAATGACATGGCTCTTAGGCCCTTAAATTGCATAATCCTTAAACACTGAATTTCCACAATACATAAGCCTTTGACCTGCAATTACACACACCAAGACATATGTTCCTTTACTAGTCTCCTTGAGAAACACCTTACTAAGTCATTCACCATTTGCTCTTTAGGTAGTTTTAGCAAGCTTATAAGCTCATTTCTCCTAAGGCATTAAACCACATTGAGATAGTATGTTTACCTCTTTTCCACTCAAACTTCTTTCTTGTTTCCTCTTAAAACCGGTAGGGCATTTCACTCCTTGTCAACTACTAAACATTATACAAACAACATAATGAGTATTCAAGCTTTAAGCTCCATCTCATTGTAAACCCTAGTTACATATATTGTTTTAACACATCAAGGTAATTGTTTTACCTTTGAATGGAAGAGAGCTTGAATGAGTATCCAGAGAGGACTCCTCCTAGCCCTTGGAAGATTTAAATGAAGCTAAAACAAGACAAGAGAAGACACCATTACAAGGTGCATTTTCGGTCAACACCAAAAGTGAAGGAAATGGAGTTTTCTTTGGTTTTTCCTTACCTTGAAGCAAAGGTGATCAACAAGGCATAAAAATATTAGCTCAAGCTCCTTCCATGGAAGTTCTCCTTGGCACCGAATGGTGGTTTTGATGATTTGAAAAGATAGGAATGAAGAGCTTGCTCCAACTAAGAGAACGGTAGTCTCGGAATTAAATTCGGAGCATGGAGTCATAAGTTACAAGTGAAGAAGGGTGAAGAATGACATGGTTCTGTTTGGAAACCGATGGAGAGAGGAGGAAGAAGGTAGCCACCGTGGGAAATGAAGAAAGGAATGAGAGAATGAGGAAATGAGTTTGCTTTTGTTAGTTTTAGATATTTAAGTAAAGTAAATAGTGTTTTACTTTATCAATTTCTATCTTATCAATTTAACAAAGGGATGACTCATTCCCTTATGAGGAAACCGGCCCCAAATAGTAGCAAGGGGGTATTTTAGACTTTATTAGTCAATTGTCTCACTTATAACATTATATGTTACAAACTAGTTATAAAAATCACTATTCACACAAAACAAGGCACATAGAAGTGAAATTTTTGATTTCCCATTGATATAGCCACCCAAATGTGATACTATATAGTACACATGTTAATTAATGAGTAATGATGGACATTTAGCCATTCAAAACTCATTTACAAGACAATTTTTCAAAAACGTGCTTTAAGACTTCTTAAAGCACATTTTGTGTTTTAACTTGTTTCCAAGCTGGTTTTCTTTGGTAATTGATTTAATATGTTCATTAACATATAAATGAGGCATAAGTTGACCATTAGGTCTTATACACATTTATCCCAAGCTTAGAGCACATTTTTGCTCTTATTGACTTTAAGGTATTTTCTTGTGTTTTGTTTGGTTTCATTGTCTACCAAAGTTTCCTAAGGGCTTAATTAACCTTATAAAGTCATAATTAAACATCATCAAGTCTTGGTAGGCTCTTTGGGTCCTAGCCAAGTTCACTCCAAGCTTAGAGCATGTTTTTGCTCACACCGTGCCTTAGTGTTTTATTGTGTTTTACCATGGTTTAAATGTTTCATTTATGTTTCTAAGGCACTTTTTAGCCTTTAAATACCATAGTTTAACATTTACACAACATACCAAGGTTTGGGGTATTTCACAATCTACCCCCCTTAAAAGAACTTTGTCCCCAAAGTTCCCATGCATCTTATCTTATTAGAATACATGTCTTACCTCATTCCTTAGATCATATAGATCATACTTATGTATACTTAATCTCATTGGATCATTGGATCCACCATATTCTTATACTTAAATATCACACAACATGCTTAAGCATGTGTAGCACTCAAAATTCCTTTTGGTCCTTTTTTGATGATTAAAACATTCACATCACTTCCAACGTATTCTCCCATGTCACCGGTCCGTAGACAATGGCTCATTCATCCTCGTCACCATGGGCCAGAATACAAAACACCCTGCTCTCCCCATGTCACCGGTCCGAAGACAAAGGCTCGTGCGTCCTCGACTTCATGGGCGAGACTCAGTAAAAAGGTAATCCTTTTTACGAGGTCATGTGAGGAATAATTCCTCTAATTAAAAATACAACCAGCTCCAATTTCATTTTATCCTAAGGCCTCTATCCATAGTGTGATTTAATTGTGACCACTGGTAGGGAGTTTCAGGAATCATCCAACCCTGATGTGATCAGCATCAGTGTAGAACTATCCTTCCACCCCAATTTGTGTTCGGTTTCCCTTGATCCCTAGGAAATCAAGTTCCACCTCCCACATCATTTTCAAACATCCAAATAATTCACTCATGTCCAATTTTCTATCTTTTTAGTTCTTCTAATCATAATCAATACATCTCCAAAGTGTGGACTCATTCCATCAAACATTCCCAATTCATCTCTTAGTAATTACCTCAAGACTTAAATTCCTACTAAATCCTATATCAGTCTCATACCAACTTCCACTGTCTCATACCACATAGCATTACTATTTCCTAACTCATAATCATATCAAATTGTATCTCATAATGTTATCTTATTATTATCTCCACATAGTCTCATATCGACTCATACCTCATATATTCTTATTTCTTAAGTCTCCTTAATCCTCTTCCTTAATTCTTTTAACTTGTACTCACACCAGAGTTAACAAGATAGGTACTTAATATGTATGGTATTCACATCTTCTGTGTGCAATAACCATGATTTATCTCAAAATGTTTATGTAAACGTATTCTCAAATTATTTTGTGCTATGCACACCGTAGTTTATGTACTCAGTACACAACATACGCTAAGCGGTTTTGCTCTACCCCCCTTAAAATGGATTACGCCCACGTAATCAACATTATATGATCTTTGAACATAAGTTCAAGATGTGTAATTCTTACCAAGCATTCTAGCTTCCATGTCATCTATCTTACTTATAATTCGATCAGAAATGACTTAGTCTCTGTATCGAGGATTCTTAACGGTACTTATACCGTTTTTAACTTAGTTTGGTCTAATCTCAAAGGTAGTGGTCTGCTAGCTTCCGCTGCGCGACTCTGATAATCTTAGGCTTAATTGTCTCAACGGACACGTGTTATCTTTATATATACACGACCTTAATGAGTTGTAACTCGTCTATCCAATCTCCTTGAAGATCTTATGCTCATACTCTTAGTATTTTCTCGAATGTCTAAATTGTTCCCCTCAACTGACCTTTGGTCTGAGGATGATTCTTAATCTGAAACTACTGTTTAGTGCTTATTGCGCTTTACAGTTTAATCTCTTACATCATAAGATATGTCCAATGTCTGTACTTAACAATCCGTGCTCTTCGCACTTCATAGTCTTTAATTACTTGTTCTTTGGTTCCTCTGTGTTGCTGGTTCAACTGAATTCTTTTCTTTGATTGTTTGTGGTAGTAGCTGCTCTTGTCTGATCTTGTGTCGTTGTCCGTGGTACGGAGTCGACTACCTCCCGTGTTCCTTACACCACTCGTTTACATGCATGGGGTACCTTACTGGTACATTACTACTTACCCAACTAACTCATAAATGAGCGTGTCAGGCCTGCAAGCCCCTGTGGGGTGCAGTCGTCCCACGTCTCGTTTTAGTAAACTCATAGTGTCCGTCACACGTTTAGCTATTGCTAATTATGAAGTATTCTGTTGTCGATCTCCTCTTTCATTGTTCCATAATAACATTTATTGTTCTTCTTGTAGTTAATCAAGGGAAATCCATTTACTGCGTTCTTGGGTATGGTATGCTCCAGCTCCTTTCTGTATTCCGTATTGATTCTATTTCTCAGTAGCTTAGGTCTCTTTCCATAGAGCCTCTTATCTTCTTTCTCACATTCATTCTAATAGGAATGCACCTCCAGTTCCTTAAGGAATGGGTAGTGTGCTTCCTGTGAAATCTTACCTAACCAGGTCCAGACTACTGGCATCAATGCTCAGTTCGTCGACCATCTTAGTTCCTTACTTATACTGGTCTTAACTCATAAATCTAATTGCCTCAGTGTCAATATTTGACGGCTCATACATAATGGTCGCCTTACCGCGCACCATGACTTAATCCACCTTTCTAACTATTGTACTCACGACCACTACTACCGTGGTAGTTGGCTCTTACTATGTTGCCCATTGATGGTGCAACCTCTTATTCACTTATTCTAATGTCTTACCTTATACTCAATCCCTTCTTGGTGTAAACACACTGGGAGTTCTCTCATTCCGGTATTGGCAGTTGTCGTACCGTGTTGTAAAATAGTTGACTCTTGATATGAAGATTTCTCCAATCTCAGATTCGTAAGTAGGCTAATTTCTTTCGCTTTCTTTCATCCTTAGTGATGTTATCTACCATGTAGTTTAACTGGTTACTGAAGAAGTCATCCACTGAATCACAAGCTCTTCTGAGCATTGATTAATTGACGTGCCATAATGTGCAGTCACAATGTTTATCTCTGGCCATTACTAATTCTTACATCCTGGGTGTTGGATATGGGGTCTATCTGTGCCACCTTCCTTATTACTCAAGTGTATCTGGTATGTTCTAAGGTAATCTCAAGGTTCATAGTTTCCATTTTCTAAATAAAGTGTATTTTATCTCTAATAGGTGAAAGCCCTTTTTGAGGGGTTCATTCCCACTCATGGCCTCACAACAAGGAGAGGTATCCCCACCCTAAAAGGCATGGTTCGTTCTCCGCTCCTGTCCTTAGCATTATCTCAATATTCTCATTGGTACTCTTTCTTGGTAATGTTCTTCCCAATCTAAGTTATAGGTTTGGTAACCGTCCATATCTACAAATTGTAGTCTCTTCGTGGCTTAAACAAGCTCTCTTATAACTTACCGCGCCTCGGGCTCTGATGTGGTTAACATCCTTGGCTCGTAGGCTCTTAGCGCTTAATGCCTCAGTTCATTACTTATATTCCTACTCATCCGTAGGTCATCCTGATAGGTTCTGATCCTTTGAACACTATCTACCGTTAGGTTACATACTAAATGTAGTATCGGGTTTCATGATAAGTTGCTGCATCCTGCTTCCTGCTAGGGAAGTTGTTCAGGTGATCTGAGGTTATTTAATGTCTTTGACAATATTGTCATTTTAATAGTCAAGGTTAGGTTCGTATTAGGCGTTTGCCTTACGGTGTCCGAGTTGGATATCATCCTGTCGTCTTATACTTCCATCTCAACGCTTCGTTCAACTTCTGTTGATTACGCCACCCCTTGATGATCAATCATACTTGGGTGTTAATGAGTTAGACGAACAGTACTAGCTGTCATTCATCAGTTTGTTCGGCTCGACTATGCCCGCTCTGTGGGGGTAGTCCTCTGAGCTTTCCTCCGTAGGATTCGTATATCCTTAACTCTTGGTAGGTTATATCTTAAGTCTACTCTCTCTGTCCTTGTTTCCGGGGTCTACTAACATATTCATCGAAGTTTGTTGCTTACATATTGTTTTGCTCGGATCACCGAGCGATCTCTTAGGTTTTCCTCGTGGAGTTTGAGATTGGTGTTCTTACCGTACTGTCGGTTGTTGTTGTAGTGGGTTATACCGTTGCTAATATTTTTACGGTTTAGTATTTCGTCTAAGCTCAGCTCCCTGCTGACTGTTGTGTCGGTTCATCTCGTCATGGTCAGGCCGTCAGGCCCTTCCAAGGTCCTATTTTTTTCTGTTCTTATGGATTTACAATCCGGTATTAATATGTGCTACAACTATAGCGTTCTCCTATTTCGCCTTGATGGCTTTTCGTGTGGCTTAACCGTGGTAGCACTTGCTATGGCAAGTGCGCCATGCAGGATGAGTTATTGGTACAAGGTACATCGGTAGTGACACTTCCTCCTAATTTCCATGTAATTGGTAGTCCTCGGGACTCCTTCGATAATCTCTTATTTTGGATAACCGTCCATCCGGCAGTTTCCTTGTTGTTTGACAGTACTGTCATTTATTAGGGCGTTCCTCTTTCTGAGGGAATCCCTTATTATTTTCTTATGTCTTAATCCTCGCTCCTGTCTCCACTCATTTTGTTGTGGTTACTCAGTAATGATTCTCCTTTAGGCACTACACCGTAGTCCTATTTCGGTACACAATTTATATGTGTTTCCACCGTTGTCCGCGTTATGTCGGGCAGTTTTGCAACCTTTTTCATTGTATGGGGTTTGGAGTTCCCGGTTCTTAACTGGACCTTCCAGTAATCTCGATCCTCATGCTTGGTATTATCCTGCTGTTATGCTCCTTCGGACCACTGTCCGGTACTCATGTCGCTTCCCTTTTCCTTTCTATTGCACCCGTAGTGCTTTCCTTATCATTGGTATTGCGGGTTATTTCGACTGCGTAGCATGTCGACCCATGTTGCCGGTAATTACCGTTCTTTTATTGGTAAGGTTCCATTGGTAGCGCCTGTTTCGCCGATGCGCTCCATTAAAAATTTCCCAGTTCTCCTTAATTGTTATGCAACAAGATATTTCTCGTATTGCTTACTGTTAGCTAACTGCCATCGGGTTCCCCCGAGTAAGAGAAGGCTTTCTTCTCTCTGGCGTTTGTTCCACATATTCAGGGTTAGGGATGTGGAGGGCGGGTCTAGGTACTATGGATATCCGGTAAACACCGGGAAGTCCTGACTAACGCACCTCTCACTCTATCTCTCAACCCTTAACCCATATCTCAATCTCAACCTCAACATTCTCCTAAGTTCGGTATTCTTGTCTTCAGAGCGTAACTACGCTCTGATACCACTTTTTGTAACACCCCAACTCAATCCAAATGTGGTCTCGCAACTTAACAGCATATATATATACATGTCACAGCGGAATTCTTTACACTCCAGGACCTTGCCACGGTCTGACTACAGAATATACCGAACATTAGTACAAAACAACCTTAACCAAATACATGTTCTTCTTACAATCCTCTCACAACCTATACATCTTACTAACTCAATTGCCATACGAGTGTACATGCACAACTCGTAGGTCACACTTAATCCTTAACACTCGTATCCTCTTCTTACTCTTACGACGGCCGCCTCCCGATGTACCTGTGTAGTAAAAACAGCCCCCAAAGGGGGTCAGCACGAATGCTGGTACGATCCCCTCATGGCCCCCAAGCTAACGTGGCTACGACGACTAATTGTCGATAGCATGGAGGTTGATTATATGCACAACATAATAGTAAATGTTGTAAACAACAATCCAAATATGAACAATCAAAGTTCACACACAATGAACGACTTAAATGCGTTCCCTTAATCAGAGAGTTAGTTATTTAACTCCTTAAGTAATGTTCCCTCTTAATCTTAGTCCATCCTTATCTCACCTCAATCTTAATCTTATCTTAATCTTAGAAACAACCACCCTTAAATAAGGAGTGGATGTAGCTTATCTTAGTCTTAATAATACAAACCATCCTTTAATAAGGAATGGTTGCAACTTATCTTAACCTTACCTTATGTATGCCAACCGTTCTCTCATTAGGAACAGGTTAGCCCTTAATTCGTTGTTTATTTTTGTAGGGCTTGGTTAACCCTAGCCAGCAGCATGACACTTACCGGCAATAATCAACATCCTTAAATTGTTGGGGATGTAGGCTTGATCCCCCCACGCCATCTTAAAGCCACCTACCTTGGACTGGATGTCCAATGTAGCCGAGCCGGTCAACCGACCCAAGACTACTAGTCCGAGGACTAGTCCTTAATCGGAAGTCGAATCTGCTATAGATACCGACCCCCTTTCCTTAGCATGCATGACCGGAGATCGGTCCCGGGTTTCCTCACTCAAGTTCCAGTTAGTAGTGGTCTCAAGACCATGTTTGTTGGTTAACCTCTTTCGGTTTATATCGTCCCATATTAGGGAGCGTTCCTTAGTCTCACTCATTTCCTTACTAATCGTTAGTTAGTAAGTTCTCACAGTATGTTGTGTTAGTTTTCAAACATCACACAACAATACAATAAATATCATATGTTCCGGTTGCATGCTTTATCTTGTTTAGTGAGCACACAAAAACAAATAGCACACAAGCCGAGGGACACCTCGTTAGCAAGCAGGTCACAAGAGAACTGTATCGTTCACCGTTGGTCGTTCGGTTGCTTACTCTCTTCCGGAGTCCAAATTCCCAAGTCCTAAAACATTCATTCAGTTTTAGGTTGTTAATCACTTAACTTAATTCAACTTACTTAACCCTTAATGATCCCCACCTAACACCTCTTAAGTCTTACAACTTAATCTTACAAACTTAATCTTAAACTTTTAAGCTTATTCTTAACTTAATCCCTTAGGTCTTTATACCTCTAATCATCATTGCCCCCTTAATGGGGTACCATTAATACCACTAAACTCTCTTAGCGTTTTTTTTATGGTCCGACCGACCCACCCCCTGGGTAGGTCGGCTGCAGAGAACATCCAACTTCACAGTTTCAGCCCGACCGACCCAGACTGGGGTCGGTCCCCTGGGTAGGTCAGCTGCAGAAACTTCCCATACATTGTCAAACTTTCTCCAAATTTTTCCTCAAGCCTCCTAATGTGTTCTAACATCATTTGGCACATCAAACACACCTTATAACCTCCACCAAACTCATTAAAACAACTTCCAAAGATCTTCTCAAACATTTACTCAATTCTTACAAGAAATTCCTAACACTTGTCAATTAATTCCTTATATTTCTAACATGTACATTTTGCCTAAAACTTCAACTAACCAAAGTGTTTCTTTTCTACCCATATAACTCCTTCTTAACATCATTGCACTCCATCTTTGCTTGTTAAACCTTCCAAGGTTATCTTGCATGTCCATGCACAATTTCTCTTCTTTTCACTTGTTACTCATCACTCTTAAACTCTTAAGCTTGCTTATACATTTCTTTCCATTATCTTAATACCTTGACATTGTTCTTCATTTACCTTAACCATGCAACACCCTCCTTAGACATTTCCACTTCTCTTATGCAACTTACTCACCATTCTCATGATCATACCCTCTTATACGTTTCTAGTCATTTTCCTTGATGACTTACAACATCCTCCTACCATTTTCACTTCCATCACCCAAGTCCTCACATTACCATTCAACTAAACCTTACTAATCCACCACTAACATCACCACCTCTTACACAAACTTCTCGAACTCTCATTGTTCTTCTCTTAGTTCATGCCTAAATCATCTCAAAGCATTACACATCATTTCCTCCAGATTTGCACAAGTCTTACCATTCCTCATACCATGACTTGGTGTGTTCAATGCACCCATCTAAACTCTAATTTCCTCATAGGCATCTCTAGGTCATTCTAAACCTCAAGAATTCCTTAGTTAACTCATTTCCACTCAAATTCCTCATAGTGACTCCTAGTAAATCCTAGGTCATATTAATTCACCACCATCACCTAAACACTTATTTTCTACTCAAATTTCGCCATAGCTCCTCTAGTATATTATCATGCCCAAAC
The DNA here is from genome assembly GCA_023374045.1 of Limonium bicolor. NCBI lineage: Eukaryota > Viridiplantae > Streptophyta > Magnoliopsida > Caryophyllales > Plumbaginaceae > Limonium > Limonium bicolor. Next base: position 295,084,401 of record CM041777.1, read on the forward strand.
ACATTATTTTTCCTCATTCAACCATCTCACACACATCAAGTTCTTCTCACCATATCTCATCACCCAAACCAACTCATTCACAACAACTCAATATATTGCAATAATCTTAAATTGCATAGCACTAAGGCTCTTAAATGACATGGCTCTTAGGCCCTTAAATGACTTAAACTTAAACACTGAATTTCCCACATATAAAAGCTTTCAACCTGCAAATACACCCATCAATCTCATAGTAGTTATAATGTTCTTAAAACTCATCTTAAACTTATATTACTAACTCATTTCCTTTGTCTCCTTAGTCACAAGTTCTCAAGCTTTTTAAGTTCTTTTCCTTAGGTTACATAACCCATTACCTAATGTAAGCCCTAGGCTACATTGGTACCCATATAAAACTCATTCCTTAATCTTAACCCACCATTAGGTAAGCAATTTACCTTGTTTTCTCAAGCTTATCTTAACTTCATCCTTAGACCTTCTTCTTGAATGAATCTCGGCCACCACTTAAACTTCCTTTGCCAATGTTCTAACCAATATTCAATGACTCACATGAGCACTAAACAATACACTAACCTCAAGGAATAAAAACCTAGGTTAGAAATGTGTTCTAAGGCATAAAAGTGGATGATTACCTTCGAAGTCTCAAGATAGACTTTGGCATTGAATGAAATAGGACCTCCACTAGTCCTTGGTGAATAAATCAAGCTAGAACAAGGCATAAAAACAAGGCCCCATGAGTAGAAATTTTCGGCCATGTAGAAGAAATGATGGAAACATGGTTTTTTCTTACATTTCTTTACCTTAAGAGAATGGAGAAGCTAATGAGCTCTTCAAACTTGATTTTCCTCCATCAATGGAGTTTCCTCTTGGCACCAAAATGGAGCTTTGAAAGATTTGAAAAGATAGAAAGATAGGTCTTGGCCTAACTAAGAGAAATATGTGTTTAGTTTTTGATTTGGAGCTAAAATGAGTAAGTTATGGACATTTGAAGATGAAGCAAGAATGGAGCTGCTTGGAACGGTTTTGATAGGATGAAGAAGGTGAAGAAAACCGTGGGATAAGAAGAGAAATGAAGAAGAGAGGAGAGAGGTAGGCTAATATAAGGTATTTTGCTTTTATAAAGCAAATAGTACTATTCTCTTTTTTCTTTTTCCTCTTCTTTTCCTTTAATTGCTTTGTCATGTGGTGACTCCCCACATCAAAACCGCCCCCCCCCTCTTATAATGGAGATATTTATGGTCTGGTTGACCATCTTATTGACTTATGTTGACTAAGCTTAATTGTGGGGACTATTTGGCACTATTCACTAATTAGTTCACTATTCGTGAAATTTTTGGTTTCCATATATTTAGGCTTCCTAATGTGATACTAATTAGTACACATGTTGATTAAAGAGTAATGATGGACATTTAGCCACTCAAAACTCAATTCTAAGATAATTTCTCAAAAATGTGCTTTAAGACTTCTTAAAGCACATCTTGTGTTTTAACTTGTTTTCAAGCTTGGTTTTCTTTGCTAACTGATTTAAAATGTCCATTATCATATTACTAAAGTCTTATAATGGTATTTGGGTGCTAATCAAAGTCACTCCAAGCTTAGAGCACGTTTTTGCCCCGATTGCCCTTAAGGCACTTTCTTGTGTTTTCCTTGGTTTAAATTGTCTACCAATCTTTCTAAGGCATATTTTAGCCTTACTACATCATAATTTGATGTTTACTTAGCATACTTAGGTTTGGGGTATTTCACTAAATGTGCTATAAAACATAGCATATTTGAAGATGACACTATTAAGAAGAAGGAGACAATATATAATATTAAATTGTTATACAAAATGATAAGTTAAGTTATGAGTTAGTAAAATAGAGACATTAATAATTAATTACCAAAAATACATTCTATTAGCTTAAATTTAGTTAAAACTTAACAACTATTGGACTCGTACTACTACTAATAATAGCTTAATACTAATCATTTTGGGCTATTAAAAATCTGCAAGCCATTTAATGGTTGCCACGGGTCCGGTTCCACCGGTTCCGGTTCCGGAAAATGTGTATTCGTATTCAGAACCGGTCTGGGCGGTTCCGGTTCCGGTTCTGGTTCCGGTTTTGAAATCTTGATTCGCTTCGGATTCGGTCAAAAAACCAATTCCGGCCGGTTCCGGTTCCAGTTCTGGTTCTGATCGGTTCCGACCGGTTCTGGAGCGGTTCCGGAAAGATTCGATCGGCTCCAGTTGCTTCGTTTTAGCTCCGATTTGAGATCCGTTTGAGCGCACACGTTGCTCTTTTCATCAACTTTACTCCTAGATATGTTATTCTTCAAGTTTATAATCTTAAATGTGTAAGAAACAAAGACTTAGGAATTTTTATTGAATTTACAACAAATAAGGAACAAAAAGAATTTTATTATATGATTCATTGCCTCATTAAAACCTTATTAGGTAAAATCCCATTGGGGAAACCCTAATAAGGAAAAAGAATACAGCTACTAAGAGGTTACATGATTTCAATTTGCAAGTCTTAAAAAAAAGATTACATGGAAAGAAAGTAATACTAAATTACTAATACATTCTAAAATATTACAAGATAGAAGTCCTAAGTGGTGTTATCCCCATTCATCTCATACCAGTCATCATGTTGGCCTTCATATTTCAATGCGTGTGCTTGGGATCTAATGGCTATTTTCTTCAGAGGAGCGCGCGCCCGAGACCCAAAACGACATCGTTTTGGCCCGATTCCAACGGTAACTTCAACCGGTTCCGGGGCGGTTCCAGTTCGGGTTCCATCGGTTTCGGTTCCCGGTTCTGAATCCGACGACGGTTCCAGGCGGTTCCGGTTCCGGGCCCGTTCGGGCCCGAATCTCAAAACATGTATTCGTATTCGGAACCGACTGAGGCGGTTTGGTTCCGATTCCGGTTCCCACCGGTTCCCGGCCGGTTCCGGTTCCAATTGGTTCCGGGTAGAACCACCGGTTCCCACCATTAAGGCCATTCCATCAACTAGATATTATTTAGCACCAACATACTCAGCAGGGAAACACATACCGTTCCGTTCGAAGATGCTCCCTCCTCTCTCCTCTCTCCTCCTCAACCTAGTCCGCCGTCCCATAACCTGCCACCATGCTTCACACATCTAAGCCCACTCACTGCCGTAACTCCACATCTGAACCCACCCACCGCTGTGACTACAACGCCCGCCACCCGCTATATCCTCAGCCCCCAAGAAACCCCCACATCCAACCACCACTAAACAAACAGCCCACCCAAACCACCACAAAAACTCCCACAACCAACCACCGCTGAAGCTCCCATAACCAACTAACCACCGGCATCCTAACTTGCGGCGACAAATACCCGATGGGAAAGGAGTGGAGGAGTAAGAAGGAGTACTGGGGAGAGAGAAACAAAATGAGATGGAGGCCAAAGGAGGGTCCCAGAGAAGGCAACAAACAAAGGAAGGAAGATGGCACAAATAGGAGCAAGGAACATAAAGCCCAGAACAAGGTATGGTGTAGATCCCAATCGCCAAAACACCATACAACCCATCAGGCCACGGTCTTCGTAGATAATGTTCAAAGGACAACATCGGTCAACCAGCTGGGTCAAATAGTAAGGAGGTTTGCGCAGTGCGAGAGATTGTTCATCAGCAGAAAGCCGAGACGGAGCAATGTAAATGCCTGTGCATTTGTGGTCGTGAAGGATGTGGAGGCTGCCAAGCGGGTGATTGATGGCATCACCGGGTGGAGTGTGAATGGGGTTAAACTAAAAGCTAGGATGGAATTCCAAGGCATCCGGGACAGAAGAGGTAGAAAAAAGGAGGTTGCAGCGGGGCAATGATGAACCCAACAATAAAGAAATGGAGGATGCACGTTGGGGAAAATGGCAGAAGGGAGAAAGAGCGCCACCAGTACTGTCAAGACTTGCGGTACGACTGGAACGGGATAGAAACGTGGAGAAATGCCTGGATATGTGCCTGGTGGCAGAGTTCGATAAAGCAAAGAGTCCTGGAGAAGCAACAATAATACTGCAACACCGTTGGCCTGAGATAGCTGGAGTCCTGGCACTGTCAAGGTGGAAATTCCTAATGGTCTTCAATGCAAAAACGACGGTGGATGAAATACTTAGAGACCAGTCGAAACCTAATGACATACTATGCCGCCCATGGTCGGAATATGATCAAGTTGAAACGAGAAGGACATGGATCATCATTAGAGGGATTCCTGTCCATGCATGGAATAAAATAAATATCGCCCGCATTGCAGCACTGGTCGGAGAAGTTGTCATAATTGAAGATGAGGAATCGAGGTAGTCGAGAATGCGGAAGTTAGGGTACAGGTAGACACGTCGACATTACAGTTCATTAACTTGAAAGTAAAAGCCATGGTTGACGAGAAGAGTTTCACGGTAGCAATAGTGGAAACAAATCCACCAAAGGAAGAAAGGAATCCGTCGATGATGGAAGATAGTATAATACAATTTCCCCAAAGTGAAAACTGGAAGGAAAAAGTGCAACAGAAAAGAAGTCGACCGGAGAAACCGGCATATGCACGGACATGGCCTGGGATCCAAGAAAATGGAAAAACCGCCGCGGTTATGGGGAATAGTGATAATAACTGCAGTAGCAGACATAATGGCCACGTCTCAAGTAGGCAAGAACTGGAGGCGCAAAACCTTTGCAACTCCCGACAGAAATATGCCAAGAGTGAAAATCACGGGGCGGAAAAGGGGCAGTTAATGAATCAACTCCTAGGGATTGAAGTTGGGAGTGATGGCTGGTCAGTGGAAGAGAGGCAGTCGGTGGCGAATGAAGAGATTGGAAACCATTCACCTACAGGAATATATACTGGGAATCATGCAACGTCCCAATTCCCAAGGAAGAGAAAAGCCACTTTGGGGCATACATTAAGCCCTGAAAAGGTTAGCAATCATTCGATCGACAAATCTCAGAATACGAGAAGCAACGAACCGAGTATACATGCAGATTTGATTATTCTGGAAACTCCACAGTCAGAGACCGACAAAAGAAAGAAAAGAGGGGATCAAGAAATACAAAAAAATGTTGAGTTATTTGTAGAGTTATTCCGAGATACATGTTCACATGCGACACCAGAGCAACATATAGAGGCTAGAGATAGCAAGGGAAGGATATTGAGCGTGGAGGCGGAAGCGGAGGAATGTTTAAACTTACTGAATGTAATGGGTTTAGTACTCCGCACCCAGAGTTGGCCAAAGCAAGTCTACTAGAGAATATCCAGTGTTGCGTCAATAAGAGACAACATGGGATTGACAGTGGCGGTACTGAACGTACGAGGGATAGGGTCAAGTCACAAGGCAATGATAATACGGAGGGAGATCAAGAAGAGAAAAATATCGGTGATGGGGTTGGTGGAAACACAAGTCTCTCAAATATCTGCCAATAGAGTCGCGAGGTTCTGGGGTGGGAAGAAGACAAGTCTTGCTTGGGATGCAGTGGAAACTACGGGAAGATCGGGAGGAATTGTTGTACTATGGGATGAGGAAGTGATAGAGGTAGAAAAAATCGAAAAGGCCAATCGTTGGATCAAGCTAGAAGTTAAAATTCTGGAGGATGGATTCAGAGGGATACTCCTGTTTATCTATGGCCCTTGCGACAGGAGGCTGAGGAAGGAGATGTTTGATGAAATAATTCAGGCAAGGGTGAACTGGGGAAATCCAACATTAGCATTGGGCGATTTTAATGCTATTCTTAATCCTATGGACCGGTTGCGTGAGGATACAAGTCATGACACAGAAAGCATGAGTGATTTTCAAAATTGGATTAATAGCATGGAGATGGTGGAGATTCCATTGCGGGATGCTAAATTTACCTGGAATGGGAGGGGGAGTTGTAGCCGTATTGACAGGGTATTTATTCAAGATGAATGGTGCGCTAGCTATACCGATATCAACCTCACCTCGGGAGAATGGTCTGTGTCGGATCATAGGATGCTTGTGGTAGTGATTGGGAGTTTGCAATGGGGACCAAAACCTTTCCGATCTTTTGACATGTGGTTGGAACATCCGAAGTTCGGGGAAATGATGAACAGGGAATGGAGATGCATGCAGTATGGGTCGACACAATATAAGCTGAGGAAGCTGAAAACAATATTGAAAGAGTGGAACAAAAATGAATTTGGAAATGTCAACACAACAGTGAGCACGTTGCAACAGCAGGTACGAGAGCTTGATGCAAAGTGTGAGGAAGGGGTCTGGTCGCAGAACTTGATCAGAGAAGGGAGAAAAGCAAGATGAATCTTGAGATAGCAATGCGACGTCACGAGCTGTATTGGTGCCAACTTGCGAGAGACAAACACTTAAGAGAAGGAGATAGGAACTCCCGGTATTTTCATCGGCGGGCGACGTTGAATCGAAGGCGTAAGCAAATGGTTAATTTGCTTGAATGATCATACTGTGTCGGATCCAAAAGAAATCCGAACAGGTACGCATTTTCTTCAAAAACATATACAACCCAGAGGGGCTGATGATTCCTCACATTAACCCTCCAATAGTAGAACACCCGATACTATCTGAAGTGGAATCGAGTAAACTAGAGGAAATTCCAAGCCTTGGTGAAATCCGGAGAGTGGTATGGGAGTGTGATGGTACTAAAGCACCCGGGTATGATGGTTTCAACATGCGATTCATAAAGGCAACATGGCACATTATAGGGGCTGATTTTGCAAAGGATGTTCGACAGTTCTTCATCAATGGGAAGCTAGAGAAAGGGGTTAATACGACATGGGTAACACTGATCCCTAAACATGCAGACGTAGCAACACTGGATGAATATAGACCAATCAGCATGGTGGGTTGTCTATATAAAACTATTGTGAAGCTGATGGCAAAACGGTTGAGTCTAGTGCTACCAAGACTCATTGGGGAAACACAAACAGCGTTTGTACATGGGCGTAATATCCTTGATGGGCCGTTTATCGCAAATGAAGTGATAAGGTGGCTAAAGAAGAATAAGAAGAAAGGGGTATTGCTGAAACTAGACTTCCGGAAAGCATATGATTGCATATCATGGAATTTCCTCCAATCAATGATGGTGGAATTTGGTTTTGGGGAAAAGTGGGTGGCATGGATCATGGAGTGTGTGACAAGTACAAAGATATCCATCCTGGTAAATGGTTCGCCCACGAAACCATTCGCACCACGACGTGGTTTAAGGCAAGGTGATCCCCTATCTCCCATGCTATTTGTAATTGTTGCTGAAGCATTAAACTGGATGTTTAAAAGTGTGATGTGTGCTGGACAATTTAACGGGTTGAAAATTGGTCGAGAGGGTGTTATTTTGTCACACCTACAGTACGCGGATGATACAATGGTGTTTAGTGAACTCAACTGGGAGCAGTTGGTAGAACTTCAACGGGTGTTAGTGTGTTTTGCAAGTGCTAGTGGTTTACAATTTAACATGAGCAAAACATGTGTGTATTGCATCCATGCGGCGCCTGAGGAGGTACAATTAGTAGAAGAGGTGCTGGGTTGTAACATTGGTCAGTTGCCTGCTACGTATCTAGGCTGTCCACTAGGTGCTAGAATGAGCAGCTTAGAATCATGGAAACCAATACTGCAGAAGGTGGATACGAGACTTGCAACATGGAAAATGCACTCCCTTTCTAAAGCAGGCAGAAGTGTGCTGATCCGGTCGATTATGGAGGCCATTCCAGCGTACTACTCTAGTCTCTTCATAATCCCGAGTAAGGTACGTAAAGAACTAACAAAAAAACAAAGGGATTTTTTCTGGGGCAAGGAGAAAGATAGATATATTGTACCGGTAGCATGGAGAAGATTAACAAAGCTAAAAGAGGATGGAGGCCTAGGCTTTGTTGACATTCGCATGAGAAATAAGTGTTTGCTCTCAAAATGGCGATGGAAGTATGCCAGACAAGGGGACTCACTGTGGCATCGGGTGATTAGAAATATTTATGGAAAGGATGGGGGTCTGTCCCAGGACGAAAATATGCGACGACTGAAAAGCTTTGGGGGGATCTGGTCTAGTGTGGTTAAGGTTACAAACCTAGAAGACACCACCCTGCGCGACATACTTAATAGCAGCATCAGACGGAGAGTGGGAAATGGCAGATCAACTTTATTTTGGAAAGATAGATGGCTGGGAGAAGAGCCACTGAACGTCCGATTTCCCCGACTCTTTTCAATCTGTTTGGAAAAGGATGGGACGGTGGCTGATATGGGGCAGTGGCGAGATGGTGCATGGGTTTGGAATATAAAATGGAGACGATACTGTTTACATTCGAAATGGAAATGGAAACTGAACTGGTACAGATGTTAGAAGGGCAAGTGGTGTCGCAGGATAGCAGTGATGTAACAACCTGGAGGGGGGATGAAAATGGATTTGCAATAAACGTAGTCTACCGGGAGCTTGTTCGCGGAAATCAGGATGTTGAAGGTGCTGAATGTACGAGATTTCTCTGGAGTAATTTAGCTGAACCGAGATTAGAGATTCACATGTGGCTCATGTTATACGGTAAGTTGATGACGAAGGATATATTATTCGAGCGGGATGTTATTCCCATCGGACAAACCTGGTGCCCATTTTGTAGACGTGTATGGAATCAATGACCCATGTCATATTTTTCTGTGAATATGCACTTCGGATGTGGAGTATTCTCATTAGTTGGTGGAAGATAAATTTTATCTTCCGAGAAAGTCCAAGTCAGATCTTTGTTGAATGGATGACGGTACCGCTAAACAAAAGGCCCAAGAAAATTTGGAGATCGACACTATTTTATGGGGTATGGAGTATGTGGTGGTTGAGGAATGAGGTAGTGTTCAGGCAAGGACTACCCTCAATCGAGACAGCTACAAAAGTGGCTAAGAGAGGGGTATGGAGATGGACAAAGATTTGGTGGCAAGGCTTCCCAATACCGTATGAGTTATTCTTGAACTCCAATAACCTCAAGGAAGATACGATGTTCCTTTAGGATGGTAGTGTGATTTTTCTTCGGGTATTATGTTGCGACTCTTTTTTTGGCATTAGTAGAGATGTAGAGACCAAGACGTAAGGTTTGTAAGGGAGTGGTGGGTACTCTTTTTCCTCCATAGGCTTTTTCCCATTGGGTTTTGCCTAGGAGGTTTTAATGAGGCCCGTTTTATACCACAAACACTTGTCTTTCTCTTAATGCAATGCTACTAGCCATAAATTATAAAAAAAACTAGATATTATTTAGCAATTCCTCTCTTACAAAACTTTAACTGGCGCCTTCTCTTCGGTCTCTTCTATCCTAAACCCTATCCAGCAAGTGTTATACGTGTTCTATGTTAAAAAAAGTGTTATACTCGTTCACTCTCTTCTTGGCACTGCTCTCTGCTTTTCCTTTTCTTTCATACCTCTGTAGATAAAGCTGCCAAACAAGAATATACATGTTTTGGTCCAGAGTTTGAAGAGGGTAAATCACTGCAACTGCCACCAGAACGCACATATCTCGATGGTGAACAAGGAACATACAAATCTATGCCTGCTGAGTCTTTCCATTCTCTTACGGTAATTTTTACGAATCTAAACCAGTGAAAATATTGTGGGGGAAGAATAGGCCAAACGGAGTGAATTATATAAAATACTACTAGTAAGACCCAATAACCTATGAGGTTCCATCCTAAAACCATTTGGCATTAGGTGGAGTAGCCCATAAGTTATATGAAGTACTTACTAGCTTTATAATTTTTCAATGTGGGACTCACACTTGTTCTCCAACATAAATTGAAATCAGTCACACCCATTCTTGCCGATTCTTCTTTCAATCTCCATTAACATGCCTGGACTTATTGCCATGGCGTAGATCTATAAATGATCTCTGTGTTGAACTGGTTGATGGTGGTTTTGGTAACAATTAAAGTGGGGTGAACAGAAATAAATGCTTCTTGATCTGAAATTGGAGAAGAAAGTAGAGGAGGGTTTCTGTTTTTTTTTTTAAAAAAAACATCATCAGTAAAAAGGATATGCTGTAGTCTGGCTTAAATCATCAACGGGAATAAACCCAAAACTGGTTTCAAAGTTTTCCTTGTTAAGGTAAGCAAAACTTTGCTTCTGTTTGCCATAAATCTTTAGTTTCGTTTCTGTTCTTCAGCCTTGTACTAGTTCACCGAGAGTTGTTAGTTTAATTAATACAGTGCTAAACTTTTATATACAAGTTTTGACAATTAAAAACTTTTACACAGTTAAAGGAATTTTTCTGTGCGTATAGATATTGTGAGTAAAATGGTAACAAAAATATGAGCTTGTTCATCCTCTTGGCATGGCTACACCAACATCAAAAACCAGGCTGGAATGTAAGTTTTATAACAGGGATGAAGTTCCCCTTCCTAAAGCTGCTGTCAACATTCGAAGATAATTGATTTCTTTTATCACACCTTGTGAAGGAAAATATTATAGGCAGTACCAAGTCTCTGCTGTCCAGGAGAGCAACCAATCCACTAAGCTTGCCGACGTTTCTCTCGGAGGCGATTTTGGAGATTTTCTCCTGTTCATGTCTGGTGCTTCTCTCCAGAGTGATTTGTCGAGGCGATTGAGGGATTTCCCTCTTCTCCAACTTCTCATCTCTGAATCATAGAGTGAGTCCTATCTTTCCCTGGTAGAGAAGATCTCTTTCTACAGGTGCGGTTTTAAACCTTATTTTCTTCCTTCTCGGTAGAGCAGTTCTATCCAGTAGAGTCCAGTTTTTCTGCTTCAACCCAGTGTAGAAGCGAGTTGTGTAGCAAGAATTTGCTGTGTTTTCCACCAGGGTCATCCCAAGATCCAGTTGTACTGTATCATCTCGGTTGTTGATTGAGGTTGTCAGGTTTTGACCTAATTTGAGTTCGGTTCGACGATTCGGGGGTTTTTCAGATTAATCAATTTAACCATCTGGAGGTTCGTACAGTCTGTTGAGTTAATCAACCTTTGGAGGTTCGTTCAACTTGTTGTGTATCTAGCAGAGGGTTCATTTGTTTTGTTTTCTTTGTGAATCTGGTCTTGTGCTTGCTCCCTGATGGGCTTCTGTTGGTCAAGCTGGACCAAGGAAGATTTCAGTTTTAGTGCTTTTCTCAAGTTCCAAGATCAAAATGTGGAGTGGTGCAGGTTCACTCGGGTAGTATTGGTTCTCTTATGGAGTGTTTACTTTTTCTGGGTCTTTGGATTATTACTCTATTCTGTTTTGGTAGATGATCTTGAGTTTTCAGAGATTACTAGTTTCAAATCTAGTTCGAACCTGGCTGGTTGGGAGGAGTATGATGATCGAGCTCATTGGCCTAACTCTTCTAATAGTGTGGGAAGTTTATATTACAGAGGGTTATTTTCCTTGTTCAATGGAGCATTAATCTGGAAGATGAATTGTGGTGCTAATATTACCCAAGTGAGTGATCTGCGGAGGAAAGAGACCTGCTATGATCAGGTTGTGAGGACTAAGATTCCTTTTAAGGATGGAACTTCTCATGCGCAGAAATATCTGAGTCTGATGTCCGAAAGTTTCATCTCAAGCACAATAATGGTGCATTTGGTTAGTTTTATAACAAATCAAAATACTTTGGAGCTTGTCCTTGTGGCGGGTAGCCTCAGCAGTTGTTATAATCTGACGTGTGGGTCAATCAGGAAGACTACGGATTGGGATATCAAGCGTATTGGAATCTCTATGTTCCTTATTAGCAGTGAGTTTTATAAGTGGTATGACATGACAGAGAAGCAAGAGAAACAAGAGGTGTGGAACAAGTATACAATGGAGGATGATCTATCTCATGAGTTGGTGAAGGCGAGTCTAAATTTCAAAAGTTTCAATTCCAGCACTAATATAGTGCAGATTGTTAGTTTCATAGCAAATCAAAATGCTCTGGAGCTTACCTTTTGGGTGGGTAGCCTTAGCTATTGGTATGATCTAATGCTTGGATTACTCAGAAAGGACATGGTTTTTACAATCAAGTGCATTGGATGGTTCAAGATTTCAGGAAGTATTCATAGTTATGGGTGTAATCTTTGTATGAAACCCTTTAAACTTTACTTTGTTTATGTTTTTTATTTTGTTTGGATTAGGGATGGCTCTCTTCGGTGTATTTTGATCAAGTTGAAGTTGGGATTTAGTTCCCAATTTATGTACTTTCTCATAGAATGGGTACCATTAAAGGTCTCATAATCTGTCTTTTGCCCCTATTTTAATGAAAGAGTATCAATTTCTATATAAAAAAAAAGTCTCTGCTGTCCAGAAAAAAAATAGCATATGAATTATATCCTTGCTGTTCAGAATTGAAAGAAAAGAACAATAGGCTGCACATTGAACCTAAATATTCTGTTGGTTGATTAAAGGTAAGTTACGAGGTAAGGTAATTTGTTAAATAAGCATAAAGAAAGGAGTACCTAATAATGGTTTAGTAATTGGGTTTAAATGATAATATGATTTTAATTTTGTGGTTAAACAACCTAATAAATTACAGGGAAGTGTTCCGTATATTTTGGTTTTGGAAATCTGAAAATGAGATATAAATAGTCTTAGGTAAATTGTGATTTCTAGAATTAATATGTGGGTAATGGTTGTCATGGTTTTTAAAAGAGAACTAAATGTATTGATCCTATTGTTACCGAGTTAAAAGTCATTAGTTTAATATGTTAATAATCACTGTTGGTGAATAAACAGTTAATTGTGTTATAACTAATACAATTAGTGGATGTATATCCAATCATTCTTTGGTCTACCTTAGACCTTTCGTCTGTGTAACTCCCGTAACCTCCCAAACTTTTCATTAGAAGTCCTTTGATATTTTCGTATTCCTTCCACTCAAAGGTTCAGTAACGGTTATGTATTATGTACTATATATAGATGCACAATGGAATGCAATGAGAGATACCAATCCACGTCTATATTGTCTTCTACCTTTCTTCTATTCTCTCAGTGTTACAACACGTTATCAGCACGATAGACTCTACTAAAAAAAAATCTTCTCTCTGCCATACATCATCAACAAAGATCTTGTGTTTAGTTATTCACTACCGCTATACAAAGTTCATCACCAAAGCAAGAATCACAACTCAATTGAAACTAATTAAGGAAGCTTATTCCCCACAATTAGGGATGGCAATGGGTCGGGTTTGGGTCGGGTGGACCATCACCCGCACCCGTCACCCGACTTAAACCACTCCACCCGTACCCGACCCATCACCCGTTATGTGTCACCCATCACCCGTTTCACCCGTCACCCGCGGGTGAAACGGGTGAACCCGTTTACCCATTTACCCGTTTGCTTTTCTTTTTCCTTGTTCACTAGTTAGGTTTACAAATTACTGTGAGTGGAGAGAAAATAGAGACGCAGAGCATGTATGTTCTATGTTCGCCGGTTAGGGTTGTGAAATTTACTTAAGAGAAAAGAATGAAATATTGCACAGAGCATGTACGTTCCATGTTCGCCAATTACGGTTGCAAAATTACCATGAGTGAAGAGAGAAAATAGAGATGCGAAGCATGTATGCTCAATGTTCACCTGTTAGGATTGCGAAATTACCTTCAGTGAAGAGTGAAAAACTTCACAGAGCATGTAAGTTATTTGTTTTTCAGTTAGGGTTTCAAAATTACCGAGAGTGAAGAAAGAAAATAGAGGTACATAGCATCTGTTTTGTTCCATGTTTGCCAGTTAGGGTTGCAATTACTTTCAGTGAAGAGAATTAAAAACCGCGCAGAGCAAGCATGTTAGGGCTGTAAAATTACCGAGAGTGGTGAGAATAAAGAATGGCGCAGTCACCCAGAGCATGAATGTTCCTTGTTCACTAGTTGGGGTTACAAAAATCGTGAGTGAAGGAGAATGAATAATAACAATTTAACATCATATAATATATATAATCTATGCGGGTGAGCGGGTCGGGTGATGGGTGAAAAATGTTCACCCGTCACCCGACCCGTACCCGCACCCGTTCCACCCGTCACCCATTTTTCACCCGTTTTATGCGGGTTTTTCACCCGCTTTAGCGGGTCGGGTGACCGGGTGAAATGGGTACCCGTGGACCCATTGCCATCCATACCACAATGCAACAAGGATCTTATCGTGCATCTCAAGGAGTTTTTGGTGACTTTGTGAATCCGTGTTGACAAAGAGTTTATGTTGAAGCCGCATCTGATGTTTTTGCCGAATGCAAAAGGTGTAAGTATGTTTAATCAATTTTTACCGGCATATTCTTTTTAACAAGCAGGTAAGTTAGACACAACCCAAAAATGATTTATATAAATGTGTATATGTGTTTTTAAATCAAAGGAGAAAATCCTTCTTTTCTTTATATTTGTTGTACGACATATACAAATTTCACCATTTAAACAGAGTACTTGTTTATAAATTTTCATTGTTTTAAGAAAGGAAAAAAGGTAAAAATATTGTTTTGTGAGATTCTGCGTGGTCAAGTTTTTCTTTATTGAATGAAAAGAAACTTTGAGTGAAAAAAACCGGGTAAAAAAAGAGGAATCTTCAATGACAATATATTGTTATAGTTTTTGAACAACTATCAGTTTAATCGCCAAAGAACTATATGTTTTTGTTGTTTTGAAAAGTGAACCATCTAATATGGTACGATTCATTCCAACTAGTTTTATGACTGAAAAACAGTTTTGCCAGAAGGATGGATTTGAATTATTGTTTATGAGGCAATCTCTTTTGAGATCGTAAAAAAAAAGGTGATATTACCTCGTGCAAGATGTTGCACTAGAGGTTAAGAATTCTCCTATGTAATCATTGAAAAGGAGATTATAAATTATAATATTACCTCGTGCAATTTGGTGCACTTGAGGTTAATGATTATACGTTCTCGTGCAAGATGAGTGTACTGGAGGAAGAAAAAAAAGGATCATGTTATTCGATTGTATACAAGCGTTGGAGGTTGAGAATTATAGTGTACTTTTTCCCTCATGCGAAATTATGCTCTTGAGGCTAAGAGCTGTAAGATCCTTATGCTCCCTCGTGCAAAATAACTGCATTGAAGGTTGAGAATGATAAATTATTATTTTTCCCACATGCATGACTATGCATTTGAAGTGGATTGGTTTAAAAATGGTCAACATTTGGTATAAGATGGACCAAATTGTAAAGCTCTTGGAGAGCTAGATAATTTTGAAGAGTTAAAGATAACTCTATAAAAAGTAACTTTGGCATAAGTTACAAGGTCTCTCAAGTAACCATTGAGGAGTTACATTTGAGGATTATTATGGGAAGATTAAAGAGTTCCTCAGTAAATTTCCAACCCAAGCTCTGAAATGCTAATGTATGCATGCCATAATGAAAGAAGTCGAGCTTGCAGTTAACTTTGGAAAGATCTATCGGTAAGATCACATTGATGATGTGGGAACTAAAAGCTTGAATTAGCTTATGAAAATGACAATTTATCTTGTAAAGGTCGATTGTAAAAGATGTTATAATCTATGATAGATTATTGTACACCGGACATGGTTGAACCATGTATAAAAAGAAAATATTTACAGTTGATATCTTGGAAGATCATCACCTA
Source organism: Limonium bicolor (assembly GCA_023374045.1). Taxonomy (NCBI): domain Eukaryota; kingdom Viridiplantae; phylum Streptophyta; class Magnoliopsida; order Caryophyllales; family Plumbaginaceae; genus Limonium; species Limonium bicolor. The sequence goes on from CM041777.1 coordinate 295,099,877, forward strand.
TCCTTGAAGGATATTATTGAGATGATGTTATTATTGATGAAAAAGTGTTAAGGTATCACCCTTAGTACATATTTATAAAGTGCAAAAGACGCACTCGAGTACATGAATTTTGATATATTTTATAACCGTGCTTTGGGTATTGGTTATTCATGGTACTCAAAAGGAATAAAATATGGTCCGTTGAACCATCTTTGAAATCTATAATAAATTTGCGAGCATGTTGTAAGTGATTAAATGACAAAGAGTCATAATTTATTGATAGTGCTATAATGCACAACTGAAAATGTTTTATATACATCTCTATAGTCTATAAGAGGCTATAAAGAATGAGAGCTTGCTCTTGTGAGCCGTAAATTTTAAAAGCTCTTCATTATGTTCCTTGAGGGAATAAGAATAAACATTGATGATGCACTTATTTAATGACAAAGTATGCTCGTATGATCGGAAAACAAGCACAAAATGTTCCAAGTTATATAAGTTGATATAACGTAAAATCCAATCCCTAAAGCCTAAAAGCAAAAGGGGGTCGCTAACGTGCGGTTAGTGTACAAACATATATTCCGTATATGAAACGGAAAAATGGGTCATCCATGAGAAAAGTGATGTCAAATCACTCCTTTTCTAAACCATCAAGAACTTCCAGGTTCTTACTCGGATGACAATAGTTCATATAAGATATAGCGAGATCATTCAAAAGAAAGTGGATGATAATTTTATGCCCCCTTGAAATATCATGGATTGATTATGGGTGGGATTTTTTTTCTTCCATGTGGACCTTTGAGATATATATGATGTTTGATACATCAAATAATGGTCACATGAAGTATTGTATTCATTGGCTATTGATTTAGAAAAATCTAGCTATAATGAAATTATCCATGTGATTTAAGATTAAGATGGATAATATGAAACTTGAAAGGATAGTGGTATTGAGTAACTTATACTCCCACTAAGAACGACCTTATTAAGTCGTTAATTTTGTAAAGCAAATAAAAAAGGTTAGACAATTGGGTTTCTGTCTATACCTCCCCCATTAAAAATATCAAAAGGGTTACAAAACGGAAAGTTGAGAATAATGAACTTCTTTAGTTCTTAAGCATTCTCAACTTTAGGGGGAGAATGATATGTGTTTTGATATTTGGCACAAAGTCTTATCAGTAAAACCAATTGTGCCTTGTTGAAAGATTACAAAAGCAAGCACATATTGAATGTTGCTACAACCATGCTTCTGGGAAGTATGCGTTTTTAAGATGTCAAAATAGAGAGCGGTTGTCTCTAGCTTGAATGTCCTTAAATAAATGTTAATGGACTATGAATTATGTCATGCATGCCAAAGAAAAATGAACTAGAGGTTCAAAGATTAATTCATTTGGAAAATGTTGCAACTACTTGATGCGTTCATAGATATGAATAAAGTAATGTGATCATATATATACTAGCTGCGAATGTTCCAGCTCGGTTAGAAGCGTGGGAGACAACCACTATGGCAAGAGAATCCCAAGTACGCTGGAGGTGTGGTCGACCCTTGGGATCCAAAGAACCCTCGAAAGAGGAGTAGAGACCCTCGAAAGAGGAGTCCAGTCCTTCGAAAGGGGGACGAATATGCCAAAAATGACACAAAAGGAAAAGGCAAAGTAGGAAAGATTTGAACCCTCGAAAGAGGAGTTCAGACCCTCGAAAGAGGAGTCTAGTCTCTCGAAAGGGGGACGGATATGCCTAAATGACACGGAAGGAAAAGGAAAGGGGAAATTAGGAGTTTCAGAATTTGAACCCTCGAAAGAGGAGTTCAGACCCTCGAAAGGGGAAGAAACTGCCAAAAAGATATATTCCAAGAGTAAAGGAAATGCGGAATATAACTCCCAAAAGTTGATAAAGATAAATCATAAACACACCGAAGTGTGTGATGCTAGCATGATAATGCACCAGAATTGTGCATATGAGATGTTATAATCCACCTCGATATGAGAAATGAACGCGTTCCTCCTATTGGATAAAGGAGTTGTAATATCATAAAGGTGAAAGATAGTGGACCCTTGAAAAAGGTGTCAAGCCCTTGAAAAGGAGCTATGAACTTTGGTGGAAAATAGTAGACCATTGAAAAAGGTGTCTAGCCTTGGAAAAAGAGCTATAAACTTTCAAAAGAAAGTTAAGGTTGACTTATGTGTATCGCTTGAAAGAGGATCTAAACTCTCGAAGAGAGCATAAAGGCATAATGTGAATATGCGAATTCCCGGGAAAATGTTATTCAAATAAAATCTTGAGAATGATTTTCTCTAAAGGCCTTATGTTTTATATGATCAATGGTGACTTGGAGAACCATCTAAACCATATAATCGAATGGTATCAAGTCACACCTCATAAAATTATATATATCGATATATCAGATGAGCCAAGGGTATGGCATAAGCCTCTAAGTGGGCATATATATGGGTATTAAGTATAAATGTGCATTATTTGTCTGCACTAGACTCATATATATGAGTTTTGTAAAGTCAAGTTGATAATACATGACTAGTAAAGGATACTCCTCTCATGGAAATATCAAATAGACCTTGGGAGCATATTGGGTCACACAAATTTATCATCCTTTATATGATAGAAAAATGTGTGAGGCTCAAATCAAGAAAACACTATATATGTCTTACCTGTGAATGATTAATGGTGATATAAGACTTACCATCTGGTAAGGTGATGATTCTCAGTAAACATAAATCACCATTGTTCTCCCTTTCATCAAAGTTAAGATGATGATGATTGATGACATATTTATGAAATGAATGTTGGCATACATTCATACATGTCAAATTTAGGGGGAGAATCTTTTTGTGGTTATGTTTTCTCCTTTGTTTTGGTTTTACATCACAGGGTTTCCTGAGCAAAGTTTTAATAAGGATTCTATCGAGATCTATATGAAGAGGAGTGTTATGATATATGTGGTGGAACTGCCATTTTTATGGTGTTCAATAAAGCAGAATGCAGTGGCAACTTCATCAAATCATGCCAAATTGATTGCGTTATGAGAAACAGGAAGAGGATGAGCATGGTTCAGATCAGTCATCTATCATCGATTAAGTTATTGAGGTTTTCAGCCTGATCTAGAGACGCCAACAATGAAGATAATGTTGCCTATATTACACTAATAAGGGAATGATACATCAAAGGTGATCGATTGAAGCATATATCACCAAAATTCTTCTCAACTCATCAACTTCAGACCAAGGGTATTTTTGATGTTCGCAAGATTCAGTCCGATGAAAAATCTAGATGATTTATTCACCAAATCACTTTCTTCAAGAGTCTTTAAGAAGCTCGTTCGTGATATAGGTATGCGACATCGAAGAGACATTCTGTTAAATTGAGGGGGAGAGAAACATTTAGACTGTACTCTTTTTTCCTTGACCATGGTTTTTGTCCCAATGGGTTTTTCCTGGCAAGGTTTTTAATGAGGCAGTAGGATATACATCCAAGGGGGAGTGTTATAACTAATACAATTAGTGGATGTATATCCAATCATTCTTTGGTCTACCTTAGACCTTTCGTCTGTGTAACTCCCGTAACCTCCCAAACTCTTCATTAGAAGTCCTTTGATATTTCGTATTCCTTCCACTCAAAGGTTCAGTAACGGTTATGTATTATGTACTATATATAGATGCACAATGGAATGCAATGAGAGATACCAATCCACGTCTATATTGTCTTCTACCTTTCTTCTATTCTCTCAGTGTTACAACAAATTGAGATTTTTAAGTTTTTAGTTGCATTTGGTGTGTAAGTGAGTGATTGATCGTGAGCTGGAAAAAAAATTAATTGTGGTTTATTGCATTTTTATCAACTTGTTTTGGGAAAATTGGTATTCATTTGATAAGACTGGCATTAAATGATCAAACGGTAAACCGGTGTTTCATTAATTTTAATAATTTTGGTACTGGTAAATTAAAACTAAATCGATAAATAAATGTTAATCCGAGAGTTTAAAAGAAAAAGGTAGTAATGAGTTAAATTAATCTAAAATTGGGGATATGAGTCGTTAATATAGAAAGATGTAGTTAGTTAAGATTTTTAAGTGTTGTAAAAAAAGTTGATTAATGAAAGAAATTGCAAAAGGGAATAATGAAATAATATTTGTCTAGAGTTAATCAATTTTCTTTCTCCTTACGGTAATATTGAAACTAATAGGAACATACATGTTCCTTCCATTTACCTTGATATATATATAAAATCTATACAGCATTTGTTTCATGGTAGCTTTGAACTTAAGCTGAAACAAATCTCGACTAATGTTTAATTATACATATATATACATGTAACTGCACTAAACTGAGTACTTACGTATATATATACATGTTATGTTAAGTATATATATACACATATGTGTATATAGTTGGTAAACAGAAAAAATGAACATGATTAATGTAATATAAATATTACTTTGAAACTTATGACAAACACATAAGTATATATATTGTATATATGAATATATATATATATACATATAGATGTATATATAGTTGGAGGATTTAAACAATTGATCTAAATGCTTAGAATTACATAATGTTGGTTGGATTATAGAGTTGGAATTATTGGAGGATTGGTATAATGTTATTAATAACAACAACAACTATAAGAACAAGTGTGTCCCTATAAATACACCAAGCCTATATTATTACTCCAAGGTTAAGTGGATACATGTCATTTAGTATGACATTTAATTCGAAGGGAGTATACACATATATGTACTAATATATAAGCAAAGGATTGAGAGTTTGGTTAATGGAGTAAGAGATTAGAGTTGTATAACTCATAAGGATTAATACAAAATTCCTAAAGTATGAGACTATATAATGTAACACTAAGAGAGAGAAAGAATTACACATATTATATTAAATGAAAAGGGATTTAATGGTATACCTATTGTGGTGAAATTACAAGACATATACATACACGTATATAGTTGGTAAGTTTACTTAAGAGGAAAACGTATACGAGAAAATCGTAATACGAGAAACTGTTATAACATGTGTGGTAATTAAATGACACTCTCGGTTGATTCAATTATAGGATCAGAATAGTCGGGACGAGAGTCGAGACGACAGTCGGGAGTTAGACGATCTTCCCTTTCTGGTGTACGGTATGGTTTCTTGTAGCCTGCTTGCTACCGAGTTATACTCGACTTGTGTGTTAGTTGTTTGGGTGAAAAATGACCCCAAGATTAAAGCATGTAAATTGGACTATTGTTGTTGCTTTGTGATTGTGTGATGATTAACCCGACCATATATCTGTCGTGCTACTAACTACATAGTAAAGTAGTCGAACACACGAGGGAATGAATTAGATTATGGATGGAGAACCCGAGAAGATTAAGAGAACGGATTTACATGAGTGTGAGATTAAATATAGACTTCCTCAATAATTTTTTGACGACATCAAAGTGATGTCCCGAAGTAACAAAGGAAGAGATTATGAGAATTTAAAAAACACTAACTATTGGGGGGACGAGAGGATCCGGGTAGACAGGGCACGCGTGTTTATTGGATTATGAGGGTTTGCATCAGATCCAACCTCATTGGAGTGCGTCTGCAGACTGCACTGCCCCGGAGTTAAGCGGTTGGCTCGACGTCTTTGGCACATGATCACTGACGGGGGTGAGTTATATGTACGCCACCAACGGCACAACTTATTGATTTGTTAGTATAGCACTCGCTTCATACGGGCCACTGCCCTAAGTAATATTTTACAGTCATTAACCCGTGACTGTTTGAGAACATCAAGGAGGATTCATAACAATCCCATTGTGCGGATTGTGTTGATAATTGATGGAACCTAAACAATCCCAATAAGTGAATTGCAATGATAAGAGGATAACAATATTATGGAAATACTTGAGGAGCTAACTTAACCTACAGATTAAGGATGGAAGGAAAACTAACTTTGTATGTGGAAATGATCCCACATGCGGATCATTGGCTGGCTATTTGTTGATTATGTGATTAGCATGCTGAGTATTTACAGTATTTCATTATATATGTGTGTCTGTTAATAAATTAATCGCATGTTCATCCGACCAATTCGTTGAGTGTAGCCCCGTAGCTTGTGGGCTACACATTATCATACCAGCGTTGTTGTAACACCCCAACCGTTAAACTCGTCATTACCTCTTAAACTGTCACAAAATGCCCTTACTCACGCAGCGGAACTCTATTACAACGAAGGGTGATACAATGCCGTTAGCCATCCACGTGGCTAACCAGGCCTAACACAACTACAACATCGGTCTGATGGATCGAAATAACCGAGTACTCAATACAAACATTACTCATTCATTTCTAACCGAGTCACATATACAAATCTCAAATCCATTCTTTACCATACCGAGTCTACAACATACGGATGCCGATAACATATTCGGTCTTACACCTCATTCCAATACATAAGTAACTAAAGTCTAACTACCCATGCTAACCACCGTCCCCGTCCTACTCTCGAATGGTATCGTCTTCGGTGTACCTGAAAATAAAAACGATGCCCCTAGGGGCTCAGCTTACGCTGCATATGAAATTCGCATACCCCGCGTGCTAGCCGGGGTACGCCAACTACTTTTGTCGAGAACATGGAGTTCATTTTAATTCATTCAACATGCATATAGTAATACATTATATATGTACACTACCCAAAGATTCGACAATCAATCATGGGATACAATCCTTAACTAACATAGCAAGGTTGTTAGTTATATCAATTTACTCTCAGGCCTTGAGAGTTATACCTCACTATGCCTTAGTTACTTATTCAATAACTCACCCACTCTCCCGGGTTGCTTATTCTTAAACTCACCCATTCTCTCAGGTTACTCATTCTTATACTCACCCATTCTCTTGGATTACATATACTTTATCTCACCCACACTCTTGGGTTACTAATACTCAAGCTCTAATAGTTCTCGAGACTCTACAGGTCTCCTACGTCACGCTTGTCCCTCTTAATACTTACTTAAGCCAAAACACATGGCTCTCGAGCATAGTTCAACTAGCTCCCGGAACTCTCTCTTAGTTCCTACTACTTTCACATAGGTCCGACTACTCTCGGACTTCTCACATTCCCATACACTCCTCTCTCGGAGTTATAACATAATTATGTATATTAGTCTAGGAGCATCACTCTCGATGTTCCTAATGATTTTGGGAACATTACTTAAGTTCGGGTAATCTTAGGTTTAAGGGTTACCCTTACATTTCATATACTTATACTTTCGGTTATTTTCTTATACCGGGTAAACTCCTCATATAGGAGGTTGACCATGTCTCAAGGGAGTTACTGCTTCCTTAGGTCTCTTTTACTTTTCTTACAAGTTCACATCTTTGAACTTTCTACAACCCTCTATGTAACACCCCTACTAAATCCGGCTCCTAATTATAAAATAAATGTCGTACCTAGCAAATAAATCGCAGCAGTAAATAACCGACTGTCGCCCTAAAGGTGTCACTGTTATCACTCGCCCATACGGGTGATAACTAGTTACATGATAATCAACATACGAAACGTATTCCCGCAGTGATCACAAGAGATAGATAGTAGTGCTTAAACAATTTAAAACAAATCCAACAACAACCGTTATTACAGAACCGTACTCGTGAGCATCTAACCAAAATACACCTCGGTTTACACAACCCGAGTCCAAAACAACATTAGTATCAAACCGTACCAAGTTTTAACCAACAATAATATCACAAGCGTCGCGCCCCGCGTCGACTCACCAGCTAATCTCCTGAAATAAAAATGGTTTGTGGTATGGAATCAGCCCCTGCTGAGTATGTTATCACATGCCCCGTCATGCCTCCTCAAACCCCTCAATTAATTGGTCGAGAGCATAAGATTCATTACATGCAATACCGTTTTAATATTTAAACTGTAAACAATTAACAGTAATATCCATACAATAACATCACCATCAACACATATAATATAATCACACAGTATAACCAATGAACAACAAGGCGAAACAACGAGAACAATAAACAAGTATAAATTCCCGTCCATGGTATAGAAACCAATATTGTTCGCCACTGTACAAGTCTCAACTGTAATAAGTGTTCAGTTATACCTAGTGACAACGCCTCGTTAAAAACGACGAGTCTCTAAATTACCCATATACTATGGCGGGTCACCCACGGCAGTAGCCACTCCAGCGGTAGAGTCTCCAACCAACGAGCCATCCTAGCTCACGGGAAATTTTCTTGATACTTGCGGACCTGTACGCGGACATCCTGGTATCGTTTTTGTGATCACAGCGCGCACCAAGAGCCACATCCTCTTGGCTTTATTATGTTTATTAATTATACCATCGCATCGCATTACCAATTTTTCTAACACAGCAGACTAAGGTCATTAGTCCAATCCGGAGTCTGTAAACTCGGGATCCAGTGTTAGATACGAGAGCGGCGTTTAGAAAGGCCAATGCTCCGTATTAAAGTCTCGGATAATATGTATATCTTATTATCCTAGTGCTACAACGTTTTTCTGACGATCCTTATATTTCATATAAGATAGCACCATAGCCGCTAGTTCGTTTTATATATAGGTCCATATATACGAACTAATACTGTTAACTCAACAACAGTAAATAATAAGCAGCTATAAATATACAGTTCATGCATATTTATTTACACATTCAGACAAACAATCTTATCACAGATCACACAAAAGTCTGAACTGAGGAAGCCCTCAGAGACAATCAGAGACACGTAACAACATACCGTTCACCCTGATTTTAGAACGGTGGAGTATGACTCAGCTAGGATCAACGCTCCTCGTGTCGTCTCTAACTGTCTAATAATACATAATGCTACTGATTAGAATCTCGTATAACAACATAACTCTACGGTACCCCGTACCGTCACTAATACCTCCCGGTTAACCCCCCCGTTATAAACTGTCAATGTTTGTCGGGTTTACGGCTTAACTCGAGATTTGGAAAAAACGTTATATTACATGCGTAGTCTTGTCTCGTATAATAATATACTTAATGTTGAACTTGCTATCGCATGTAATTTAATATACCCTTGTATATCATATAGTTTATTTCTATATCGCATGTATAATTATTTATCATATATTATACATTTCACCTTGGTATTTATTTTCCTAAGGTTTGTTTTTCCAAGATTAATGGAGTATAATTCTTATGTAAGAATACATTAGATTATATATAAATCCTTATTATTTCATGTATACTCATAACATTTAGAATTTCCTTATCTAATGTTTGCAAATCTTTTCTCTTTATCCCATATCATTTTAATTATGATAATATATAGTTATTAAACCATTATATTTTCCACTCCAATATATATATATATATATATTATGGGATTTTTTATTATATGGTAAATCTTATAATATATACTCATTCTTTTTAATGAATACCTCTTATATTATAAATGTTACAACTCTTATAACATTAAAAACCATATTATAAATTTCATTTAAAAATGTTAATATTTCCGAACAGCACCTATGTTCTTAAATATTTACAAAATCCACCACTTAATTTATTAATGTTACATTATAGTTATATAACATATATTATGACATTTATGTCATTAAAACAATTATAACATATAGTTGTAAATTGTTATATATTACCAAATAGCCCCTTATATTCTCGGTTTTCACTATAAACCACTAAACTTCCATAAATCACAAATCTAACCCAATTCATAACACATAGTTTTTTTAATGTCATTAAAACTATATATATACACATATCTTTAAAACCTTATATAACTCCAAAAATTCCCAAATCATACCAAAAGGTTATAAATATTATTCCTAACCTTATACTTTCTATAAATCTCGGTTTTTACACATATGTTACCCATTTGTAACAATGTTATGAAATATCATATATTATACTTATATAATTCATATAAACTCCAAATTTAACCAAATAAACTTCTAAAAATTCCTAATAACCTAAGGTCTGTTCTAAATTCTATTTAGTACCCCAAGTTTTCGGAAATCACAATATAACCCCATCTCTTATAAATCTTTTACAATTTAATAACTATCTTAATATAAGGTAGTATTTTAATTCCTTAAATTCTCCAAACTTGGTCAAAGTCTCCTATATAGTCAACTTTGACTTCTAATACCAAATGGGAACCAAACTTTCGGTAATCACTAATAATACCCCATAGTTTTCTATTTTTACAATTTTGACCTAAACTTTATAAAATGTTATAATTTTTATTAAATTCATTTAAAAACCCTAAACTCCTCTAAAATAAGCCCACGGCTTTATATTTTACTAGTAATTACCATTTGACCCCAAACTTAATTATATAAGCATAAATTAAATTAAATAAGCTTTAAACTTAAATTAAAATGGCCTAATGACATGGCCTTATTACAACTTTGCTTTATAACATAAAATTACACATAAATATCTCAATTTACACAATAAACTCACGGCCTTGCTGTAGTTTATTTATTTTCCACATAATGTCATAATTTGACCATTATGTTAATTAAATCACTTAAATGACTAGCTTAATTTATCTTAGTCATTTTTTTCCATTTTTAGGTTAATATAACCCATATGTTAAACTCCACTCTCGGCATAATTAATATATATGCTAAGAAATCATAAAATCATAAGTTTTAAGGTGTTTATACCTTGATTTCTCCTTGTAACAACTCGGCAGCTTGAAGGAAAATTCACCACATCATTTAGACATGTTTAATACACCAAAATAAGATATGGTTATACTCCAAGCTTGAGCTTAACCATAAAGAACAATTAATGTAAGATTTAAGGCAAAAATCACCTTAAAAATGCAAGGGAACTTCCAAGGAATTTCGGCCTGAATAAAACACACCAAATGGTGTTAAATTCACCATATCAACATAGGAAATAGCTAGACAGCAACAAGCTGCTATGGTAATTGGTTTTACCTTGGCAAAATGCCTTAAAGAAGGGTATTTCCTTTAGATTTCGGCCACCCTTGCTCCAAATGGTTAACCAACTGATTGAACATGTAAATATGAAGATTATGAGTGTATAAACTCACAAAAATCAGAAGAAGAAAACCGCATGAAGGAAGGAGAAGCTTAAGGTATGTTTTTACCTTAAAATGCAAATTTGAACAACCTTGGTCCCTATACTTGCATCAGCCGAGATTGGTGCTTGTTCTAACCTTAAAACACTGAGAATGAGCCATAGGAATTGATAAATCACGAGCTCCAAGTGTAGGTAAGGAAAAGATGAAGAAAAAGAGCTAAAATATGCCTTAAACCATTACCTTAGGTGCTTAAGAGATTGAATTGTCTTCCTTACTCAAGAACACAGCTTGAGAGAGTTTGGAAGAGGTAAGGGCTCGGCTGGAATGGGACAAGAGGCAAGAGAATGAGAGGAAAGGTGTTTAAATGGTTAAAATGTAAAAAAAGGAATAGTAACTAGGTGATTCATCACTTAAGTAGATATTTAGTACTTAATGCTGTGTGTGCTGTCCTCCCTCCTCCTTTCCTGCCGACAGCCAGTAGATAAGAATGGTCAATTAATTGACCATTGACCAAACTTGGTCAATGTGCTTGAAAAATGCACTATTTGGGTACTATTCACAAATAAATGTCATTTTTTTATTTTTATTTTCAAACTTGGATTTAGACTTTATAAAATAGTCTATCATGTCAAATTAATAATTTAAATGATATACTCCAGTCTTTAAAATGACAAAAAGTCATTATCTTAGAGCTCATACACAAAAACGTGCTTTAAGGAGTTTTAGAGCACATTTTGTGTCACAGGGTGTTTCTGAGCTTAGTTTTCTTTGAGAATAGTTTTGTTGTGTTCCTTACTTCATTACAATACTTATGAATCCACTTTGGATCCTATTTGAGGTCATACAATCTTTATGGTGTCTTAAAGCACATTTTTGGCTTTACCGATCTTAAAGCATGTTTTGCCTTGTTGAGATCTTTTAGATTGTTCCCCAATGATACTTAGATGTTTATTAATCATATTAGATCATTAATAGATCATTTAATTAAGTTTTTAAGGTTAGGGGTATTTCACTCTAGATGGGGGTTCATGTACCTTTCCACACTTATTCATTTCGTGGATTGTTTTAGTTTGGTTTTCTAACCGTTACCAAGTGTTTACTAACCCGTACAGCTCTCTCACATACTAGTGAGTTCGTAAGTTTACGGTATTGTTGTTCTTAAATCGATAGTATATGTGTTTACACATTTTCGTTATTTTACGACACGACCCGATCTACGAGTCTCTAGCCAATCGTCACTCATCTATGAGTCGGTCTATACGCTAAGTTAGACCTCACCGGCATTCAGGTAGGTTAACTCATACAACATTCAACAAGACATGCATAATCAAGCAATGGATCATTTTCATGCTTTAGTCTTAATTAAGCCGGCACACAAACACACAAATCAACGTAACACGGTTACCATACGGGGCATGAGAAAATCATACCTTTCACCGGGGTTTTACTTTTACCGTGTCATTTCACCATGCTCGGTTCACACACGATCCTCTGATAATGTTCCAAACATTATTATCAATGCTAAGCTCATACGGTACATAATTAAATGCTACTCTCGTACTTACCCCGTTGTCCCGTTAACTCAGTTGTACTCTTGTTAATTTGAGTTCTTACTTCACACTCGTTTCTAACACTTTCTTACACTTCTTAGGGCCTTTACATGTCACCAAACAAGGCCTAAACATCATTAACATTCAAACCCCCATCATTAGAAGGCTTTAAAATACTCACGGGACAATTCGGGGGTGGTCCGAGACTTGGTCCTTACCCTAAGTCCCGGACCAATACTAGATCTAACTCTCGGGTGAAAATATGACCTGGTCCGGGACCTTGTACCTAGGGTAAGTCCCGGACCACCTGCTTGTTTCTACTCTCGGCGCATTTCAGACCCTGGTCTGGGACTTCACCATGGAACAAGGTCCCGGACCATAGCAGATTTTACACATATATTGCATTTTCAATGTCTATTGAGCCCTCCTCTTTTGCCCATTGATTCCCCACACTTTTCCACACTTAATCTAGCATGATTAAGCACCTTAAAGACCATCTAACACACCTTAATTCATTTACTAATTCATCATCCAATTCCTAGTTCAATTACACCATTTTCCATTCTCATTTTGCAATAATACACACTTGTGCATTTCTAGCTTCTCCTCAACACTTTGCACTTTGTTTGCTTTCATTTTGACCATTCCACATCTTCCAAGATAATGCACTTCTCATACCAAGGTTCATGCCTCACTCAAAAGTCTTAAATCCTCATTGTTTCCTAAAACTCCTAAGGCACTTAAGTAACTCCTTTTTGCTACAGATTTTTGCACAAATCTCTTATCTTTAAACAAGCATTCCCAAGGTGATTTACTAACCCAAATCAACCTCCATTCATACCTAGCTAACCCTAGGTTATTCTTCACTCAAAACAACACTTAAATCACTTAGATTTCTACCGGAATTTCGCCATAGTCCGGCTACTTTTCTAACATTGCCCAAAGCTCATACCAACATTTAAATCAACCTAAAACTAGCCAAACCCACAGGGGTTCTACCAGCACACATATAAAACCATCAATACTCATCAAATCTCATCTAGAACCATATAAAGCAATAACTCAATTCATCAAAGGCATAGCCCTTAAATCAAACACTATATTTCACAAATGTTTTCTCACTTGCATTATTACTGTACAAGCACATTACTACCACAACTCAAGTGGGGTTCATTCATTTAATTAACCCTTCCCAAATCCTAAAACATATAGGATAACACTAGGGTAGGTTCCTTACCTTAGACTTTTACATATTTCTCCTTTGCTCCCCTTCCTTCTCCTCTCTTGATTTTCGGCCAAGTTGGTCAACACACTTGTCAACCTCCATGTCAATACCCAAAGGGGGAATTAGACACCAATCAATACACCTATGCTTATTAATTAAGCTAGGAGGCAAGGAAAGTGCTTAGAGCACAAAATGGAGATTTACCATGAAACTTTAGGATGGCCTTTTGGTCATGAATTAAAGGATGACTCCCCATGAGCTTTTGAAGCTTGAATATGGCTCATTCAAGGAAAGAAAACAAGGGAAATCGGGGAGTCAAAAACCGGCCACCAAGGAATGAAGGAAAGAATGAAATTTTGTGGTTTTTCTTACCTTAAACCAACAAGGAGACTCCAAGCTCCAAGAAGATGTGGCTTACTCTTCAAATTCCCAAAACCTATGAAGATGAAACTCCTCCATTTGAAATTCTGAAAAGAGGGGATGATAGGGCTTGATGAGAGGAGTTCAAATATATAATTTATTTTACCTTTGGAGCTTAAATGAAGCGTGGGCATGAGGTGGAAGTGGAGTTGCCATGGGAGCTCTTGTTGCAGCTCAAAATATCCCAAGGAAGAAGAAGGAGGGTAGAAAATGGATGAGATAGGTGATGGAGTTCAAATGGGAAGAAAGGAAATGAGGAAAGAAAAGAAAGAAAGGTAATTAAGTACCTTTTTCACTATTCCCCTTTTTTGACTTTTCAACCCTTCTTTTTCTTTTGTTATTTAGCTATTAGAGAGGGGGCTGACTTTTCTAATAAAACCGGCCCCACATACTACTTAAACTAGAGTGTTTTTCGTCTTTTACAGAAAATGCTCGTTAATTTACCCGGTTTGGCACTATTCACTAACCGGGCCCGTTTTTCGGATTTTTCTCTTTCTTTATTTTTATAGCTTCCATTAATACTTAATTATAGTTATATAATCAACTATAATTTTCACGGGTCTATTTGACCACTTAAAGTCACGTTTTCGGGTTTTCTCGAAAAACGTGCTTTAAGGCTCTGTTAGCATTTTAATCCATTATTTGGATCCGTTTTCTTCGGGAATCATTCCCGTATACTAATTAGGCCTAATTAAGCCTTGTGAATCCATCTCGGACCCTAACCGAGGTCATATACCTCCTATACTCATTTAATGCGTGTTTTAGCGTTTTTCGCGTTTTACGCATTTTCTCTTTTCTTTTGGTTTTATTCTCTTTACCAATGCTCTATCGGCGCCATTAGGCCTTAAATAATCATATTAGGATAATTTAATCACCACTTTTAAGTCCGGGGTATTAAAATCTACCCCCTTAAAGAACTTTGCCCTCAAAGTTGGTGAATCTAATATCGTTACCCAGAAAGATACTCTATGCCAAGGTCATAATCTCTATACAACCTTACAGACTTACAGGCCTGTCTATGTACACGCTACACATACCACACATATATCACAACATGTCTAGCAATAAAAAATACTCTTTGTACTCTCTCTAGGGAATCAGTCCGAAGACAAAAGGCGCTACAGTCCTTGAATCCATATTGAGTAATACACTACTGATCCCTCAGGTACCAGTCACGTTGAACACTTACGCTTTCTGGTTCACGGCCGTTTCATGACAAATGGGCACTTAATCTCTTTGGCCCACGGTCCCTTCGGTTCCGATCAAAACGTTACACATATACATATCCTCAGGCACTCTGGTTGACTCACTCAACATAGGACAATCTCAGGGTACTCTCCACGTCCCGCTGCCTTTGGAAAATCACACACTGACACCGCCCCAACCGGTCACTTAGGACCGCCGCATGTACGGTGCAATGGTTTCAAAACCTTTTTTCGCCTTCATGCTCGAAGGAAAATCCTTTTTCAAATTCTGTTTGAAAATTCTTTTTAAAACATCACACAACTCCAAATCCATTTATGGTAGCTGTATCTTTTCTTAGCGTGATTACTTGTGACCACTTATAGGGAGCTTCAGGAATCATCCAACCCTGATGTGATCAACATCAGTGTTGAACTATCCTTCCACCCCAATTTGTGTTCAGTTTTCCTTGATCGCTAGCAAATCAAGTTCCACCTCCCACGTCAGTTTTAAACAATCAGATAGTCAAACATTTCCGTTTTCTATCTTTTACTCTTTCTAGTCGTACTCACAAAACAACCCATTTTAACTTATCTCTAATCCCTAGAACTTAGGTCATCCGTCATTCTCAATTTACTTTGCTTACTTTACCTAAGAAACTCATGGGCTCATTTACTCATTACTCACTTTAAAACATACAACATACAACTCCAAAGGATGGAACTCACTCCATCAATCATTCTCAAATAAAATTACCTAGGGAAATTCACTTCCTACTAGGTTACACATCGGTTTCATACCGATTCGTACTCATCATACACATGTCTAACCTCGATAGACATTTACTATAGGGATTCTCATTCCCCAGGAGTTTCTTTACTCCTCTTTTCTTAAATATTATATACGTGTTACTCGCATCTCTCATGCGCAATAACCAATATTACACAATGAATGGGTACATATGTTTACGTAACATAAGTTCCAATCATCAAAACAATTTCTTTTGTGCTATACACATAGTAGTTTACGCACTTATACGTAAAACATACTCTAAGCGGTTTCTCATCCTACCCCCCTTAAAAGGGGTTACGCCCGTGTAATCGACCATATGTTATCACTAAACATTGGTTCACTAATACGGGCATCATGAAGTGTTTTAACTTCGATGCGGTTAATTAACTCATAACCGGGTTCGGTTCTAGCCTCTAAGGCTTCAAGGCATTTATGATTAGCCATTTATTCACGTTTGTCAGGTAAACTTAACCTTTGAATTACGGCCCACTAGCTTCTGCTGTGTGACCTAATAATTAGAGCTTAATTTGCCCTTTTTGATATTCTCAATGTATTATCCACTCCCTTTTTATCCCTTTTTGTCTTGGGAATAAAGGTTTCTCAATCGTCGCGTGGTATCTCTTACCGTATGTGAATTCGATGAGTTGTAGATTTTCTCTCCAGTTCTCTGGAAATCTATTTCGTATAGCGCTGTATACCTTTGTGATTATTCACTTACTTTTTCCGACTCACTGTTGGTCGAGGTCAAGCTACTACTTAGTATGTAGTGCTTCCTCATTTAATGGTGGCTTCTGAGTTATGTTTGTTTACTTGTTTCTGTACAAGAATTCCTCATTAGTACTACTCTGCATTTACCATGTATCGGTCCTGGTACCTGTGGGTTATGGGCCCACATTCTTTGTGCATCTTTGGCCAATGGCCGTACGGTTATTTCTCTAGGTTTTCGCTCGACAGGCTTGCACTATGTTCATTGGCGAAATGAAGGATTTACCACAATTTACATTTCTCAATTTCCTAGCTATCCCACTAGATCATTACTGCACAAGTGCAATACCAAAACACTCTGTCCTACAGAGTGCAGAGGCGTAAACGCTTGGCAGTAAATCTCTTATGAGATCGCAATAGGAATGAACATCATTTCCTTGCTGTCCGGTCTGTCTACCATCCTTAATCATCAACTTCATATCATTGTCTGGCTATACTCTTGCAATGGTCGCTTGCTGCGTACCACGTTCTTATTCGTTTACATGGCATCCACTACTATACTATGGCTCATGCACTTCCGCCATTTATACTATGGCTTGCCATTTACTTGGCTCAATAGAATACACTACTCTAAACTCTCTACGCTTAATGCGCATTGTTTACTCTGCAATTCGTATTGCACATGTACTATGTTTACTACTCAACCGATTACTCTCTCGGTTTCCTTCCACTGCTATCAAAGCCTTTTACATGCTATCCTTGTTCGAATTACTCCTTGACAATAAACACATGCTCAAGTTTCACTACACCGCTCTAGCGGTTTCACATTACATTCTTAGGTGGTAGCCTTTCTCTGGAGGATTCACGCAATTGTCGCTCCCTAGGTCCCACAATAACGAGGGGTATCCCCACTGTAAGGTAGTGGTTCATTCTCCACGATTCCTCTTATGCCTTTATGCATAGGTTTTACAACGTTTAGATCTACGCATGGTAGTTGATTTCCTGGCTTACAAGCCACACGACCTTGAGCTTTGCTCATTGTGAGTTGCTCGTACAAGTTTCTTCTTCTCCGTATACCATTAAATGGTTTGGAGGTATTACTGGGCTCTTTTGATATGGTTGTCTCATCACACTTCCGTACATGGAAGGCCCTTTAAGTATCTTGGTATTAATCTATGCCCTTTGGCAATTTAGGGTGTTCCCTTATTACGTGGGATCCCTTCGGGGTTCTACCCGAGTGTTCGCTTTACATTTGTGTTCTCACACGATGTTTCGTTCAACTACTATTGACTCCGGCACCCTTCACAGATTGTTCCTAGGTGTTACTGAATTGCGCCATTACATCTGGCTTGTACTTATGGGTATATTTAGTTTCTTACTCCGCCTTGCGGTTATATACTTTAACTATCCCGTTTAGGGTTGTAACGTCTCCCGTTCTTGGGTAGTCCATTGATTCCTTTTCCTTTACCTTCTTGGTTAGGTCATTATTCTCTTCACTGAGGTATGCTGTGGGAATTCTATCCCGTTCATCAAACATTGACGCGTTCCTTTATGCATTCACCGTATTGTTTACGCTGGGTATTCATCCCTGTTATCATGTATGTGCTTCGAGATTCCTGAGACATCTCCAATGTTTACACTTAATACTCGGTGCTTCTCGCACTTTTGATTCTTCCATGTTTGAATTCTTGGATCGTTCGAGGTGTCCAACTGTTTGGTTTGAACTTATCTTATGGTTCGTAGTATGGAGTCGACTACTTCCCGTGTTCTGTACTCTACTTGTATACATACATGGAGTATCTTATTGATACATTACCACTTACCCAACTAACTCATAACTGGTCTGTCAGGCCCGCAAGCTCCTTCGGAGTGTGATCATCCCATGTCTCGTTTGTGTACACTTGTAGTGTCGGTCACACGCCAAGGTGAAGTATTCTGTTGCCAACTCCTCTTATATCTTCCTATGATAACTTACCGTAGATTTTAATGTTTTGAAAGAAAAATTTGAGTTTTAAAAGTAAAATATCCATGACACTTCAATGCCGGTTGCTTTTCACCAAGTCTAGCTTCTTGCTGACTGGTATTCTCTTCAATACAGTGGTCAGGCCGTTAGGCCTTTCCAAGGTTTCGTTTCAAAATTCTTAAGTTTTGAGTTGCTATATTGGCTTCTTTCGCCATCTTCGTACTTTGTTAAGTACTTCTTACTTGTTAAAGTTCCTCTTAATGATCCCATTATTACTGCACTTGCCGTGGCAAGTGCGTGGTACAGGCGGTTTTCGGGTTATCTCATACCGATCACGGTATTGTTCACATTGTATTTGGTAGCCTGGTCGGCTCTTCCTTGATCCTTTAGTTGGATAGCTACTCTTCAGAGCTGCTTCTTACTCATCTTGACTAGACTTTCATCTATTTAGGTGCTTCTCCACTCTCGGAGTCCCTTACTTTCTCACCCTGGGTCGTTTCCCGGTATTTGTTCCCACACATTTACCATGGTTATCGTAACTTATTTTATTTAGGTACTACTTCTGTAGTTCTATTCGGGCGTATCCCGTAGTTATGCTTGTAGCTATCTAAGCTATGTCGGCTAGGTATTGCAACCTTTTTGGGTGTGGTAGGGTGGGTGTACCTACCTTGACCAAATTCTTAGTCAGTTAGTATACCGTTGGTGGTATTACTTAACTATGGCGGTCCGTAGACATGTGTCTCGGTTTTTGTTATTTCATCTTTCCCGCCTTGTTGCAAGGTTGGTGCTTTACTTCTTGCTGCTGCTCGGTCAGCCGAGTTCTCGTGACTGCTAAGCATGTCGCCCCATGCTGCCAAAGATTCCAGTCTCCTTGGATTGGGATCTCTTAATCTCCCGCCATTAAGTGCGGCAATTGTCATTCAGACGGGAACCGTCTCCGGGATTTCTGTCTCTAGATTCTACCGTATGACAGGTTCTGGTTCATATACAAATATTTAGCAACTGCCAGATCGGGTTTCCCCGTCTCTCTGTGTAACACCCCTACTCTAATCGGCTCCTAATCATCTTACTTAACAATATAATCGCAGCGGTAATCTCAACAATTGAACTACTGGTGTCACCGTTCTTACTCGCCCATGCGAGTAAGAACGTGCTTCCTGATATACTCTTAAATACGAAACAATTTCTCGCAGTGACAACAAGAGATAGATCTAACCTTCCCAAACCAATATAAAATACATTCACAGTGAGCATTCTAAGCATCCCAATCCTATACACGTTTCTAAGTTCGTATCAAATGCAACAGTGCATATTTAAACAACTGTAATTAAACTACCCAGCGCGTCCCTCTCTTTGCCGACACCGGAAGTTGCATACCTGCAAAAATGGTTGTTTGTGGTATGGAATCAGCCCCTGCTGAGTATGTTACTACATGACTGTCATGCCCCCTCGGACCCTCAGTTATTTGGTCGAGAGCATGCAATTCATTTTCATGCAAGTAGTTTAATGTTACAACTGTAAAGCAACAATATATATTGCAGTAAACTCAAATAACAAACAAGCCCCTCGCTTCACACATCGCATCGTAACAAACCACTGAAAGCATTACAACGCTTGTACGAGTACAAAGACCCTATCTCAACAAACACTTGATAGTTCATAACTGAGTACGGCGACTCACTCGACCAAACGATCCATAATAATCCACTCACGAGCACAGTGACTCGACTCAAGCAGTTCACCAAACAGATAGAGTACAACGACTCAATCAAACCAATTCACCACACACAATATGAGCACAATGACTCGCCTCAACAAATCCACCAACATACCACACATAACCACAAAGCACAACCAATGAACAACAAGGCGAAATAACGAGAATTATAAACGAGTATAAACTCTCGTCTTTGGCATGCAAGCCCAATTAATGTTCGCCTAATGTACGAGTTAATATAGTCGTTCGTAATTGTTCAGTCAAGTCTAATGACAATGTCTCATTAGAACGACGTGTCTCTAAGTTACCCATCTCTTATGGCGGGTCACCCACGGCAGTAGCCACTCTAGCGGTAGAGTCTCCGTCCTACGAACAATCTGTAGTTCGTTGGAAATTTATCCTGATACTTACGGTTACCACACGGTATCCTAGTATCGTTAACGGATCACAGTTCACACAAGAGCCACATCCTCTTGATAAACTTATCTATACCATCGCATCGTTTTATTATTTTTCCTAACACAGCAGACTAAGGTCGTTAGTCCAATCCTGAGTATGTCGACTCGGGATCCAGTGTTAGATACGAGAGCGGCTTAAAGAGGCCAGTGCTCCGTACGTATAAGTCTCAGATATATATATATATATATATATCTTATTATCCTGATGCTACAACGTTTTTACTTACGTTCCTTATATTACACATATAAGATAGCATCATTGCCGCTAGTTCGTTTTATAATATGTTCATATATACGAACGTACTGTTATCGTACAACAGTAAAATAAAGCAGCATTAATACACAACTCAAGCATATTAATTCACACAAGCAAACATTCAATCTTATCACAGATTTTCACACAATGTCTGAACTGAGGAAATCCTCAGAGACAATCAAGCCATTAAATAACATACCGTTCACCCTGAAAGTATTACGGTGGAGTATGAATCTGCTAAATTCTCTGGTGATCCTCGAGACGCCTCTTACGATCTATAAATATGCATCACACTATGCATCAGCATCTCGTACTAACAATACACTACGGCACCCCGTACCGTTACTAATCCACCCCGGTTATTCCCCGTTGTTAACTATAAACGTCTGTCGGGTTTTCGGTTTAACTCGGGATTAGGAAAGACGTCATATTTCATGCGTGGTTACGTCAAGTATATTAATATACTTAACTTTAAACGTTTACTATCGCATGTAATTTAATACACATTGTATATCATATAGCTTGTCACTATATTGCATGTATAATCTTAATCGTTTATTATACATCTCACCTTAGTATTTATTTTCCTAAGGTTTGTTTTTTTCCAAGTTTAATGTGGTATAATTCGTATTTATAAATACTTTGAATTATATGAATCCTTATTATTCCATGTACACTCCTAACATTAGAACTTCCATATCTAATGTTTGTAACTCTTTTTCCTTTTACCTTATATCATTTTAAATTATGTTAATACATGGTTATTGAACCATATTGTATTTTTCCACACCATAACATATATTTATATATACATGTATTAATGGACCATTTATTATATGGTAAATCTTTATGATATATTCATTCTCTTTTAATGAATATTTCTTATATTATAAATGTTATAACCTTTATAACATTGAAAACCATATTATAAATTTTTGTTCTAAAACTCCCATTAATTCCGAACAGCATTTATTTTCTTGAATATTACAAAATCCACCACATAATCATTATAATGTTATATTATAGCTATATAACATACATTATGACATTTATGTCATTAAAACAATTATAACCTGTAGTTTAAATTGTTATAAAATACCAAATGGACATAGCCTTTTCGGTTTTATTAAATCCCATCATACTTTCAGATTATACAAATCAATCCCAAATTATATTCCAGTCACACAATATATACCTATATAATCCTAAACCTTAATATAATTATAACCTATTGTTTTAAAGGTTTATAATTACCGAACAGACCCTAGGTCTGTTTTAATTAAATTCCCACCACCAAACTTTGTATATTTACCAAATCTCCCCAATTTATAATAATAGTTTCTAATATCATTAAAACTATATATTATACATATATCTTTATAAAATCTTGTATATAACTCCAAAAATTACCAACTATACCAAAAGGTTATAAATATCATTCCTAACCTTATACTCTTATAATTCACGGTTTTTACCCACATGTTACCATTTGTAACCATGTTATAAAATATCAATATTATACATATATTCGTATTAACTCCAAACTTAACCAAATAAATTCCAAAATTCCTAATACTCCATAGGTGTATAAAATACCATTTTATACCCAAAACTTTCGGTAATGACACATATACCCATATGTTATGTAATTTTTACATTTTAATACATAACTTAGTATAATTTGATAATTAAGTTAATAAATCATCAAATCTGGTCAAAGTCTTTGCTTGGTCAATGTTTGACTTCCAAGCATCATTTTGACCCTACTTCCACGGTAATTACATAGATTACCCCTAACCCTATTTACAATTTCACCCAAAACTATATAATCTTATAATTTTTATAAACTCATTTAAACTTCTAAATTTCGGCTATATCCTTTTATAGCCCCCAAATTTAATTTAATTACACTATAACCCCAATAATAGGTAATGCATATTTAGCATTTAAACTTAATTAAAAGCTTAAATGCATAAATAAAAGGCCTAAAGTACATGGCCTTATTACAAACATGGCTTAAAAATAAATTACATAAATGTCCATAAAAACCTTAAACTCTCGACCCTTACACATATATTTCTTTATTTACCAATTTTCCACATAATGTCTTAAATTTGACAATTATGCTAATTAATTAGTTATAAAATTTATTAAACCATTCCTTAATCACCTAAGGTCAAAATAAGACTTAAATACCTTGTTCACTCACGGCACAATTATACACATATGTATATTACATATTAATATACCAAGTGAAGGTTTAAGTGATTTATACCTTGTTTTTGCCTAGTTAAGGCCTTTTTGGCCACGCCCAGCTTAGGATAAAATTTCCACAGCATCATTTACATGTTTTCAAACAGCAATTAAGGCATGGTTAGTCTCCAAGCAAGATCTAACCATAAGAAGTGTTTAATGTCAATTTTCAAGGTAAAATTTACCTTAAAATACCAAGGTAAACAAGGTTGGTCTCGGCCTGTTTTTACAGTAGGAAAAGAGTGTTAAAAGAGCTACTAAAACCAAGCTTTAAACTGGTATAACTCAGATTAGAAGATAGCTAATCTTTACCTTGTTTAAAATGCCTAAAATGGTGTTTTTGGCTTGGATCTGGTTATACTTCGAAGCTCTTGATTACCAACTGGATAAGTATGAAGATGAAGATTATGAGCTTAGAAACAAAGTTTCACAGCCGAATTTGAAGGGAATCAAAAGATATGTGCTTAAAGCACATTTTTATACCTTAAGAACAAGATTAGCTTTCTCCACCTTCTTCCCTTGTTAATCCGAGATAACCCCCTCCATTTAACCTCAAAACAAACCTAAGAACATTGATGGAAGTGGTTGATGCTTTGCTCCATGGAAAGAGGAAGAAATTGTGAAGAAAATGAACATTTAAAGGCTTAATTAGCTTACCAAGATCAATTGGTGTTCTTCTCTGAATTTTGCTTGTTCTTACCGTCAATGGAGAAGCAAAGAGAGGAAGGGAGCTGCTGGTGTCGGCTGGGATGGAAGGTGAATGAAGAAAATGAGTGAGTTTGCTTTTTAAGACATTATTGTTACTTTAGTTACTTTTTGAATTGATAATTAGATGACTCATCATAACAGCTGGTTAATTGATTGAAGATTGATAATTGAATGGGTATTACCACTGTAGGAGGGCGGCAGCCTTTGGTCAAGGCAATAGGTGAGCTTTGACCATGATTTAAGTTAAGTGAAGTAATTAGTTGTTATTTTTGGGTACTATTCATACTAAATTGTCAATTCTTGATTTTATTTTTAAACTTTGATTTAGACTTTATAATATAGTCTAGCATGTCACATTAATGTTATAAAGAACTTATTATAGTCTTTACAGTGACAAAAGTCATTATCTTAGAGCTCATAGACGAAAAACGTGCTTTAAGGAGTTTTAGTGCACATTTTGAGTCGCAGGGTGTTTGTGAGCTCTGTTTTCTTTGAGAACAGTTTTGTTGTGTTCCTTACATGATATTTGATCATGGTATCCAATTTTATATCATTTAGAGGTCGTTGGACCTTTAAGGTATTCTTAGAGCACATTTTGCCCTATTTGACCTTGAAGCATGTAAATGCTTGTTCTTTGTGTTGGAGTGTTGTCCAACAACTGTAACATGTTTATTAATGTGTTAATAAGCTTAGGATAAAATCTTAGGTCCTGAGAAGTTCATTTGGGTATTTATTTACCCTAAACAGTCAAAGGGTGCAACATCTTGCTTTGTGTTGACCACTGTTGTCCTCAGTTGACTTTTAAGGCATATTTAGGCCTTAATCAATGTGATTAAATATTTAATCCATATTTTATTATTTTGGGGTATTTCAGTCTACCCCCCTTAAAGAGACTTCGTCCCGAAGTCCTTACCCATCTACAGTTCACCTAAGGGATCAAGTTCCTCTAAGTAATCACAGAGAGATCATCACTAGGGAGTACATTCCACTACGTTCAGACCTAGTCTTTATGTATCACATTTGATACAGCATCCATCTCATTCCATATAGTCAATAATCATGACACATTCATACATAAACAGCACTAAACAAGGTGCAAAATTCATAGTACACAACACTAGACGAGGTGCAAAACTCATGGTACACAGCACTAGACAAGGTGCAAAACTCATGGTACACCGCACTAGACAAGGTGCAAAACTCATAGTACACAGCACTAGACAAGGTGCAAAACTCATAAAGTACTCAAAGGTGTTTGCAAGGGATACTCCACGCATCCCTATCTACATGTTAGTATCTCGCGAGGATACTCACACATCATTCCACATGTATGTGTGCACATATAGTTAACGTTGACAAATCACAGGGAAGCAGTCTTAAAGACCAGGACTTGACGATCCCCAACCCAACCAACGTCTACTACCCGCGGACACACCGGTTTAATAACGAAGGACACTACGGTCCACGGCTCCTCGGACAGTATCACCTTATTTCCTTAGTCACCCACAGACACACCGGTCTAATGACAAAGGGCTCTGCGGTCCACGACTCTCTGGGTGATGTCACTCGCAGACACACCGGTCTAATGACGAAGGACTCCACGGTCCACGGCTCTTCGAGTGACGCCCTAAATTCCAATTTCTATTCATATCTGTGTCCACTTGTAGGAAGTTTCGAGAATCATTCAACCCCGACGTGGTCAGCGTCAGTGTTGAACTATCTCTCACCTCAATTTGTGTTCGGTTTCCCTTGATCGGACCAGGATCAAGTTCAACTTCCCATGTCAATTTCAATCAATCAATGTTTATTCACTTCTAATCTTGTTTTCTTGATATTTGCCACCTTGTGTTCTATAGATACACAAGTCAACTAGTGTAATTAATCTAATTACCGGCATATAGGATCATGTATCCTAACCATGTACCAAGTTCACTCGACTTATAATTATTCATACAATTCCTAGAGGTCTTACCTCCACTAGGTTATACATCGGTCTCATGCCGACTCACTCATCGCATTCCAATAATCGGTTTCATACCGAGTCACAAATCATATAGTATGGAGCTTTCTACTCCTTCTATTTGCCATCTCCCACCGAAGCTACCAGATAGACCTACTTGAACTCTCAACCGGAGCTAACAAGTTAGGCGTTTATGTGTTTAATGTTCGCGACGTTTGCATAAATAATCGGAAATAGAATAAGAACACTCTATCTGTTCTCCCTTTCCTATTCGTCACGACAATGCGAACTAAAATATATATATATATATATATATACACATAATACATCACAATATTACCTCAAGTAATATAACACAGTCATGACACTTGTACTCTACGTACAATAGTTTGCAGCATGTGTACCATGCGCTACGTACTCCTACGTACGGTATATTTTAAGCGTGCGAAATCGCTCTACCCCCCTTAAAAATGATTACGCCCACGTAATCTAATAAGTTCAAGATGTTCCATTCCAGTGGAATTATTCGTGCACTAATGTGCTACATATTTCGTTACCCCTTCTTTTTTTTATAGGGTCGGGCTTTAGCCCCTCAGGCTATACCGCCTGTCTCGGTTAGGTGTGTGTATATTCATATACGGTTTGATCGGGAGGTGTAACATCATTGGTTTTTCCCAAACCTATTAGGTACGTCAACTCTAAGCAATATGGGCCCACTCGCTCCGCAAGCAGTATGCCCAACTACTTTATGGTTAGTTTACCCCTCTGAGGTAGTAGTTTCATGTCGGTTTCAACTCTACGTGACGGTGTTCTACACAGTCTTCCATATTATAGGAATGGAGTAATTGATTTTGCTGTGTGGTCTCGTTCGTCACACCTTATTATTTCAACTAGCCATTCTATTTGGTCCTCCTGAATTCTATACATGCTCATGGTATATTCCCAAGAGTTCATGCCACCCTACCGAACTAACCTTCGTGTAAGGGTTGTTGAGCTATGCTCTAGCACCTAGTGCTCGTAGTAGTCGTGTCTAAAATCAAGGCGAGTCTGATATGCGCATCTAACTGGCGCCTCATGACTCCAAGTTATTTCCCTCTGGAATGAGTTCGTTCTTTGGGTACCTTGTAGGTCCGCTTTTGCTAGTGTGAACTCGTATCCCTCGTGTGTTGGTACTTTAGTATCCACATATATGGTTCATCCCTCTTCTCGATTAGGGGAATCCATTTGTTTATCTGATGTTCCACCTTCTGATTCTTACCAACATAATTCGGTTAACAGTTATTATAATGGTCGCTTGTTGCGCACCATGTACCAGTCGATTGGACGGTTATCCGCCATTGCGGTTTGCATGGAGTATCTAATCTCCAGCTTAGAGTATCTCTTGTAATGCTCGCTTTTGCCCTTCGTCTGTTGTAATCATACAATACGACTGTGGGTTTTAGCTTGGTATTCATTTTCTGTTCAACCCTAATTGGTACTAACATACTAACGTTTTATGGCTTGAGCATGTGGTTATTATTATTTAATGCGACATCATCGCAGCGCCCTCAGCGCGTGGTATAACTCTCTCTGTGCCCCCTTTGGGTAGCATCTAATCACAAAGGTTTTTCTAATATAACTTCCTTAGATACCACAATTCTCTTCTCATTCATGGGTTCAACTTGCCATTACCATTAAATTGGCCTTGTTTCCTCGTTTACTAAAATCCAAAACTTATGTTCTGACTCCTCCACTGTGGAGTTGCGACCTTATGTCACTTTATTATCAAGCTATCCTTGATTTTCCTAACCTTGCTAGTTTGACTGAGATCTCTCTCGTCATTACATGGTTTACCTAGTCAGGGTTCCATTCGCTGACTTAGACACAGAGTTGATTACCTCCTGGGTCCTTACACTACTCGTTTACATGCATGGGGTACCATACTGATACATTACTACTTACCCAACTAACTTAATATAGTTTGTCAGGCCCACAAGCTCCTAGGAGTGCGGTCGTCCCATGTCTCGTTTAGTGCACTCGTAGCGTTCGTACCCGGTGTTATCGTACTCTTAGTCCGGTAATTTATGTTTAGTAACTATGCTGCCAATTCTTAACCTTGTGTCAGAATGGCCCTAATATTAGGTTCTATGGTTTCCTTGATTAATGTGTATTCCTTTACTTTCACTAAGATAGGTTTTGCGAATTATCGCCCTAATTCTGGTTTCCACATGCTCGCCGTCTGGTATTGTGAGTGGGGATCAGTAACTACTCATTATCTCTCTCATTCACTCCTAGGCTGTTAACGCCTTCAGATATGGTTTTCAGTTTCTACTCTACCCAATCCATTGGGTTACACCCTCAGGTAGTCCGGACTCCATGATAAAGGTTGACACCTCGTGTTTCCCCTACCTTATGGTAGTCCCGTTTAGCCTGATATTAATCAGTATTTGATTCATCACCTTGTTCCCGTTTTGGGTCATTTGGTGGTACTAAGGTATCCTCCGTAGGCCTATGCCATACGATATTCAGGCTCAGTATTATTCTGATGTAGATGATTGTTGTCTTGTTATTTAATTTATTCCTAGTTGGTTCTAATATTTTCTCCTAAGGTTACAATTGGATACCCATAACTTAGTGGTTTCGCCAATCATTCTCTTCATTGTGTAATCCTTACTCTTATTCAACTCATATTTCCATCCTCTTTGAGGTAACGGTATCTTCCGTCATCAGGCAATTTCACTTTTTAGTTTATATCCACTGCCCTCCATACGGGAGTCTAGCAGCATAATGGATCAACAACACCTCCTGTGTGTGGTGCGGGCATTACATCGGCCCCTTTTATTGCATGTTCACATTTGCCTATTAATTTTTTTTTGTCCTGACTCGTATAGCTCACTTCTTGCCCTCTGGCAATGTTCAATGGTAGTGGTTTAACCACGAGTGTCGCGCACTCCTTAAATATGGTTATGCTGGTCCTGAAGACTCACTCCCCACCGGTAATGACTGACGTTTAATGTCCATACCGGCATTGGGGTTAGGCTTGTAGGCACTAATTATTGTTATTCTCATTTACTCCCCTTTTAATATTCTACTAAATGGTGTATTATTTTCAGGTTTAATGGTCAGACCGGCTAGGTCTTCCCGAGGTTTTATCGACCTCAAACCCAAGGGTTTCGTACCCCTGCCCTTAAGAAGGCTGTGTCCTGCTTTACTGCATTACAGACTCACATAAGATTTAGTGTTTATTGGTAACCTCCTGGACCACTACGTCCTTTAGGTTAGTTTACCGTCGCTGCACTTGCTGTAGCAAGTGCGCAAGGCAGGTTGAATTTTAATGCTTTGGTTAATGTGGCACTTGCAGTGGCAAGTGCACCATGCAGACTGAGCCACCGTACGGTGTGTCAGTGCAGTATTCCCTAATCGGGTTCCTGTTCTGTCAAAGTTCTTATTCAAATTAATACAGTCTCACTCCCGCACTCGTTCCCACAAGTTTACCATGGTAGTAAGGTCTTACTTTCCTCACGAGGCGTTGCATGATAGCACTTAGCGAGTTCTTGTTTCTACAGTTCTCATGATCTCTCCTCATGCACGTCGGGCCATCTTGAACCTTCAGTGTTGCATGGTTTCAGAGTTACTCGCTTCGGGTGAGACTTCTAAAGGTAATTCCTTCCGTATATTACATATCCCATAAACTAATCGTTACTCGCCGTTTCTACCTCCTTTCCCCCAAGCGCACCATTGGTGCTTTCCTGGATGTAAGACAGGGTCGCCTTGCTTATAGCAAGGTAGCCCCATTAGTCCTACAGGACATTTTCTCCTCAAACTCGGTCTATTACTTATTTCATCCTCGTATGGTAGACATTACGTCATTACCAGGACCCCCGGTCCTAAACATTACATCAAAACACAAAGTCTTATTTTCTACCTTTAACATAATCCTCTTAGCATCCACATCGGGTCTTTCCGATCAGGAGAGTTATCTCCGTGGTGTTTCTCATTTCATTGTCTCACTAGATAGTACTCGAGATACGGGCTGCGGCGGGTGGGGTACCATTGCAAATTTCCCGGGATGCTCTCCCATCGAGTGCGAGCGGTTCATACCATCTTCGCGTTACTTGGGGTTGCTGGACCTTCACCACCTTCCGCTGCCCCGTGTTCTTCCTTAGTACTGTTACCCTGACCTCTCTCTGACATAAGTCAAGAGGACGGGTTAGACCTTTACTCGGTCTAATACCGTAGTCTCGGTCATTTATTATTGAAGTGCCTCCACGACTATGGTGTGCAAGCTTTAAGCATTGCATCAACCCCGCAAGGTCACGTATCCTCACAACGTTTCCCGTATTCCCAAAACCTATGCTCACTGTATAAATCCTACTATCTCTTGTCATCAGAGCGGTACTCCGCTCTGATACCACTTTTGTAACACCCCTACTCTAATCGGCTCCTAATCATCTTACTTAACAATATAATCGCAGCGGTAATCTCAACAATTGAACTACTGGTGTCACCGTTCTTACTCGCCCATACGAGTAATAACGTGCTTCCTGATATACTCTTAAATACGAAACAATTTCTCGCAGTGACAACAAGAGATAGATCTAACCTTCCCAAACCAATATAAAATACATTCACAGTGAGCATTCTAAGCATCCCAATCCTATACACGTTTCTAAGTTCGTATCAAATGCAACAGTGCATATTTAAACAACTGTAATTAAACTACCCAGCGCGTCCCTCTCTTTGCCGACACCGGAAGCTGCATACCTGCAAAAATGGTTGTTTGTGGTATGGAATCAGCCCCTGCTGAGTATGTTACTACATGACTGTCATGCCCCCTCGGACCCTCAGTTATTTGGTCGAGAGCATGCAATTCATTTTCATGCAAGTAGTTTAATGTTACAACTGTAAAGCAACAATATATATTGCAGTAAACTCAAATAACAAACAAGCCCCTGGCTTCACACATTGCATCGTAACAAACCACTGAAAGCATTACAACGCTTGTACGAGTACAAAGACCCTATCTCAACAAACACTTGATAGCTCATAACTGAGTACGGCGACTCACTCGACCAAACGATCCATAATAATCCACTCACGAGCACAATGACTCGACTCAAGCAGTTCACCAAACAGAAGAGTACAACGACTCAATCAAACCAATTCACCACACAATATGAGCACAATGACTCGCCTCAACAAATCCACCAACATACCACACATAACCACAAAGCACAACCAATGAACAACAAGGCGAAACAACGAGAATTATAAACGAGTATAAACTCTCGTCTTTGGCATGCAAGCCCAATTAATGTTCGCCTAATGTACGAGTTAATATAGTCGTTCGTAATTGTTCAGTCAAGTCTAATGACAACGTCTCGTTAGAACGACGTGTCTCTAAGTTACCCATCTCTTATGGCGGGTCACCCACGGCAGTAGCCACTCCAGCGGTAGAGTCTCCGTCCTACGAACAATCTGTAGTTCGTTGGAATTTATCCTGATACTTACGGTTACCACACGGTATCCTAGTATCGTTAATGGATCACAGTTCACAGCAAGAGCCACATCCTCTTGATAAACTTATCTATACCATCGCATCGTTTTATTATTTTTCCTAACACAGCAGACTAAGGTCGTTAGTCCAATCCTGAGTATGTCGACTCGGGATCCAGTGTTAGATACGAGACAGCGGCGTTAAGAGGCCAGTGCTCCGGATAAGTCTCCGATAATATTATATATAGATCTATATAATATAATCTTATTATCCTGATGCTAACAATTTTTTTACTTACGTTCCTTATATTACCATATAAGAAGCATCATTGCCCCGTCTAAGTTCGTTTTATAATATGTTCTATATACGAACGGTACTGTTATCGTACCCAGTAATAATAAAGCAGCATTAATACACACAACTCACGCATATTAATTCACACAAGCAGACATTCAATCTACACCAGATTTTCACACAATTCTGAACTAAGGAAATCCTCAAGACAATCAAGCCATATAAATAACGACCTTCACCCTGAAAGTATTACGGTGGAGTATGAATCTGCTTCTAAATCTCCTGGTGATCCTCGAGACGCCTCTTGCGATCTATAAATATGCATCACACTATGCATCAGCATCTCGTACTACAATACACTAGGCACCCCGTACCGTACTATCACCCCCGGTTTATTCCCGTTGTTAACTATAACGTCTGTCGGTTTTCGGTTTAACTCGGGATTAGGAAAGACGTCCTATTTCATGCGTGGTTACGTCAAGTATATTATATACTTAACTTTAAACGTTTACTATCGCATGTAATGTACTACCATGTGTATATCATATAGCTTTCACTATATTGCATGTATAATCTTATCGTTTATTATACAATCTCACCTTAGTATTTATTTTCCTAAGGTTTGTTTTTTTCCCAAGTTTAATGTGGTATAATTCGTATTTATAAATACTTTGAATTATATGAATCCTTATTATTCCATTACACTCCTAACATTAGAACTTCCATATCTAATGTTTGTAACTCTTTTTCCTTTTACCTTATATCATTTTAAATTATGTTAATACATGGTTATTGAACCATATTGGTTATTTTCCACACCCATAACATATATTTATTTATATACATTTTTTTATTTGGACCATTTATTATAATGGTAAATCTTTATGATATATTCATTCTCATTTAATGAATATTTCTTATATTATAAATGTTATAACCTTTATAACATTGAAAACCATATTATAAATTTTTGTTCTAAAATTCCCATTAATTCTGAACAGCATTTATTTTCTTGAATATTACAAAATCCACCACATAAACATTATAATGTTATATTATAGCTATATAACATATATTATGACATTTATGTCATTAAAACAATTATAACCTGTAGTTATAAATTGTTATAAAATACCAAATGGACCATAGCCTTTTCGGTTTTATTAAATCCCATCATACTTTCAGATTATACAAATCAATCCCAAATTATATTCCATTGTCACACTTATAATATATACCTTATATTATAATCCTTAAACCTTAATATAATTATAACCTA
Source organism: Limonium bicolor (assembly GCA_023374045.1). NCBI lineage: Eukaryota > Viridiplantae > Streptophyta > Magnoliopsida > Caryophyllales > Plumbaginaceae > Limonium > Limonium bicolor. The sequence continues at coordinate 295,133,172 of CM041777.1, forward strand.
TTGTTTTAAAGGTTTATAATTACCGAACAGACCTTAGGTCTGTTTTAATTAAATTCCCACCACCAAACTTTGTATATTTACCAAATCTCCCCAATTTATAATACATAGTTTTCTAATATCATTAAAACTATATATTATACATATATCTTTATAAAATCTTGTATATAACTCCAAAATTTACCAACTATACCAAAAGGTTATAAATATCATTCCTAACCTTATACTCTTATAATTCACGGTTTTTACCCACATGTTACCCATTTGTAACCATGTTATAAAATATCATATATTATACTTATATATTCGTATTAACTCCAAACTTAACCAAATAAATTCCTAAAATTCCTAATACTCCATAGGTGTATAAAATACCATTTTATACCCAAAACTTTCGGTAATCACATATACCCATATGTTATGTAATTTTTACATTTTAATACATAACTTAGTATATTTGATAATTAAATTAATAAATCATCAAATCTGGTCAAAGTCTTTTGCTTGGTCAATGTTTGACTTCCAAGCATCATTTTGACCCTACTTCCACGAATTACATAGATTACCCCTAACTTTCCAATATTTACAATTTCACCCAAACTATATATAATCTTATAATTTTTATATAAACTCATTTAAACTTCTAAATTTCGGCTATATCCTTTTATAGCCCCCAAATTTAATTTAATTACACTATAACCCCAATAATATGCGGTAATGCATATTTAGCATTTAAACTTAATTAAAAGCTTATAAATGCATAAATAAAATGGCCTAAAGTACATGACCTTATTACAAACATTGGCTTATAAAATAAATTACACATAAATGTCCATAAAAACCTTAAACTCTCGACCCTTACACATATATTTTCTTTATTTACCAATTTTCCACATAATGTCTTAAATTTGACAATTATGCTAATTAATTAGTTATAAATTTATTAAACCATTCCTTAATCACCTAAGGTCAAAATAAGACCTTAAATACCATGTTCACTCACGGCACAATTATACACATATGTATAATTACATATTAATATACCAAGTGAAGGTTTAAGTGATTTATACCTTGTTTTTGCCTAGTTAAGGCCTTGTTTGGCCACGCCCAGCTTAGGATAAAATTTCCACAGCATCATTTACATGTTTTCAAACAGCAATTAAGGCATGGTTAGTCTCCAAGCAAGATCTAACCATAAGAAGTGTTTAATGTCAATTTTCAAGGTAAAATTTACCTTAAAATACCAAGGTAAACAAGGTTGGTCTTGGCATGTTTTTACAGTAGGCAAAGAGTGTTAAAATAGCTACTAAAACCAAGCTTTAAACTGGTATAACTCAGATTAGAAGATAGCTAATCTTTACCTTGTTTAAAATGCCTAAAATGGTGTTTTTGGCTTGGATCTGGTTATACTTCGAAGCTCTTGATGTACCAACTGGATAAGTATGTTAAGATGAAGATTATAAGCTTAGAAACAAAGTTTCACAGCCGAATTTGAGGGGAATCAAAAGATATGTGCTTAAAGCACATTTTTATACCTTAAGAACAAGATTAGCTTTCTCCACCTTCTTCCCTTGTTAATGCCGAGATACCCCCTCCATTTAACCTCCAAAACAACCTAAGAACATTGATGGAAGTGGTTGATGCTTTGCTCCATGGAAAGAGGAAGAAATTGTGAAGAAAATGAACATTTAAAGGCTTAATTAGCTTACCAAGATCAATTGGTGTTCTTCTCTGAATTTTGCTTGTTCTTACCGTCAATGGAGAAGCAAAGAGAGGAAGGGAGCTGCTGGTGTCGGCTGGGATGGAAGGTGAATGAAGAAAATGAGTGAGTTTGCTTTTTAAGACATTATTGTTACTTTAGTTACTTTTTGAATTGATAATTAGATGACTCATCATAAACTGGTTAATTGATTGAAGATTGATAATTGAATGGGTATTACCACTGTAGGAGGGCGGAAGCCTTTGGTCAAGGCAATAGGTGAGCTTTGACCATGATTTAAGTTAAGTGAAGTAATTAGTTGTTATTTTTGGGTACTATTCATACTAAATTGTCAATTCTTGATTTTATTTTTAAACTTTGATTTAGACTTTATAATATAGTCTATCATGTCACTTAATGTTATAAAGAACTTATTATAGTCTTTACAGTGACAAAATTCATTATCTTAGAGCTCATAGACGAAAAACGTGCTTTAAGGAGTTTTAGTGCACATTTTGAGTCGCAGGGTGTTTCTGAGCTCTGTTTTCTTTGAGAACAGTTTTTTTGTGTTCCTTACATGATATTTGATCATGAAATCCAATTTTATATCATTTAGAGGTCGTTGGACCTTTAAGGTATTCTTAGAGCACATTTTTGCCCTATTTGACCTTGAAGCATGTAAATGCCTGTTCTTTGTGTTGGAGTGTTGTCCAACAATTTTAACATGTTTATTAATGTGTTAATAAGCTTAGGATAAAATCTTAGGTCCTAAGAAGTTCATTTGGGTATTTATTTACCCTAAACAGTCAAAGGGTGCAACATCTTGCTTTGTGTTGACCACTGTTGTCCTCAGTTGACTTTTAAGGCATATTTAGGCCTTAATCAATGTGATTAAATATTTAATCCATATTTTATTAGTTTGGGGTATTTCACTCTGGCATTCTTTCCTGAGCTTTTAAACACGGGGGTTGTGGAGGGCGGGTTTGGTATTGTAGGTATCCAGATCATACTGGAAGTTCCTAACTAGCACATCTCTCACGCTACCCCTCAACCCTTAGCCCTAAGTCTCTAATTCCTAACTCGGTATTTCCTAAGCTCGGTATTTCCAATCATCAGAGCGATACTTCGCTCTGATATCATTTTTGTAACACCCCAACCGTTAAACTCGTCATTACCTCTTAAACTGTCACAAAATGCCCTTACTCACACAGCGGAACTCTATTACAACGAAGGGTGATACAATGTTGTTAGCCACCCACGTGGCTAACCAGGCCTAACACAACTACATCATCGGTCTGATGGACCGGAATAACCGAGTACTCAATACAAACATTACTCATTCATTTCTAACTGAGTCACATATACAAATCTCAAATCCATTCTTTACTATACCGAGTCTACAACATACAGATGTCGATAACATATTTGGTCTTACACCTCATTCTAATACATAAGTAACTGAAGTCTAACTACCCATGCTAACCACCGTCCCCATCCTACTCTCGAACGGTATCGTCTTCGGTGTACCTGAAAATAAAAATGATGCCCCTAGGGGCTCAGCTTACGCTGCATATGAAATTCACATACCCCGCGTGCTAGCCGGGGTACGCCGACTACTTTTGTTGAGAGCATGGAGTTCATTATAATTCATTCAACATGCATATAGTAATATATTATATATGTACACTACCTAAAGATTCGACAATCAATCATGGGATACAATCCTTAACTAACATAGCAAGGTTGTTAGTTATATCAATTTACTCTTAGGCCTTGAGGGTTATACCTCACTATGCCTTGGTTACTTATTCAATAACTCACCCACTCTCCCGGGTTGGTTATTCTTAATCTCACCCATTCTCTCGGGTTACTGATTCTTATACTCACTCATTCTCTTGGATTACTTATACTTTATCTCACCCACACTCTTGGGTTACTAATACTCAAGCTCTAATAGTTCTCGAGACTCTACAGGTCTCCTACGTCACGCTTGTCCCTCTTAATACTTACTTAAGCCAAAACATATGGCTCTCGAGCATAGTTCGACTAGCTCCCGGAACTCTCTGTTAGTTCCTACTACTTTCACATAGGTCCGACTACTCTCGGACTTCTCACATTCCCATACACTCCTCTCTCGGAGTTATAACATAATTATGTATATTAGTCTAGGAGCATCACTCTCGAATTTCCTAATGATTTTGGGAACATTACTTAAGTTCGGGTAATCTTAGGTTTAAGGGTTACCCTGACATTTCATATACTTATACTTTCGGTTATTTTCTTATACCGGGTAAACTCCTCATATAGGAGGTTGACCATGTCTCAAGGGAGTTACTGCTCCCTTAGGTCTCTTTTACTTTTCTTACAAGTTCACATCTTTGAACTTTCTACAACCCTCTAGATGGGGGTTCATGTACCTTTCCACACTTATTCATTTCGTGGATTGTTTTAGTTTGGTTTTCTAACCGTTACTGGGTGTTTACTAACCCGTACAGCTCTCTCACATACTAGTGAGTTTGTAAGCTTACGGTATCGTAGTTCTTAAATCGATAGTATGTGTGTTTGCACGTTTTCGTTATTTTACGACACGACCCGATCTACGAGTCTCTAACCAATCGTCACTCATCTATGAGTCGGTCTATACGCTAAGTTAGACCTCACCGACATTCAGGTAGGTTAACTCATACAACATTCAACAAGACATGCATAATCAAGCAATGGATCATTTTCATGCTTTAGTCTTAATTAAGCCGGCACACAAACACACAAATCAACGTAACACGATTAGCATACGGGGCAAGAGAAAATCATACCTTTCACTGGGGTTTTACTTTTACCGTGTCATCTCACCATGCTCGGTTCACACACGATCCTCTGATAATGTTCCAAACATTATTATCAATGCTAAGCTCATACGGTACATAATTAAATGCTACTCCCGTACTTACCATGTTGTCCCGTTAACTCGGTTTTACTCTTGTTAATTTGAGTTCTTACTTTACACTCACTTCTAACACTTTCTTACACTTCTTAGGGCCTTTACATGTCACCAAACAAGGCCTAAACATCATTAACATTCAAACCCCCATCATTAGAAGGCTTTAAAATACTCACGGGACAATTCTGGGGGTGGTCCGAGACTTGGTCCTTACCCTAAGTCCCGGACCAATACTAGATCTAACTCTCGGGTGAAAATATGACCTGGTCCGGGACCTTGTACCTAGGGTAAGTCCCGGACCACCTGCTTGTTTCTACTCTCAGCACATTTCAGACCCTGGTCCGGGACTTCACCATGGAACAAGGTCCCGGACCATAGCAGATTTTACACATATATTGCATTTCCAATGTCTATTCAGTCCTCCTCTTTTGCCCATTGATTCCCCACACTTTTCCACACTTAATCTAGCATGATTAAGCACCTTAATGACCATCTAACACACATTAATTCATTTACTAATTCATCATCCAATTCCTAGTTCAATTACACCATTTCCATTCTCATTTTGCACTAATACACACTTGTGCATTTCTAGCTTCTCCTGAACACTTTGCACTTTGTTTGATTTCATTTTGACCATTCCACATCTTCCAAGATAATGCACTTCTCATACCAAGGTTCATGCCTCACTCAAAAGTCTTAAATCCTCATTGTTTCCTAAAACTCCTAAGGCACTTAAATAACTCCTTTTTGCTACAGATTTTTGTATAAATCTCTTATCTTTAAACAAGCATTCCCAAGGTGATTTACTAACCCAAATCAACCTCCATTCATACCTAGCTAACCCTAGGTTATTCTTCTCTCAAAACAACACTTATATCACTTAGATTTCTACCGGAATTTCGCTATAGTCCGGCTACTTTTCTAACATTGCCCAAAGCTCATACCAACATTTAAATCAACCTAAAACTAGCCAAACCCACAGGGGTTCTACCAGCACACATATAAAACCATCAATACTCATAAAATCTCATATAGAACCATATAAAGCAATAAGTCAATTCATCAAAGGCATAGCCCTTAAATCAAACACTATATTTTACAAATGTTTTCTCACTTGCATTATTACTATACAAGCACATTACTACCACAACTCAAGTTGGGTTCATTCATTTAATTAACCCTTCCCAAATCCTAAAACATATAGGATAACACTAGGGTAGGTTCCTTACCTTAGACTTTTACATATTTCTCCTTTGCTCCCCTTCCTTCTCCTCTCTTGATTTTCGGCCAAGTTGTTCAACACACTTGTCAACCTCCAAGTCAATACCCAAAGGGGGAATTAGACACCAATCAATACACCTATGCTTATTAATTAAGCTAGGAGGCAAGGAAAGTGCTTAAAGCACAAAATGGAGATTTACCTTGAAACTTTAGGATGGCCTTCTGGTCATAAATTAAAGGATGACTCCCCATGAGCTTTTGAAGCTTGAATATGGCTCATTCAAGGAAGGAAAATAAGGGAAATTGGGGAGTCAAAAACCGGCCACCAAGGAATGAAGGAAAAAATGAAATTTTGTGGTTTTTCTTACCTTAAACCAACAAGGAGACTCCAAGCTCCAATAAGATGTGGTTTACTCTTAAAATGCCCAAAACCCATGAAGATGAAACTCCTCCATTTGAAATTTCGAAAAGAGGGGATGATAGGAGTTCAAATATATAATTTATTTTACCTTTGGAGCTTAAATGAAGCTTGGGCATGAGGTGGAAGTGGATTTGCCATGGGAGCTCTTGTTGCAGCTCAAAATCACCCAAGGAAGAAGAATGAGGGGAGAAAATGGATGAGAGAGGCGAGGGAGTTCAAATGGGAAGAAAGGAAATGAGGAAAGAAAAGAAAGAAAGGTAATTAAGTACCTTTTTCACTATTCCCCTTTTTGACTTTTTAACCCTTCTGTTTCTTTTGTTATTTAGCTATTAGAGAGAGGGCTGACTTGTCTAATAAAACCGGCATCACATACTACTTAAACTAGAGCATTTTTCGTCTTTTACAGAAAACGCTCGTTAATTTACCCGGTTTGGCACTATTCACTAACCGGGCCCATTTTTCGTATTTTTCTCGTTTCTTTATTTTTATAGCTTCCATTAATACTTAATTATAGTTATATAATCGACTATAATTTTTACGGGTCTATTTGACCATTTAAAGTCACGTTTTTGGGTTTTCTCGAAAAACGTGCTTTAAGGCTCCGTTAGCGTTTTAATCCATTATTTGGATCCGTTTTCTTCGGGAATCATTCCCGTATACTAATTAGGCCTAACTAAGCCTTAGGAATCCATCTCGGACCCTAACCGAGGTCATATACCTCCTATACTCATTTAATGCGCGTTTTAGAGTTTTTCACGTTTTGCGCATTTTCTCTTTTCTTTTGGTTTTATTCTCTTTACCAATGCTCTCTAGGCACCATTAGGCCTTAAATAATCATATTAGGATAATTTAATCACCACTTTTTAGTCTGGGGTATGAAAGTTGTTGTTGAGCCTTCAGGCGCCCCATTTTCAGGTACTTAGCTGGAGAGCTTCAAGCGGAGCGTAGTGGGTAGACGACATTTGGGTTATGTTGATTTGATTAAGATATTATTCGGCTTGTATTGTATTAATTCATACTTGGTGACTCGATATGTATTTTAAGGAGTTTGGTATGGTATTTCCAGTCATTCAGACCATAACATTTTGGATGGAAAGGCCTTGTCAGTCACGGGGGTGGCTGACGGCGGTAACACTGATTTTGTTTAAGTTATATACGCTGCGGTTTATTTTTATGTTGGGCACTATTACACTCTAATTACAAGGTTTTGAGTTAGGGTGTTACAATTAATGACTAAGGGTCTAAAAGAAACCTAACAATGAAGATTTATATTTTAAATATGATATGAGAATTACAAATGTTCATAGCATATCTAATTACTCGTAATGATAAGAAAGACGGGTAAAGAATTTTTTTTTTGCCCCTTAACTCTCAAATCCTGGCTCCATTCCTGCCTATAAATGAGCAGCGCATCGATGCTGCGGGCAAGCCGCATAATGCTTGGTGTAGCCCAGTCCACTTGGTAGTCTAATCAGCTGTTGTTTTGCTGACTAAGATGTCTTTTATTATATATAACTTCAATTGGTTGTAACTTTTAAAATATAAGTTCGAACTGAAAAAAATTATACAATTGTTCATCTAAATTCAAGTTCTTCAAAACAAGACCAGTAGTTTTGACAACTTTAAAATTTATATTATTTACATTTATATATGTACATATCAACCATACTTGATTACTAGACCATACAACAATAATACTACACTACAAAAACAATAATGATTCATTATTTGTTTTGAAATTGGTATGTCAAAAAAATATATGATTCACCATATAAAACTTAAAATACATCATATTAAATAATAATAATAATACACCATAAAACAATAATAATATATTACAAAACAATAATGATCCATTATTAGTTCCAAAGTTTGTAATGTAATTCACCACTTATTAGTTAATGAATCATAAAATCAATTTTAATGAATAATACTACTAATTTTAATGAATCAAATCATCAATTAGTGTATCATCATATTGGTATGTTAGGAAAATATATGATTCACCAAATAAGGCTTAAAATACATAATACAAACAATAATAATACACAACAAAACAATAATAATCCACTATTAATTCCGAAGTTTGTTATCTAGTTCACCACTTGTTAGTTAATGAATCATAATATCGATTTTAGTGAATCATAATACTAATTTTAATGAATCATATCATCAGCAGGCCGATAGTGCGGCGTGACCGAAGTTTGTAATCTAATGCACCACTTGTTAGTTAATGAATTATAATACTAATTTTAATGAACCATATCATCAATTTAGTGTATCATCGTAAACATATAAAGATAAAAAAAATAAAAAATTGTCAAAACATATTTATGAGTGGTCTTATTTTGAAGAGCTTGAATTTATATGAACAATGGTATAATTTGTTTTCATGTCGGACTTATATTTTAAAAGTTATAATCATTTAAAGTTAATATAGTAAAAAAGCAGCCCAGTCAGCAGCTGACTAGACTACCACATCGGATGTGCCATATAGAGTGTGGTGCGGACAACCCGCGTCTTTGAATCTATCATAAATGGAATGGAGGTGAGAGATTAAGAACCTAAAAGAGAAAGTTCCTCTAAAAAACTTTTAAGAACCCAATTATGGAACCACAACAACTATTGATGGGTTCTTAAAATGAATATAAATTTATAATATAAATAAGTCAGCACATCCTAATTATATATGCATATATATTAAAAAATATAAAATGAACAATGTTTAGCTTAGAATTCTATTTTTTCAAAAAATGTAAATAATATTAGTAAAATAAAAAAATCCATATCACTAAAGTTATTAAAAGTTGAGTTCATATATTAATGAGAAGGGGGTTGTTATTCATAGTACAAAATTACTAATCACCGCAGTACAAATTTTTTTAAATCATATTAACGCTGTAAACATATAATGATGTGTCCCTGTTTTTTTTTTCAAAAAATGATATCTGAAAGTAATTTAGCCCAAGAAGTTTGTAGTTGATTTGAAATACCCCAAACTAATAAAACATGAATTAAAAATCTAATCACATTAATTAAGGCCTAAACATGCCTTAAAAGTCAATTGAGAACAATAGTGGTCAACACAAAGCAAGATATTGCACCCTTTGACTGTTTAGGGTAAATAAATGCCTAAATGAACTTCTTAAGACCTAAAACTTTGTCCTAAGCATTATAACACATAACTAAACTTATTACAATTGTTGGACAACACTCCAACACAAAGAACAAGCATTTACATGCTTCAAGGTCAAGTAGGGCAAAAATGTGCTCTAAGGAAACCTTAAAGGTCTAATGACCTCTATTTTATATAAAATTGGATTCCTAAGATCACTTATCATCTAAGGAACACAATGAAACCGTTCTCAAAGAAAATAGAGCTCAGAAACACCTTGAGACACAAAATGTGCACTAAAACACCTTAAAGCACGGTTTAGTGTTATTGCCTTCTAAATTGGTTTTTAATGGGCTTAAAGGTTATAATTACCTTTAAATATGATAATATATCATATTATATCATATTAGGAATTTAATTCCAGAAATTTACAAATATTTACAAATTTTATATTAAAATATTAATAAAACCCTAAAAGGGGGCCCGTTTGAGTCAACATTGACTAAGAATGGTCAAGAGGTCAAAGTTGACCCCTTGGACCTCATGGAGTCGACAGACACAAGCAAGGGGAGCCTAAATTCGCCACTTGCAACACAAGAGACAAGGTTCCAACACATTCCATGATTTAAGGGACCACTTTTACCTTTCTTATATTATAGTCTAAATATCACACTTTTGGCTCCTTGATTGATTAAGTCTCCAAAAAACGTGTGAGAGGCTCCTTTCCCCTCCAATAATCGATGCCAATAATCCTTGATGACTCATCAAACACCAAAGACAATAAACAAAGCAAAAAAATGTGTTTTAAGACAATTTGACCTACCTTCTCTCATTGCCTTGCTTCCCAGCCGACACAAGGCCTCCTCATCCTCTCTTTTGCTTCTCTAAACCGTGGAGAGCAAACCAAATACAGAGGAGAACATCAATTGACATAGGTAAGCTTATTAAGCCATTTTATGTTCATTCTCTTCACATTTATTTCCTCTTTCGATGGATCTAAGCATCAACCATTTCCATCCATGGACCTAGCTTGTTTTGGAGGTTAAAAGGAGGGCAAATCTCAGCTGTAACAAGGGAAGGAGGTGGAGAAATCTAATCTTGTTCTTAAGGTATAAAAATGTGCTTTAAGCACTTATCCTTTGATTCTCTTCAAATCCGGTTGTGAAACTTTGTTTCCTAGCCTTCTAATCTTCTTCTTAACATACTTATTCAGTGGATCTATCAAGAGCTTCAAGGTATAGCCAGATCTAAGCCAAAAACACCATTTTTGGCATTTTAATCAAGGTAAAAATTAGCCATCTTCTAATCTGAGTTATGTCGGTTTTAAGCCTTGGTTAGTAGCTCTTTTGATGCTCTTTTGCTTCTGTAAATTTAGGCCGAAGACAATGACCTTTTCGGTGAATTGTGTGCTTAAATGCTTAATACTTCATGCTTATCTTGCGATTGTCCAAAATAAAAAACTTGGACCCTTGTGTTGTGAGTTGTTCTCATTAAGAACAAATACTATTATGAGTTGTGGGATAAATGCTTAAATTTTTCTTTTTGATTGCTTTTGAGGAGCATTTTACATGCGGTGTGGCCAAGTGATCTTATATGGTTGGATTTTTATTGCTTTGGGGTTCCTTCTGTCTTCTTTCTTAGGGATTGCTAAGGGGTGCTTCTTCGTGAAAATCCTTTAAGGGACTTGTGAGACGCCATTGGTAACCAACAATGAGAGTTGAGTGTTCTTAAATGCAAAGGATTGATGCCAAAATTTTATCTCCTCATCTCTTATGCAAAAGTGAAACAAATGCATAAACTTATTTTTCCTTTTGTTTTCTTCTCAATGCCCATTCTTGAGAGAAGTTGGCCATGGTAAAAGCTCTCCAAGTTACCAAATCTTTAGAACTTTGAAGCACTCCGAATCATACCCCGAAACTCTAGTTTTTGTTTTTCCCCTAAGTTCACCCATGCCACCACTAAGAGATGGTTCACACTCCTCAAAGGTTTTAATCACTTTTTGCTTCCTCTCTTATCCTACAATTCATGTTAGTATTTGTTAGTATTGAGCATTCCTTACTTGCTTGGGGGCTTGGTTTTGCTTGAGGACAAGCAAAAAGGTAAGTGTGGGGGTTTGATGAGTGTCTAAATGAGCATGTTTTAGGGGAGTATTTCATATGTTTAATCAACACTTTTCATGCTCATTTCTCCACTCTGGCTTGTTTTCCTCTAGTTTTGTGTTTCATTGGTGTCTTACACATTTATTGTTTAAACAGGAGGAATAACATAGATAGGAGTAAAGTAGATGAAGAGAGGAACGCGTGGGCGCAAACGGATCCAAAATCGGAGCTGAACGAAGAAGATACAGCATTTCGAAGTTAGCCTACTGGAACCGTCCGACCCATAGGTCTGGGTCGGACGTGGGTCGGACGGACTTTTAAAAGAACGCGATTTTTGTCCCCGAGCTACTGGAATCGTCCGACCCATAGTCTGGGTCGGACCCTGGGTCGGACGGACTTTAAAAAACGCGTTTTCGGCCCCGAAATTGCTCCTGGACGCGTCCGACCCACGGGTCCGACCCAGGGTGGGTCGGACGGGTCGAAAATTTGCCCAGATCTGCGTTTTAAAACGAGGAATTTTGGGAAAACTTCCCCATTCTTCATTCAGCTCGGTTCCGCCCCAAAAACAGAGAAAAGAGGCGATTCCAAGGGAGAAAAGAAGAGGAGAAGAGAAGAAGAAGAAGAGAAGAGAAGGGAGGAGAAGAGAAGAGAAGCTCACCTCCTTCCAAGCTCCATTAATGGCTACTTCTATCCCTTGCTCTTTTATTTTCTCTCCTATGGCTGTGTAGAATCATTTGTAGCTAGGGATTGGGGATTTTGTCCCAAAATCCCTAAACTCCATTGTTGAATCTTGAACTTGTGTTTGTGCTCTATTTTAGTCTTTGAGCTTAATGAAGATGATTATTGAGTGTTTATGACTTCTAAACTTGTTGCTCATGATTTGGGGATTTGTTAAGGGTTTTGCTCAATTTGTCTTCTATGTGTTAAATTGGTTGGTTTGGCCTACCGATTAGTTTAGCATTATTGTGGGATTCTATCAAAATGTTATTCAGAGATAGAAACCTAAACTGTCAGAGACTAAAACGGTGTACTCTGATTTCGATAATTTTGAGATTAGACTACATTGCAACCTTAGTGGAACTTGAGCTTAGTGCTATCGATTGACCCGGGGCTTAGCAGAATGAGAAGTCTCGATTAAATTGGTTAGGATTAGTAGGCCTAGATTAGGTTGCTAATTAATTAAGCGTTCCCGTGGTTTAGCTATGAGTTCGAGGTTCGACAATCGGTAGTAAGGGGAGGACGGGTGCAAATATCCATCCCGGGCTACACCTATCCTAGATAGTTAGTTTAGTGTTTATTGCTTTTCTTTATTTCTCCAATTACAACCCAAAAACCCAAAACCCCTAATTTACATTTATGCACTTTTGTATATATCCTCTTGCACATTTACTAAGCTTATAATTAGCTAGATAGTTACGAAGTCCCTGTGGATACGACCTTGTTGTACTACAATGATTGGGTTCACTGCCCATAGTTAGCAAGATAGTTTAACACTATTTTGCCCAACAAGTTTTTGGCGCCGTTGCCGGGGACTTCGGTCCAACTATCTGTTTATTATCTGTTTAGTTTCTGTGCATATTTTTCATTTCCTTTATTTCCCCCTTTTGTGTATAAATTTGTGTTACTTTTTTTTAGGAACCTATCTCTGATGGATGGTCTTGATGATCAAGCAGAAGATTGTTACGGCTACACCTCTGGAGCAACCTACGACCAATACATTGATTGTCAAGGGTGTGGATCCTTTCATATGTGCCCTCCTTGTGAGGATCTAATCTCAAGATCGGAGACTCTCATGGAGAACCGGTTCTTATCTGTCAATCCAAACCCCACTGAACAAGACATCAGTCGATGGATCAGGTGCCAAGAGAGTGGAGGAGACCAGAAGAGTGCTTATTGTTCTGAGATCACGGCAAGGGTAGATTCACCCACTCTGGAGGATCTTAGTGCTAGAATGAACACCATCGACATGAACCAGCTCATTACACTAGCTCGAAGGGAGCAACAACCAGAGAGTGAAATGGTCCATGAAGTGGAGCATCAGACTAAGGAAAAAGACCTCGACATGAACCAACTGAAGCTCTATTCCAAATTAGTAGAGATGAACGCGATGATGGAAGGTCTACTAAACCTTGCATCGCAGCAACCGGAGAGCGAAATGGTTCATAAAGTGGATCACCTTACTGAGGACTTGAGTTGCTCTCTATCACCTCCCCCGTTCGAACCTGAGAAAACGTCATTCAACCATCTGCCTGAGTTCGAAGACAAGCCATCAGAGGACCGCTTCCACCTTGACTTCATGGAGTCTCCTCCCTCTGAAGTCAACTACCGTTATTTCCCCTCCTTCTCTGTGCTCCACCCAGAAGATGAGGATGGACACATCCTCAACCTTGAGGAGGAGGAGATGCCGCCTCCCTCCGAGCCATCAGAGGAGAGTGCTATAATCAACTTCAAGGAGCCACCTCCCTCTGAAGTTGATTTTCATCAAGGCTCTTCCCATGAGCCTCACCAAGAAGTTGAGGACATTTACATCCTCGAATTTGAGGAGGAGGAGGAGCCATCAAACTTTGATCTTCACTTGAAGGATCAAGGCCCCCACCCGTGCACTAATGAAGTTGGGTGGAAGCTCAACGTACACCCGCTAAGTGTGGAGGCCACCTTCCCATTTGATCCGGGACCAAAGATTGAAGACAAAGTCCGCCCCGGAGTTCACCCTGCACCGCTCACTGAAGATAAGGATGTTTACATCCTTGAATTTGAAGAGGAGGCTCCACCACAGTTTGATCCTCGTACCAAGGATCACCCACCTCAACACTTCCACCTGATGAACGATCGGTGGAGTTTACACTTTCACATCCTAAGTGTTGAGGCCACATTTCCTTTTGATCCGGGTCGTTCTTCATTGCTAGATGATGCCCGCCCAACCCACCCGTTGAAGCCGACTTCAACGTTCATATTCGATCCCGGATGACTTCACGGTGGTATGGTCTAGCCAAAGACCTTAAAGAAGGGCCGCTTACCGGGAGGCAACCCGGATTTCATTTCGTGTCCTGTCTTTTAAATTCTGTTAGTTTCGATTTTGCATTGTTTTCAATAATGGGCTATTTTGGCATTCTTTGGACTTGCCCTTTTACGCCCAATTGGTGGCGTCTGTGTTGTGAATATTTTGGAAACAGGTAAGCCCCTCTGAAAAAGGGATGGAATTAGGAACAATTACAAAGGAACCTCTGGCGAAATTTTCCAAGAGGACCTTCATCTCCAACGATTGAAGGTAGCACCTCAACGACCCCTCCCACTTGCAATTGTGCGGGCACCCTATCTTCCTTCCGCATCTTATCGGGGAGTACTCGTTTCACCCTTCCTTTAATATTTGCCCACAACGACTCCACTATTTTATTTCCAGTTTTTGTTTTCGTTCTCCTTTGGTTTTGTTTTTGCTAACCCTTAACTCCAGTTGTAGTTTGGTTGCTTCTAGTGTTTTATGCGGGTGCAATTTCAATTCCACACCGCAACCAAGCTACGCTACTTGAGACTGAAGCTCAAGTGTGGGGGAGTTCTACAAACTGATAGCAATAGCAATCTCAGGGGAGTACTAGTTCCTTTTAGTTTTCGTTCTCTCTTCTCTAATTTTGAATCTGCAAATCTGGGGATAGCTTCTGTGCTATACTGTTTGTTTGTGTCCCTGTGCTTTTCCTTTTGTCTGCTTCCCGCAAAGGTCTTCTGGAACCTTCCCCGGTTTTGATTGGTGAACAATGGGGACATTGTTCAATTTAAGTGTGGGGGAGTGACCTTTTCGGTGAATTGTGTGCTTAAATGCTTAATACTTCATGCTTATCTTGCGATTGTCCAAAATAAAAAACTTGGACCCTTGTGTTGTGAGTTGTTCTCATTAAGAACAAATACTATTATGAGTTGTGGGATAAATGCTTAAATTTTTCTTTTTGATTGCTTTTGAGGAGCATTTTACATGCGGTGTGGCCAAGTGATCTTATATGGTTGGATTTTTATTGCTTTGGGGTTCCTTCTGTCTTCTTTCTTAGGGATTGCTAAGGGGTGCTTCTTCGTGAAAATCCTTTAAGGGACTTGTGAGACGCCATTGGTAACCAACAATGAGAGTTGAGTGTTCTTAAATGCAAAGGCTTGATGCCAAAATGTTATCCTCTCATCTTATGCAAAAGTGAAACAAATGCATAAATCTATTTTTCCTTTTGTTTTCTTCTCAATGCCCATTCTTGAGAGAAGTTGGCCATGGTAAAAGCTCTCCAAGTTACCTAATCTTTAGAACTTTGAAGCACTCCGGATCATACCCCGAAACTCTAGTTTTTGTTTTTCCCCTAAGTCACCCATGCCACCACTAAGAGATGGTTCACACTCCTCAAAGGTTTTAATCACTTTTTGCTTCTTCTCTTATCCTACAATTCATGTTAGTATTTGTTAGTATTGAGCATTCCTTACTTGCTTGGGGGCTTGGTTTTGCTTGAGGACAAGCAAAAAGGTAAGTGTGGGGGTGTGATGAGTGTCTAAATGAGCATGTTTTAGGGGAGTATTTCATATGTTTAATCAACACTTTTCATGCTCATTTCTCCACTCTGGCTTGTTTTCCTCTAGTTTTGTGTTTCATTGGTGTCTTACACATTTATTGTTTAAACAGGAGGAATAACATAGATAGGAGTAAAGTAGATGAAGAGAGGAACGCGTGGGCGCAAACGGATCCAAAATCGGAGCTGAAACGAAGAAGATACAGCATTTCGAAGTTAGCCTACTGGAACCGTCCGACCCATAGGTCTGGGTCGGACGTGGGTCGGACGGACTTTTAAAAGAACGCGATTTTTGTCCCCGAGCTACTGGAATCGTCCGACCCATAGGGGTCGGACCCTGGGTCGGACGGACTTTAAAAACGCGTTTTCGGCCCCGAAATTGCTCCTGGACGCTCCGACCCACGGGTCCGACCCGGGGGGTCGGACGGGTCAAAATTTGCCCAGATCTGCGTTTTAAAACGGGGAATTTTGGGAAAACTTCCCCATTCTTCATTCAGCTCGGTTCCGCCCCAAAAACAGAGAAAAGAGGCGATTCCAAGGGAGAAAAGAAGAGGAGAAGAGAAGAGAAGAAGAAGAAGAAGAGAGAGGGAGGAGAAGAGAGAGAAGCTCACCTCTTCCAAGCTCCATTAATGGCTACTTCTATCCCTTGCTCTTTTATTTTCTCTTATGGCTGTGTAGAATCATTTGTAGCTAGGGATTGGGGATTTTGTCCCAAAATCCCTAAACTCCATTGTTGAATCTTGAACTTGTGTTTGTGCTTCTATTTTAGTCCTTTGAGCTTAATGAAGATGATTATTGAGTGTTTTGACTTCTAAACTGTTGCTCATGATTTGGGGATTTGTTAAGGGTTTTTACTTAATTTGTCTTCTATGTGTTAAATTGGTTGTGTTGGCCTACCGATAGTGTTAGCATTATTGTGGGATTCTATCAAATGTTATCAGAGATAGAATCCTAAACTGGCAGAGACTAAAACTGTTTACTCTGATTTCGATAATTTTGGATTAGACTACATTGTAACCTTAGTGGAACTTGGCTTAGTGCTATCGATTGAACCCGGGGCTTAGCGAAGAGAAGTCTCGATTAAATTGGTTAGGATTAAGGCCTAGATTAGGTTGCTAATAATTAAGTGTTCTTGTGGTTTAGCTATAGTTCGAGGTTTCCAATTGGTAGTAAGGGGAGGACGGGTGCAAATATCCTCTCGGGCTACACCTATCCTAGATAGTTAGTTTAGTGTTATTGCTTTTCTTTATTCTCCAATTACAACAACCAAAACCCAAAATCCCTAATTTACATTTATGCACTTTTGTATATCCTCTTGCACATTTACTAAGCTTATAATTAGCTAGATAGTTACGAAGTCCCTGTGGATACGACCTTGTTGTACTACAATGATTGGGTTCACTGCCCATAGTTAGCAAGAAGTTTAACCATTATTTTGCCCAACACCTTGCGCCCATGTTAAGAGGTTTCCAGATTTGTCTGGAGACCATGTTATTAATGAGCTGAGATAATCTGTCTAAACACAAGACAAAAATGAAGGGAGATAGTGGTCTCCCTGTCTCACCCCTCGACCAGCCTTAAATTCCGCATCATATCTCCGTTCCAACTGACCAGATAAGACACAGAGGTAATGTAGAACATAATTAGACGCCTAAACTGATGTGGAAGACCAATACATGAGGGTATCTTCAATGAACTGCCAAGAGAGTCTATCGTACCGCTTTTGCTAGGTCGATTTCAATGCCAAGAACCTTCCTTAGCTTTAGTATTATGCATCAGATGAAGAGCCTCTTGGACCATGATGATATTATCAAAAATATTTCTTCCAAGTACAAAATTGGATTGGTTGACAGAGGCCCATTTAGGCATTAGTGGTTTGAGTCTGTTTGCGATAACCTTGGTTAGAAGTTTATACTGAACTTGGAATAATGATATAGGCCTAATTGATGAACATACACAGGTTGCTCATCTTCGGATAAGCACTAAAATGGTTTGGTTCAGCCTAACATCAAACCTTCCCTTCTCAAAGAATCTCTGATGAATCTGAAAATAGACGAACCGACTTTGTTCCAGAAATGCTGAAAAAAACTAGTCGGAAACCCATCAATGCCCGGGGCCTTGTAGGCCTTCATGCTTTGAAATCTCCCCCGATTATCCATGGTTTCATCCTTAGCATCATGGGCCTGATCTATACTTTGCCACACTTGCTGTCTGATAGTCGATTAGGGTGAGCGTAATAGCCGTGAGAAAAAAACTAAAGTTCCTTATTTCAACTCTACAATGAACAAATTACGTTTGGGACTTAACAATATGGATTCTAATCGGGTTATTCCATAGGATCCAAATGTCTCCGCTGAAACCTCTAGCCTCCTCTCTGAAAACATTGTCAAACCCTATCCTGTTACAGATGTTGTCAGTCGTAGAGCCATTGACCCTAGGCTCGACCAGAACCATAATTCCAAGACGGTGAATTCTGATCAATTCTCTCAGGGCACGATGAAAACTCGTTTTAAGTGCCCCTCTTACATTCCAGAAAATAAAATCCTTCATAATAACTTAGTGCAAAACCATTCCCGTCTAGGTAGTCCCTAAATTGGGACATGTCTGATTCCGCTCCACCACCTTTGATTGGGGACCATAACTATCTTGAAGCTTTCCTGCATCATCAGGACTTAGAATATGACTAGGAGGAGACCTAGGTTTGACTCACTATAGCTCTCCCTTGGTTGGCCTCCCTGTGCGAGAGCCTACGCCTTGACTTGCGATCATCATCATTATCCTTCGAAGGAGAAGCTTCCTCCACTAAAGCTTGAAATCTAGATCCTTCAACCCCTTTCATTTTCCTTTCTTGAGTATCTTTAATCCCGCCCTTATTCACTGGCTTGACTGTGTTTCGGCGTTTGGGCACCATCCACTCGCCAAAATCATTGGTGATATGTTTAAGTTCCTCCTGATCCTTATCCGGAACCAAACGCACCCCTTCTGTCTGTACGACCTCCCTGGCCAGAATCGCGGTTTGGGCAGAGAGTGTCCTTGTGCCCATAGCAACCACAAGAGAAGCATACCAAATGGAGTCCCTCATATTCAATCTTCATAGTCGCCTGCAGAAACGGTATTTAGCAAATAGCGGTTTCGTCAGATCCACCCGATGGCCACTCTGGCTAATCTGGATTTACCAAAACTAGCCATAGACATATCAACTCTTTTCACGTTGCCCACCTTTGATCCCAGAATTATCAGAAATTCATTGTGTAATATTCATTAGGTAGGCCAGGAAAGCGTACCAATACCTCAAGATTCTCCAGGGCTTCGGTATTTGGATTAAAGTTGGGTCTCCACCGGCGGACGGTTAGGTAGTGATCCATTATGGGCCATGGACCTTCAGTAAGGACAAAATTAAATCCTCTTCGTTTGTGAAAGAAACTTTGAAGAAACCATTCGTGAGGTCATCCATCGTGAATTCCCCATGTAATTTCCATCTTTGTTTGAGTCTATCGAGCAGTATATGCATCGGGAGGTTCTTGCCTAGCAGCTTGATAATAAGGGCGTTCCGCCACGGTAGCCTGTATCGAAGCTTCTGCTCCCTCGAAATGCGAATGGAAGGACATTTCGGGTCGTCTTCTTCCATATCTTCCTCGTCATCCGATATGGATTCGAGCCAGTTGTTAGTGTTATGCCACTCGGGCCTTGTTCTTGAGAGTTTGTCACCATCTTCGCAAAAGATGGGGGGGTGCCTAGGATCCGTGTCGTGAATTTCAAAATTCATCGTAACGTTGTCTGAATTCCGCGACTTCTTGGGGGGATTCTGAAGAGGCTCCAGATTATCCATGCTCTAGTGATAACAGGGAGGAGAGTTTGGAGACGGGGAATGGGATTGGGAGAGGAGACGGCGGCTGCAAGGAGTAGCCACCGTAAAAGGAAAGAATAATAGCGAAGTTAGTGGGCGGCGGAGGAAGAAAGGGGAAACTATTTTCTTCGTTAATACATCATTACCTTTTTTTTAAAGAAAACAAGGCGCTATCCAACATACACGCACTTTTGGTAACATACATATGTTGCTCATCTACCATAAGAGAGAAAAAAAACTGAGTGTTAGAGACACAAGGCTAATTAATCTCATAGGGTAATTACTTTTAGATATGAGCGTGATTAATTAAAAATCATTCACACTTGATAAAGAAGTTTTAGGCTGCGTTCGGCATGGCTTTTTGGTGGTAGTTTTGTGGTGTTTTGGCTGGCTGTTTGTGAGTTTTTTTGGTTGTTTTGTGTTGGTTGTTTTGTGGCTGTTTTGAAAACTAGTGTTCGGCAGGCGGCGGTTTCGTCTAGGTGTTTTGAATAAGTTAGTTTTGTGCAGTGCGTTTACCGTTTTCATTGTTACAATTAAAATTTTATATTACATTTTAAAACAATTTTTTGTTAATAAAGTTAAAATATATGTAGATATTCAATTATAGCCATCAATAATTAATATTCTTTATTAATATTTTAGTGACAATTAATTTATAATATGTATACATATTAATTTATAAATAAAGTTTTTATATATATTTGAAAAAATAAAGAAAAAAAACATTGTATTTAGAGCAAATATATTAGATGTATATATAAAAATATAATTTTATGGATTACATATTAGTATTTATATAACATTTCAAATGTATTAATACTTAAGATTATTTTCATCTTAATGGAATAAAAATCATGGAAATGAAAAAAGAATTCTTTGTAATAATAAAATAATTGACTGTAAGTGAATATAATATATACGTCACTTATTATTTTATTATTATATATGTTTAATTGTTGATAAAATATTTATTTTAAACATATATTTGTAGTTAAAACAATATATTCTATTCAATTAAATATTACTTAATGAAATTCAAAAACATAAATTTAAATTTAATACTGGATATGCCAAGAAATGAAAAATAACGTATATTAGCATATAAAAGTATTCTTTAATTATTAAGCAGGGTATAAAACATATAATAACTTTGATATACTGACAAACCATAATAGTTTGTACAAACAGTTTTGTAATTAATCATTACTTAGCAAGTTGAATACTTATAATTGATATTTCTGAAATATACTACAAATATTTGTACTCTAATAATTTTGATATAATTGAAAGTTTACATCGTAATTTTTATAGTTTGCTTTTTTCTTGTAGAATATTATTAGAATTGATAGATAGTAATAGTTTTAAGAGACTATTTATCCGTATCTGAATAAACAATTTAGAAAAACACTACTAGTTTAAAACTATTGCTCTATATTATTTTCATTAGTTATAATTAGTATATACCAATCTTTATAAAAAAACTAAAAATAAAAACGGGAAAATAAACTAATTTATAATATATTAATCTATATATTTCAATTTTAATTTAATTTTGTGTCAAATTAATATATAATATCATTTTTAAAATATAATTATAAATATTGAAAATTTATATTAATTTTCAAAAATTAATTTGTAAATATTAATTAATATTATTAAAAATATTTTCGCCCCCTTAATTATAGTTTTCTGGCTCGCCTCTGTTTACAGTATTCATTATATTTGCAACATAAATGTTGGTTGTTTTGTGCTGGTATATTTGTGGCTGTTTTGAAAATTGTTGTTCGGAGGTGGCGGTTTGACATTTTTTTGTCAAAAATACCAAACTCAAAAATACCACATTATTATCACATAAACGCCATATCCGAACGCAGCCTTAATATGGACAGTTGGTAGATAGTGTGGGACGCTCATTCCAAGTATGATGCGGCTGTTACGTGGCACTCCTAGCAGCTTGCTGACTGGACTGCTTATGTGGCAATAAATAAGCTAATATTTGTATTAACTTTAAGTAGTCATAACTTTTAAAATATAAGTCCAAAATAAAAAAAATTTATACCATTGTTCATCTAAATTCAAGCTCTTTAAAACAAGACCAGTCATGGTCATGAATATGTTTTGACAAGTTTGAAAATTTATATTTGTTATATGTACATATCAACAACATTTATGATTCACCACATACAGTTTAAAATACACCATATAACATTTAATAATACACCACAAAACAATAATGATTTAATATTTGTTCTGAATATTAATTAATGAATCATAATATCATTTTAGTGTATCATAAGTCACATATAAAAAGAAAAATTTTAAACAATAATACAACACAAAACAATATTGGTACGTAAGAAAAATACATGATTCATCATATAGGAGTAAGATTTAAAATACACCATACAACAATAATAATACACTACAAAACAATAATGATTTTTTATCGGTTCCGGAGTTTGTTATCTAATTCACCACTTATTATTTAATGAATCATAATATCAAATTTAATGAATCATAATATCATTTTATTGTATCATAAGTCACATATAAAAGAAAATTTTTTAAACAATAATACAACACAAACAATATTGGTACGTAAGAAAAATACATGATTCACCATATAAGATTTAAAATACACCATACAACAATAATAATACACTATAAAACAATAATGATTTTTATCGGGTTCAAAATTTATAATCTAATTCGTACTTTTTAGTTAATGAATGATAATATCAATTTTAATCAATCATAATATAAAAATTATTGAATCATATTATCATTTTAATGTATCATCATACATATGAAAAATAATTTTTTTTTCAAGTTTATCAAAATATATCCATGACTGTTTTGTTTTGAAAAGCTTGAATTTAGATGAACAAGGATATAATTTTTTATTATTTTAAACTTATATATTAAAAATTATATATATTAAAATTAATTAATAAAAAAACAGTTCAATCAAACAATTGTTGACTACCTGCCATCTCACCGCAAGATTTTTGCACGGAACTCCCGTACAATCGAATTTGCGTAACATGGAAGGGTCGTGGGAAGGGTCGTATGAGAAGATCGACATAAAATTATTCCAGGTTCTGCGCAAGTTGATAGTTCCACCTGCAACAGACAAAACAAGTGGATGGCGATTGGATTTCAGAATGAAGCATAAGAACCCGTGTAAATTAATTTGTCCTGTGCGTCGACCTGTCTTTAGTCTACTTTAAGGTGAAAAAGGAAAGTTGAACAGATTGAGTCTGAGTACGGTTGTAAGGGCATCCATAATGGTATGGAATCCACTCTAAATTAGTAAAACAAAAGATAAAATATGACATGGAGAAGAAAAGTTGTGTGTGAGAGTTTCTTAACTAAGAATCCCAAAAAGTTAGTGTCTTAGCAAAAGAATAGAGAGATTGTGAGGAAAAGAATAAAATATTATTATCTTGATAGTGGAATCCACTCTTATTATTGTGGATGCTCATTGTTTTGCCGCCCTATGACTGATAAGATGCAATATACGGGTGATTGTACGTAGGGTGAATAACCAAGTCGACAAATTTATTCCCATCGAAGAACGACTGCAGGAGTTCCGAGATCATTAATTTAGACGGGATCT
The DNA here is from genome assembly GCA_023374045.1 of Limonium bicolor. Taxonomy (NCBI): domain Eukaryota; kingdom Viridiplantae; phylum Streptophyta; class Magnoliopsida; order Caryophyllales; family Plumbaginaceae; genus Limonium; species Limonium bicolor. The sequence goes on from CM041777.1 coordinate 295,156,666, forward strand.
TCGTTCACTAGTAAAAAAAAAAAGGTTTATAATACACATTTCATACACGATTATAATGTAATTTAATTAATGGTAATATATACAATTCAGTTATACCCTAACGTGTTAAACTGTGTAAAAAAAATAATATAACATTTAAATATTGTTATAAACGGTGATCTATATTTGTATATGATATAGGTGATAGATATCTCGTTCCGAATAAATAGAGAGCATTCTACTTAGATATAATGTAGGTGTGAAACCTTATATATTTTCTATTTGTATCTTTGTTTTTTTCTCTTTGTCTTCTCTAATTTTTGTTTTTGTTTTCTGTTACAACAAGGAACTGCATCTCTATCCCTTCCTCTCTTTGTCATTCGTGTGGTGGATGGAACGACTTACCAATTCTATTCAAAACTATCAAATCAACTACTGTATCTCAAATCCCTTATTTATTGTCAATATTTCAACATACAACCTCCTTCTAATTTGATCTCTCAGCTGTTTCCGGCCACGAGAACAAAAATTTGAAGAAATTAGTTGGAGAAATGCCGAATGGAATTGAATCGTTTAGTGACCCAAATCAGACTACATGGTCTGTGTTGTCCCACCAAGATTTGCATCTTCATTACTTGTTTGGTACTTGTGGCAATTGCGCTCGATCTAACCTTCAGCTTCGGACTCTTTAATATAGGATTTCATAAATTAAATTGTGGCAGAAATAAATATTACCAATTATTTCATTTATTTCATATTGGTTGATTTATTTTGCTTTATATTTATTTATTTATCGATATATTAATTTTACATGAGAATCGTGTTATGTATTAATTTAACGCAAGACATCAAGTTCAAAATACTTAACAGTTTAAGCATCGTGCCATATTTTATTTACTATTAATTATTTCAGTTATTCCGTGTTTTGATTTATCTAGTTTCGCTTTTGTTTATTTTTATCTATTTATTTCTGTATTTTTTTAATTACGTATCAACTAAGGCATTATGCACGATATTAGTATCATTGAGACATTATCCCAATAATTAATATCACATGAGGCATTGCGTCATATTTTTTTAATTAATTATTGTATGTGTTGTCCGATTTATTCTATTTCATATATATATATATATAGTTTAGCATGAGGCATCGTGCCAAATATTAATATCATGTTCGGCATCACACCAAAAATTAATTTAGACGTGACATCGTGCCGGATATTAATTTCACGTTAGACATTACACCATAAATAATTCTCACATTAGACATCGTGCCAAAAATAAATATCACGGTGAGGTATTTTTTTATTCTAGGTTATTTGATTATATTTTTGTGATATATATAATACATTTTTTTTATTATTATTGTTATTTATGATGTTTACGCCAATATATACAACATTACACCTGTTAAAATTGATTTTAATATTATTTGAATAAATAATGGCATTGCGCTTGACAGTCTTTGATTTAATTTGATAGAAAGTGATGTCATGAAAACGATACATTTAGGATCATTGCTAACATCTGTTATCTTTATGATATGTCATAAACAATGTCCAATATTTTCGAACTTGAGTTTATGACCTTGGACATTAAGAAGGGCATTGTGCCTGCATTTTTTTAGGGAAATTTTACGATATACCCCCGAGGTTTGAGCAAATTTTATGGGATACCCTGATATTTCATTTTCACTATGAGATACCTCTAAGATGTCATTTTCTTTACATGATACCCCTAAGGTTTCATTTTCATTACGAGATGCCACCGAGGTTCCATTTTTATAACGGTATGCCCCTCCGTTCAAATTCTAATATATTATATTTTCCATATCCCTATTTTACCCTCGCACCGTACCCTTAGGGGTTTATGGTCAATTTTTTATAAATTTAAAAAATAAACAAAAAGTTACAAAAAAAATAAAAGATCATATAAATTTGAAATCAACTTTAAGAAATGAATATAATTAAATAAACGAAAAAAAGATAAATAGATAAATGGAAATGACTGAATAATAAAATTAAATAATTTGAAAAAAAAACATAAATGGTTAAAGGTTACGTAACGATGACCTAAAATTGTAAAAAAGTATAACAATAATATGAAGAATATAAAAGTTACAATTATTAGTACATAGAAAACTCATTTTTTATAATTGAAAGTATAAAAAACATAAAATATGATCATTTTTCTTGTGAATGTTGATATCAAATAATATATGTTAATAGATTTTTATTATTTATAAAACTATTTAATAATTTCATATATTTAATGTAATTGTTATAACTTTTTCAATTTTAAGTCACCGCTATACTAGTTTTAAATTATGTAACAATATATGTTTTCTAAATAAATTAATTTTTTTTATTATTTTGCCATTTTTATTAATTTTTGAAATTTTATGATTTTGATTTTTTTGTTTTTACAATTTTTATCATTTTTAAAACTGAATTAAAAATTTATGTGATCTTAAATTATTTTTGTGTATTTTGTTTATTCTTACATTTATAAAAAAATTGATCATAAACCCCTGAGGTTACAGTGCGAGGGTAAAATAGGGAAAGGAAATGAAAAAATAATATATCCGAATTTGAACAGAGGGGCATCCCGTTATAAAATTGAAACCCCCGGCATCTCGTAATGAAAATGAAACCTCAAGAGTATCTCATAAAGAAAATGAAACCTTAGTGGGTCGTTTGGTTCTTGCAATGTTAATTCCTGGAATAGCATTCCTGGTATAGAATTCCAAGAATAGAATATGACATCGTTTGGTTGTTATGATAAAAATACCTGGAATTTGATGGTTTCTTGTTTGGTTGCCAGAATAATGATAGGAATAGACTTGGAATAAGTATCAAGTTACTAATAAATCATTGACATTTAACACGTTATTATTAGTTGTATGTTCAACTTTTAATTATAAATTAAATTGAGAATTTGTAAAAATATATTGATAAATAATAATAAATTTTACTTGTCATAATTATAAGAACCAAAAAATAAGTCAATAAGTTATTTTTAAATTTCTCTTATTTCTATTTAAATTTTCTAAATAACATTAAATTGATATTATGAATATAAATTTGTAATTATTGAGCATGTAGAATGTAAAAGGAAACATTAAACTTATTATATATTGGCATGTAATATGTAAGTGATTAATATAAACTAGTTCGTTTACGAAGTGAACTGAAACTCAAAAGGTCATAAAAAATATTACTAAGTATTCAAATGTAGTAAAACATTCTACACAAAAAATAATAAAAATAACAATGTAAACTTTCATAACTAGATCAAACCAAATAAATAAATAGCAAATTTATTCAAAACAAAAAGATAAAGTGTCACATAGAAATGATTTGAAAGCGTAGCACAATTTGAAGAATAACAAGTTTGAGAAAAAAGTGTAGGATAAAAATAGAAGATAAATAATTAGTTGCATTTAAATTGGTGAAAATTATGAAAATCTATATTTATAATTAATTATCACGTCTGAAGTGACGGAAGGAATTGGCAACTCATTGGAATTGCAATTCCTAGCTAAAATCAGGGAATACTATTCCCAAAATAAGACCATAATTTGACAGTTACCAAAATTCTTGGAATTCAAATTCCTTCAACCAAATAGTGTAATTATTTCAATTCCAGGAATTATAATTCTATTACCTCCTACCAAACGACCTGTAGTGGTATCTCGTAGTGAAAATGAAACCTCACGGGTATCTCGTAAAATTCGCTCAAACCTCGGGGTATATCATGAAATTTCCCATTTTTTTATTTTGATATGCTATAAAAGGCATCTCACTTGAAAGTTTTGATATGATCAATATAAAGGTTATAGTGCCAGATTTTTTTAATACTTTTGATATGATATAAGTTATGAAATTGGCATTGTGTCGGAAACTTTTGAACATAATATGATATAATTTTAGCTTTATACTGGAAAATTTTGATAATATTTGAAAATATAATTGATCATATCATTGCTCTAAAAGATGGTATAACATCTGGAAAATTCATTTATTGAAGTATCTATTTTACGTATAAGGCGAACATTGTATAATGATTAGTGAAAAATCACTGATGGTAGAAATTTGTGAAAATCATTTGAAGTAGTTTTTGGAAAACTATATAAGTGATATACCATGATGATGAATATTCATATTGTAAATACGTAATGTAGAAAATTAGAGTCTCAGTACGAGAATGACAGAGAACAGAAAACGAAGAACGAGACAAAAATTGTTTAGAAGAAAAACTCCGCTATCATTCTTATGATAACTTAAAAACTCCTCATCTGATCTGTTCAACACTTTGAACAATCACTCTCACTTCTAATTCTAGACAAAACGTTGATCACTATCAACAACTCCCAAAGACTATATTTTTACGGTGAAAGTCTCACTTTTCTGATGTTTTCTTTATACATTTATACTACTTGGAGGCAGCCAACAACCTCCTAAATATCTATATAAAATATTTATATAAAACTAATATAGATTAAAATAAAAGATCCTAAAATATCTCCTCCACCTTTTTTAATTCCTCCTGTAAATAATGCTGAGTAAATAATCAGTTGGGATCTTTTACGTAAAGAATTTGCTGATATTTTTATTAAGGTTGTTGCAAAGGTTGTTGAGATATTGCTGGCTAGACTCAGGCTGACACCTTTGCCACATGAAAAACCTAATGTAAATATACATTTATAATTCCCCCTTTTTGACGTGAGCAAACCTCTATGGTAAGATAATGTGGCATTCCCCATCAAGATATGCATTCCCCCTAAAGATGTTAAAACCTTGCAGCACTTGAATGAGATTTGTTAATCAAGTAACACATTCAAAGTATCCACCATATTTCCCCCTTTTGCGAAATCAAAAAATGGTACTAAAAAGTTTATCTCACGAAGTGTAAAGTAGCATGCAAGATCATTAAAGTGGCATTTTATACAAATTCATGCGTAGGAACACAATGAATCTAGCTAGCGCTCCTGATGCGTCCCCGATCGATCGTGGACGTATCGTTTGACTCAAATAAACTTTGATGGTTAAGGAAAGACATGAGATAAACTTAAACTGGAAACTCCATTTCGATTGAGAATTTACACACAAAAATTCACTCAATCTCTCTCGCCCCACACACGGACTCCGGGACAGTTTAGGACTTTATCTCAAAGTCCTTTACCATCTCCTGACAGTCGGCCTACGGTTCCCTAACCGCTCCCCGACTGATCAATCTACCAATTACAAAGTGTTGTCACACAACTCTAGTCCTAACCACCTCACCAACTCTTTAGCCTTTACACACACTTAAGTCTGCTTCACACTTGCTCAGATAATCTTTCTCTTTTTCTCTCTTGTACAGACTTACTTACATATGACATAAATGCAAGTATATATATTGTTAGTTAAGATGTAACTACCATCCTATAAATTCCTAGACTCAAGGAGTCGATTCCAGTTTCAACCTATCACATAACAACCACACTAGAATTGTAGAGAGGCTTCAACTTGATATGGAGTTGTCGGAACACGTGTCGCCTTGCTACTGGACACGTCGGCGGCAGCTCTCTCGATTGGTTGAGCTCATTTGTGTGCTCAACTTGTCTGATCTTGCTGGCTCATTAATGCTCATAAATGCTCCTTTAGACTTCATTATGGCTATGTAATTGTTCTGATAAGTGGTCATTTACTTATCTTGTCCATTTGCACATTATGAGTTATATTCTTGTCGTGTGCTAGTTGATAAGAGATACCTTCGTGTGGTGCCTGACTTCTTGTATGTGCTAGAAGTTCTATCGTGAGCTCTCCTAGATAGGAGCCCGACCGGTTGGGCACATGTCATGAATCTGAGTGCGCTGCAACTTGCGTGCGAAGCCACTCCTTAGCCTGTCTATCTGAATTTCAAGGCTTAACAACATATTAAATATACAATACAAGGTTTGCTATCATCAAAACTAAAGGATCTGGACTTACACACAGAACATAAGGATAGGCAGTCCATAGAAAAGGCAATGATAGGCATGAAAGTGTGGCAAGGCCAGGCTAAGACTGACTAGGAAGCTGGGTATCAAATTTAAAGCAACAAACAAAAGGGAATAAGATCAACACATACTTCAAGAATACCATATGGCCAAGCATGTGACAATAAAGATTAGGCCTTCAAGAACAGCTTCTGCAAATTTCTTCATCTGCTCAGGTAGACAGGCCAGAAGCTCTGAGGGTTGTGAACACACCCGAAGCCTTTAATGGTTGTTTAACAATGCACTTATCATCGTTCAATCCAAGACCCGTCTTGGAGAGAGTTGTGGATCCATTCATGATTATGATCCAGAGGTTTAGACGTGACATCATCTAGAGGTACAACATGAAAAATGATTTGTATAATCTCATGCAACATTTGGTACATCATAAGTGGAATAAAACTTATACGAATCTCCATTTGAAGAGTATTGCTCCTTTATTTCTTCCCAATAAACCTCATTTCTAGTCTTGAACAGGTTTTTCAGCCTTGTGCTGAGGCAAAGCGAGCATCTGAAGTTGGACAATGCTTGTGTAACCAAAGCAAATCACCATTTTTCTTGATACTATTTGAGAATCCTTTATGGCTTGGAAAAGAGTCTAGCAAAGACCAGTATGAAAGCTATGGCGAGGTAAAGAATGTGGCAGCAAAGAAACTGGCGAAATTGTACGGGAAACTTGTAGAGAAAATGGTGAGTGTAAAACAACCAGCGAAAGTGGGTTCTATGTTGAAGGACAGTTGGTCTAGTAAAGAAAACCAATTTAAGTGGTGGTAATAAATGGATAGTGCCATCAGATGTTAAATGTTCCAACTTAGAGTTTGATCCAGATCGGCCAAATTAATAATCAATAAAGCCACGGAAAGAAAAGTAATCCTCACTTTATTATGGAGTTAAATGAAATAATATAATATACGTCACACTTCACTCACTCTAAGGTACCAAGTTTGATACACACAATAGAAGTAAATACGGTAAATAAAAAAATACACCTTTGACAACATTGAACATCCACTGTACAAGACTGAATGAAGATAATGTTTCACGTGGAAGAGCTTTGGTGAAAGTGCTTGTCAATTGTTGATCAGTGGCACAATGAGGGAGATCCACAATATTATCGTTAACTTGATTTTAAGAAAAGTGATGACAAATCTCAATATGTGTAATCATTGAATGTTGAATTAAATCCTTGTCAGTGCAATGCTGAAGAGAATAACGTAGAAGATTGGCATAAGTGACTGAGGAACACCATAGTCCGTCAATTGATAATAAAGTGAAAGGATGTGGGCGCAACAACCAGGATTATCAATATATACAGCTTCAATGATGGAGAGTGCAATATGTGATTGCCTCTTAGAAAAACCAAGACACCAGGCTTGAACCGACCAATTTGGGCAGAACCAGAAGTAAATTTTTTTATCAGTCTCGATCTGTGAAAGCCCTTAGGAAGGCATTCTACATGGAAAACCAAACCAAAGTTAGTAGAGTATGATTTCCTTTCATATGACGAGAGCATCCAAAGTCCATCAGCCACCAATTTGGATAGTCTTTATTATCTTGAGAAAGAAAACGGTTAGTGCCGCTTATGGACCCATTGTTGTCTGAGTTGTCTAACATTGATATAATGTTGAGCATATTCAACAGTATTAGACTGACCAAGTCGAGCATTCTTGCGTTGAAGCTCATGACATGTACGAATATGATGACCATGTATATGACAGTAACTACACTCTACCCTTACATGTGAAGCAACATTCACAGCAGTAGTATATGAAGTTCATGGATTAACAACACTAGGATATCTTGTAAGATCAGTCCTAGTCTATGAATTTTATTTCTGAGGTAAAACATTAGACTTGATGAAGTAGTGCCATGAAACCCTAGACCAGCACGTCCTTGATTAGGTCGACCTACCATTTCATTAAGTTTAGCTTTTCCTTTATACCAAGAAGGATTCTCCAAAGTCATAATGTCTAATTTTCTACTAAGTGCATGCATTACACTGCCTTTATAGGTCAACATTATCCTGACGTATCCACTCATTATCAGCTTTGAGAGATTGAATTTATTTTTTTGTTCACTTAGGAATGGAACTCAGTTTAGTACTAACGGTGCAATAAACGTGGATTGAAACAACCTTAGCTGAGTTTAAAACTAACTGAGATGCTAACTTCTTATTTTGTTCTTCCAAAACAACCATCTCTTCTTGTAGTTTACTAATCATCGTATGAGACTCAGTGTTATGTTCCTGTTTCACTTCCAAATCCTTATTTTTGAACGAGCATCTTTAAGATATCAAACACTTGAGACTTAGTAGAACTATCATAAAAATCATTCAAGCTTTGAGAACTTACCTGACCCCTTATGAGAGATTGAAGTACCTTATCTCTAGCCATCAAACACATAGTCTCATCATTTTGCAGCGTCAGTATGAGACCGATGGATTGCAGTCATGCAATAATGTGCTGCATTGCTTCTATACCATCTGATTCAGCATCATCCTCACCCCACACAGAAGTATCCATGCGTGACTCACATCCTCGATGTTGTGGAGGTTTTGATGGTAAAGGATAATCCTTTATCAAATGTCCTGTTTTGTGACATCGAAAACATTCATGCTTGCTGGTATTATACACACATTTAGAATTTCCACCATGGTAACCTCCACGTTTTCGACTAAGAATACGCTTCAGTCCTGTGCCAGCATAGTCATCTCATTCTCATGTTATCATCATAGTCCTAGTATGGTGTCTCAACGTGAATCTTTGCCTTCAGTGAAATCTTATGCACCACTAGATTTTGTTCCTCCATCTTGCTTTCATGAACCATCAAATTTGACCATAATTCTTCAAATGACATAGATGATAATTCTTTCATTTTCTCAAGAAGTGATGTAGTTAAGCCAATCCTTGGTTAGTGAATCAAGAATCTTTTCATTAACAGTTCATTAGAAAGAGTTACCCCAACCATTTTTGAGTTCATAGCACTGATTGAACCTTTCCACCATCAGTGCTAGACCGCACCCTCAGACGTTTTAAAATTGTTAAAATCTCGTTGAATGTTTCTCCTTGAGATTTGCGGATGGATTTTGTTCCTTTATAAGCAATCTTAGAAAGTCCCATACTTCTTTTGCCGTTATTATATCCAAGACCCTTCCTTGATCTTCGTCGGATATGTAAACCCCTACTATTAATTCTATCATTACCGTCCAATCTCCTCGTGCTTCCCGAGTCACGCAGCGGATACATACTTACATACATCGGGTGATACAATGCCGTTAGTCACCCACGTGACTAACAAGGCTACTACTGCTACATACAGCATCGGTCTGATGGACCGGAATATCCGAGTACTACTTAATACAATACATACTCTCATTACATACTGGATACTACAATACTCCATTCGATACATTACTCCATTCAATACAATACTCCACAATTCCGTACAAATAATACACTACGCATACCGAGTTCGCTAGGTTCCAAATCAATACAGTACTTCTCCCAAATCATACATACTCACTAGGAGTCAATCTACTACCCATTACTCACAACTAGATACTTCTAATTACTAGGCGCGTCGCCGGTCTTTACCTTGACCGTATTCGCTCCGGGTACCTGCACACTAAAATGTTCCCCCGGGGGTCAGCTTACGCTGAATATGATAACCGCATACCCCGCGTACTAGCGAGGGTACGCCGACCATTTGGTCGAATACATGCAATTCATTTGCAATACATACATTCATACATACATACATACATGCTTTCATTCACGATACTACAATACTACACAAGGTATACATACATACGCACAGTACAATACATGCTTGGAAGACAATACAAGTCAACCAATGCTTACTTACCATTTTCCAGAATACACATACACAATACATACTCATTACATATCCAATACGCAATACGGAGATACAATTCTCCAATACATACAAGGTCCAGTTAGCTTCATTACACACCCGGGTTTATCGGGTGTTCGATACTCTTTTACTTCCGGTCGATGACTTACAATAGTCAAGACCAATACACATACAATACTTACTTCATACATACTTTACTTCCAGTTAAGTCGGTATGACCTCCGGGCAGGGATTACTACATCCCACCACCGGGCTTTAGGGTGGCCCACTAATCCAGGATGCTACCCATTCAAGGGAATTGGTCCATGGAAAAGATTACAGCCAGGATTCGGATCCAACCTCTTGTGTTTCCTTATCCTCACGCGTGGCCGAAACTATATCGGACTTCTACTCATTCCATTTACTCATTACTCAAGTTAGGAGTTAGAATGTTAGGAATTAGTAGAAGTCAATACTTCATTTCCATACATACACATACAATACTCAAGTACGCAATACTTACACATACTTCTCAATTCCATTCATTCATTTCATGAATTATACAAACTAATTGTTCAAGGATACAACAAGAACAAATAGTTCAAACACAGTTAAGTGCATTATAAGTCCGATTCGTGCATTTATCTTATTGGTGATCACATAAGCACACAAATCGGGGTAACCAGGTTAGGATACAGAGCATGAAGAAATCATACCTTTCACCGTTGTACTTGTATCCCAACGTTCCTCCGGTATTCACAATTCAAATCCTATGATATACATACAACCGAATAATTAATCTACCATTATTAATCTTAACTCAACTACTTTTGTGTTTACTAATCCTTATTCACTAAGCCTTTACATTCCTTACACTTATATTTCATTTTACTTACTTTCCATTACTTGTCCATAATTTACATACACATGTATATACATATGTATAGGTGGGTATACATATATATATATATGTATATATACTATTATAAGCTTACTGTTTTTTTTTTTTTTGTAAGTATAGGGCCGTCCGACCCACCGTCCGACCCAAGCCCTGGGTCGGACCATTCCAGTAAGGTTCGTTCCCAGAAAATTACCCTGTCCGACCCAGCACTATTCCGTCCGACCCATACTCTCTGGGTCGGACCATTCCAGAAGGTTTTGGTCCGTTGTTTAAGCCATGTCCGACCCACGTCCGACTCACGGCTCTGGGTCGGACCATTCCAGAAAGTTTGGTTTTCGTTTCTCAAGCCCCGTCCGACCCACGTCCGACTCACCGTCTGGGTCGGACGGAGTCAGAACCTTGCTACAGATTTTATTTTCCTTTCCCAACTTCACCCATTGTTTCCCCAATCTTCTTACATGTAATCTCACATGTTTAAACACTACCTAGGCCCTTCAAATTGCCTTAGTTCATCCACTTTACATACTTACTAATTCTTACTTGTACAATTTCATTTCCATTCTTTACTTACTTCTCATTCTCATTCTAGCTTGTTTATACTCCCGATGACCTTTAAACCTCCTTAATTAAGTCCTAATCATCTTATACTATAATTACCATTCACTTCCATATCTTATTATACATTTAAAGTACTTATTTTCACCATTTTAGGTTGGTCCGGGACCTTGTCCAGGTCTTAAGTCCCGGACCACCTCATTACCAAACTCTCGGCCATTTTTAAACACCCTGGTCCGGGTCCTTATACAGGGAGCAAGTCCCGGACCAGGACCTTGCTGAAGTCTCGAACGGTTTTCCATATATGGTCCGGGAGTTTACAAGGGACCAAGTCCCGGACCCAAGCTCCAGTAAAGTCTCGCCCTTTTATTAGCATGGTCCGGGAGTTTGTACGGGGACCAAGTCCCGGATCCTGCTATGCATTTGACGGATTTTACATTTTCAAGGTCTGTTACATTCCAAACTTTGCCCAATTAATTCTCCATTGTTCCTACACTTAATCCTATGTTTTAGCACCAATTAGTCACCTAAACATTTTAAACCCATTGCTAATCCATGCCAACATCCTTTCTCTCATTCTACTGATAACTTCCCATTCCCTCTGTTACATTTTCCTCTTCTACTCTTTGTTTTCCTTCTGTCGCAGAGCTCGAGCTGCTGCTTCTGTTTCTTTCTTTTCTTTCTTTCACAAATGTTACCAGCTCCTAAGCAAGATAGTTTCCTCTCTAAATTTTGACATGGTGTCCCCTAAAACTTAAGGTTTTCACACATTCATTTGCTCACACATGAAAACTCATTCAACCTGCATCGTTTATATATGTATATGCATTCAGATGCAACTCACGTTTACAGCAGCTCATTATTTGTTTCTTTGACAGATTCTTACTTACTAATACTATCAATACCATTATACTCCTTCATTTCCCACTGTCACATTGGTTTACATTTGTTAAGACAATATGCTTACTCTTACTTATACTTTAAACAAAATCTGTACAGAGGCTTACCTCACGTTTTGCTTCCTTTTTCCTTCCTCTTCTTCTTTCTTCCTTTTCTTTTATTTCCTTCTTGTTCTTGCTCTATAAAATCAGTAGTTCTACAGCCCATACATACACAATACTAGTTTAGCATTTCACTCTTAACTAGCCTAGGTTTACATACTTGTTTAATGTTTGAAGATGAGACATTACCTTCCAATGGATAGATGGAGCTCTTGTCTAGCAAGAGAGTAATTTCTCAGCTCCAAGAAGAAGCCACATTCGGCTGGACAACAAGAGAAAAGCATTCAAAACTGAAAATTCTTAAAATGCTAATGAGACTAGGATGATGGATTTTCGAAATTCTTTTTACCTCAGATGAAGGGAGGTGAAGGTGCTTCCAATGGTGGGCTTGAACTTCAAATGGCTAACACCCACCAAATGAAAGTGGAGCTTTTGGTTTTTTGAAGGATGAGAATGTTCTCCTTTGCGAGGGATTCCAACGGTATAATTTTTGTTGATTTGGAGAAGTTTGAGCACTCAAAGAGGAGAGAAGGAGGAAGTGAGAGAGCTCCTTCCTTCTCCATGGCTGTCCGCAGTGCAAGAGGAAGAAGAGAAAAAAGAGAAAGAGAGAGAGGGATGCGTGAGTGAGGGTGAGGGGAGTGAGGAGAGAGACTCCTTTTTTTTCTTTGCTTTCTTTAATAGTTTTGTCTTTTTGTAATAAGACACATTAATGAGTGAGGGGAGGAGGGGGGAAAATCGGATCCCCACACCCACCACACACATCTTTTAACTTTTTATTTGCAAGGTGGACACACTACTTTGTTTATTTGCGTTCTCACCCCACAACTTACCGGTTTTACAGTTTCCACTAACCGGTACCGTTTCCAATTTTCTCGTTTAATTATTTTATTGGTTCTAGACCTTCATTAATATTTATTAATGACTATTTAATTAATTATAATTGTCACGAGTCTATTTAACCCGCTTGAAGTCACGTTTTCTCGGTTTCCTCGTCGAAAACGCGCTTTAATGTTCATTAGTGTTTTTTAATCCATTTTAAGGATCGTTTTTCTTCGGGATTGGTTCCCTAATATTTATTTAGACTTAATTAAGCCTTTAGAATCCTTATATTACGCTAACCGAGGTCTTATACCTCCTATGGTTGTTTAACGCTTATTTAGCGTTTTACGCTTTTTAAGCGTTTCTTTATTTCTTTTGGATTTATTTTTCCTTACCAATATTACTTAATCATTATTAGGCTCTTAAATACCCATTAGGATAATTTAATCGCCATATTTAAGGTCGGGGTATTTCAATCTACCCCCCTTAAGAACTTTGTCCTCAAAGTTGTTCGAGGTTATGGTTTACAATGCTTACTCATTCTTACATGTCTAATACCGTGGTCATACATTCTTCCTCCTTGCTAATTCCCACGTCCATTACTCAAGGTTTCTCCTTTCCCTATCATACCAATGTACAATACTTACTCCAATCCATATTACTGTCAACCATCCGGTTCCTTTTTACAAAATTCATACATACATACAGTGCAAAGCTATCCCCAAAGCAATGCAATACACAATACAATCCCGCAGGCACTCAGGTCATCTAGACACGGGACTCCTCTATGTCCCGCTGCCCTTGGAATAATACAACATACTACCTTACTATCTTCTTCGGTACACACTTCTAACAGATCCTCATTCTCCATACTAAGGAAATTCTTTCACCACTACCAATTAAAATTTTTCTAAAACATACAACTCCAAATTCCAATTTATATTCATTACTTCTATCCTATGTGATTCTTGTGACCACTTAAGGGAGCTTCAAGAATCATTCGACCCTGATGTGATCAGCATCAGTGTTGAACTATCTTTCCACCCCAATTTGTGTTCGGTTCCCCTTGATCTGATCAGGATCAAGTTCGACTTCCCACATCAGTTTCAAACAAGCAATAGTTAGTTGTTTTCATTTTCTATCTTTTTACTTTTCTAGTCGTGGTACGAATTCGTACATCTCCAAAGGATGGAATCAATCCATCAATTGTCCTCGCTCTACTTCCCAAATGCTTTACTCCGTGGTTCAATACTTAAATGCTCATTTCATCAACCTTCATTACTTCCATCCATTACTCTCCATCATTTCAATTATTCTAACTAGGGAATACAATACTTATGAAGTTTAGCTATCCTCAATTACTACCAATAACATACTTACGAATATACCACTCATGGGCTACGTTCCTCTGCTACTCACAATCAGTCCTACTATTCTTTTTTTTTTCAAGGTTACAATACTTGTGGAGCTCCGTCCACTACTCATTCTCAATTGTATTAAAACGATCACCTAGGGAGTTCAATTTCTCCGTCCACTACATCGGTTTTATACCGACTCTTGCATTGTAGTGCCATGTCTAACTTCAAATAGACACCCACTACAGGGATTATCATTTCCCCAAGAGTTACTCTACTCCACTTTACTAATACTTTTACACTGGGTTACCAGATGGGTATATTCATCCTATGGTATTCGCATCTCTCGTGCCTAATTACCACAGTTACAATATGAATGAATACGTATGTTTATTTAACATAAGTACCCATCATTAAATCCATTCTCATTTGTGCTATGCACATTATAGTTTTAAATGTGTTTTATTTATAAAACTTGCATTAAGCGATTTTCGCTCTACCCCCCTTAAAAAGGGATTACCCCACGTAATCTACCATATGTTACTATTAAACATTGGTTTACCGATTTGGGCAATCTGAAGCGTTTAGCTTCATTACAATATACTATACAATATGTTCTGGTCAAAGGGTCTTAACCGTGCCAAAGGTTTAGTCTTTGCACCGAGGATTCGTACACGAGTTTATTTAACTCCTAATTAATTCAGCTCTAGCCTATTAGGCTTCAGGCATTAATAGCCATTCTTTCGTACTTACTAGATGTATTACATTTCTTAGTTAGAGCCCCACTAGCTTCTGCTGCGCGACCCTGATAACTTGGGCTACTCACCCTTCATGTTATCCTTAATGTGCTATGCATCACCTTTCTATCCCTCTATTGTGGAAATAAGGTTTACTAACAGTGTGGTATTCTTTTACCGCTGTTTGAACTCAATGAGTTTTAGATTGTAACCAGCTCTCTGGTAATCTATTATACATATTATTCGTACTCCCACGATTATTCACTAAGTTCCTCCGACTTGTTGTCGGGCGAGGTTAAGTCACTACCTAGTTGTGGTGCTTCCTCTGTTGTCACTAACTTCTGAATTACACTAGTTCTTCTGGTTTAATACGGGCGTTCTTTGCTTGTATGACCTTGCATTCTCAATGCGTCGATCCAAGTGACTTTCTTACATCTCCTTTCACCTTTTTATTCCAATGGAATTCACATCTTGTGATTACTAGTGTGTTGTACACTCTCCGTGCTTCTTGGCATTGGCCTGCATGGTTTGCTGCTAGGCTTGCTTAACTGACTTATGCCATGTTTGTGGTGAAAAGGAAGATTTACTACTGTTTACATTCTCCATATCCGCAGCCATCCGATTAGATCATTAGCTGTACTAGTGCAATACCAAAACACTCAGTCATACAGAGTGCAGAGGCGTGAACGCTTGGCAGTAAGTCACTTATGTGATAGGAAGGGATATTTCTGAGTGTTTCCATACTTGTTCTTCATGTCATTGTCTACTACTTCCTCATAGCGGTCGCTTGTTGCACACCGTATTCTTACTCTTGTACCATTTCCTTATGGTGTAAATACGCTAGGAGATCCTAGTTCATATGTATGACAGTTGCCGTAGCGTACCACAATGTTATTATCTTCCTCATGTGGAGATATTTTATTTCGGTTTAGGTTTCATGTGTAGGTTAGCTTACCTCACATTACTTCCTCATTCATGATTTCGTTTTCCAAATAACTTGGTTGGCCAAGGATGAAGTGGTTTATCAGGTTACAAGCTCTATTGCGCGCCGGTTATTCATGGTGTGCCATGTGCACACTCATGATTGTTTTTGACAATTACTGTCTCATAGTGCTGAGCATTGATCATAGGCTCTAGCTGTGTAGTTTTACTTGTATGTACATAACCGGAACATCCCACGAAACTTCGAGGGTTTTCTGGTCCGTTCTCCAATCGGGGGGTATTTTATCACTGACAAGTGAAGGTTCTTGTTGAGGGGCTTGTTTCCACTCATGGGCCTCATGACAAGGTTTACCATGTTGGTGTTTATACAATGGTTCACCACATGCTTGGGTGCATAAGGAGTATAGTTGCTCCTTCGAAGTCTCTATGCTCTTTAAGCGTTGTGCTTTTACAGTCCAAAGCCTCTTGTAGGCGTAGTGGTGTGGAAATCTCATTTCCTTGTTCCATCCTCCATTGGCAATAGTTATAGTAGATGGAAGCCTTTCCTAAGGTTCACATCTTCACCACATTGGTGGTCTCCGGTTAACGAGGGGTACCTTTCCTCGGGTTTCCCGTAGTGTCCAAGTGTGGACTAGGCCATTGTTGGCATTATAACGTTTCATATGCCTCTGTGTTATCATTTCTACAGAAGGTATGAAGGTAATTAAAAGCTTGTCAACTGTATACTAGGCTGATGCTCTAGTGACAGCGACACTGAGTTGACCATTACTCCAAGCCACTCAAGAGGTTGGGCTTGAATTGATGGTCCAGTTGTTGATTTCTTGTCATGTGGGATAATATTCTTGCAAGTCCTATTAGTAATGGTGTGGGTTTTGCCACCGTTTGAGTTCGCACAACGTAGTTGGTTGGTGGCTCTTAGGCCTTATTGCTACAAGCTATGCTCTTTGCAAGCTGTTTACACATGTTTCTACTCCATGTATACCCCGTAGGTTGGAGGTATTACTAGGCTCCATGGTAAGTCGTGACATCACGCTTCCATTCATTGGAGACCCTATAGGCAAGCTGATGCTAATTTAGGGTATTTCCTGTTAAGTGAAATCCCTTCGGTGTTCTAACCGAATATTTGTTCTAGCTTCCGTGCTCTTATCAAGACACTTGTTCAACTGCTGTTATCTCGGATACCCTTCAAGGATTGCTCCTGGGTGCCGTTGGTTATGCCGTTACATCCGGCTCATGTTTATGATATGTTGTGCCTACTATACCGCCTTGTGGTATTGTATTTGAGCTATTCCCTTTTTGGGTTATAATGTCTCCCGTTCTTGGGTAGACTGTTTATACCTTCCTCGTGTTTAAGACTAGGTTTAATATCCTCTTCCATGATGGATTATGTTCTTTGGTAGTTTTATAGTTGTTCTTGGAATTCCGTCCCGTTTGTTGATCGTTGTGGTGTTCCCACTAGGCGATTGTCTTACTGTGTGTAGGCTGGGTATACTTTCCAGCTTTCATGTATCTGTTTGATGTCTTTGAGACATATTCAATGTCCACCCTTACTAGTCTGTGCTCTTTACACTTCCTAGTTCTTATTCCTTATCTTCAGATGGGTTCTCTGAGTTCCTTTATACTTGATCGTCTGAGTTGTCCAGCTGCTCTGGTTTGAACTTACTTATGGTCCGTAGAATGGAGTTGACTACTTCCCGTGTGTCGTACGCTACATGTATACATACGTGGGGTACCGTGTTGATACGTTACCACTTACCCGACTACTTGTCAGGCCCACAAGCTCCTTCGGAGTGCGGTCGTCCCACATCCCGTAATTGGGTACACTCGTAGCGTTCGTCGCACGCCTAGGTGAAGTATTCTGTTGCCAACCCCTCCTCTTGTATCATTTATGATACTCACCGTAATTCTGTTGGTTTGGTTTTAAAATCCAAGGTTTTAAGAAAAAGGGTCTGTGGTTTTGAAAGAAAAATTGGTTTTAAAATCATGGTACGGTGTCAAAAGAAGTTCCTCATGGCATAGCCATGTTCGAAATCTTGACCAAGTCTAGCTTCATGCTGACTGGTATGAGGTTAAAGTAATGGTCAGGCCGTTGGGCCTTTCCAAGGTTGCATACTCCTAGTTGTTAGGGCGTGTGATCCTGTAGTTGCTTCTTGTAGCCACTGTACATTACTATGTACATGTGGTGCGTTAGAGTTCCTTTACATATTTCTGCCCTTACTGCACTTGCCGTGGCAAGTGCGCGGTACTGGTGGTTTTTGGGTAATTCTATACCGATCTTATTCATAATTGGTAATCTTGCTTACTCTTCCTTTGATCTTGTTGATCACTTACTTGGGTTAATCACTCTTCTGAGTAACTCCCCAGTGAGTCTGACATAGCTGTCATGGATCAGGGTACTTCTCCAATCCTTGGAGCTTCCCCTTTGACTTGGTTGTGTTGTTCCTTGTTGCTTATTCCCACACTTTGGTTGTGGCTACTGAGCCTGATTTGGTTTAGGCACTACAGTTGTAGTTATGTCAGGTTATATCTTGTGAATATTCCTGTAGCTGTCTGAGCTATGTTGGCCAGGTTTGTAACCTTTTTGGCGTTGTAGTTTTGGAGTCAGTCACTCCAGACTATGTCCTTAGCCAGCTAGCTCACCATTGGTGGTGTTGCTTGGCTATTACTGTTGTCCCGTAGACCTGTGTCTCGGGTTTCATTACTGTTCCTGTTTCCATTTCGTTGCACGGTTAGTGCTTCTTTCCTGTTACTAGTTGTTTAGCTAGGTTCTGCGACTGCTAAGCATGTCGCCCATGCTGTTGCAAGTTATAGCCTCCTTGTGGTTGGAGTGTTTATACTACCGCTATTGAGTGCAGCTATTGTTGTTCAACGGGATCCACTTCCGGGTCTTCCATTACTTGGAATCTATCATACGTCGGTTCTGTTTACTGTGTGATTGCTTCACAACTGCCAGATCGGGTTTTCCCCGAGTATGAAAAGGCTTTTCTTCTCTCTGGCGTCCTTTCCCAAGTTATACAGGGGTTTGCGGCGGGCAGGACTGGTATTGTAGGCATCCGGTACTCACCGGTAGTCCTAACTAGCATATCTCTAATGCTAACACTCAGCCCTTAGCCCTAAGCTTCTAATTCCTAACTCGGTATTCCTAAACTCGGTATTTCCAGTCATCAGAGCGATACTTCGCTCTGATACCACTTTTTGTAACACCCCTACTATTAATTCTATCATTACCGTCCAAACTCCTCGTGCTTCCCGAGTCACGCAGCGGATACATACCTACATACATCGGGTGATACAATGCCGTTAGTCACTCACGTGACTAACAAGGCTACTACTGCTACATACAGCATCGGTCTGATGGACCGGAATATCCGAGTACTACTTAATACAATACATACTCTCATTACATACTGGATACTACGATACTCCATTCGATACGTTACTCCATTCAATACAATACTCCACAATTCCGTACAAGATAATACACTACGCATACCGAGTTCGCTAGGTTCCAAATCAATACAATACTGCTCCCAAATTCATACATACTCACTAGAAGTCAATCTACTACCCATTACTCACAAACTAGATACTTCTAATTACTAGGCGCGTCGCCGGTCTCTTACCTTGACCGTATTCGCTCCGGGTACCTGCACACTAAAAATGTTCCCCCGAGGGGGTCAGCTTACGCTGAATATGATAACCGCATACCCCGCGTACTAGCGAGGGTACGCCGACCATTTGGTCGAATACATGCAATTCATTTGCAATACATACATTCATACATACATACATACATACATGCTTTCATTCACGATACTACAATACTACACAAGGTATACATACATACGCACAGTACAATACATGCTTGGAAGACAATACAAGTCAACCAATGCTTACTTACCATTTTCCAGAATACACATACACAATACATACTCATTACATATCCAATACGCAATACGGAGATACAATTCTCCAATACATACAAGGTCCAGTTAGCTTCATTACACACCCGGGTTTATCGGGTGTTCGATACTCTTTTACTTCCGGTCGATGACTTACAATAGTCAAGACCAATACACATACAATACTTACTTCATACGTACTTTACTTCCAGTTAAGTCGGTATGACCTCCGGGCAGGGATTACTACATCCCACCACCGGGCTTTAGGGTGGCCCACTAATCCAGGATGCTACCCATTCAAGGGAATTGGTCCATGGAAAAGATTACAGCCAGGATTCGGATCCAACCTCTTGTGTTTCCTTATCCTCACGCGTGGCCGAAACTATATCGAACTTCTACTCATTCCATTTACTCATTACTCAAGTTAGGAGTTAGAAGGTTAGGAATTAGTAGAAGTCAATACTTCATTTCCATACATACATACATACAATACTCAAGTACGCAATACTTACACATACTTCTCAATTCCATTCATTCATTTCATGAATTATACAAACTAATTGTTCAAGGAATACAACAAGAACAAATAGTTCAAACACAGTTAAGTGCATTATAAGTCCGATTCGTGCATTTATCTTATTGGTGATCACATAAGCACACAAATCGGGGTAACCAGGTTAGGATACAGAGCATGAAGAAATCATACCTTTCACCGTTGTACTTGTATCCCAACGTTCCTCCGGTATTCACAATTCAAATCCTATGATATACATACAACCGAATAATTAATCTACCATTATTAATATTAACTCAGCTACTTTTGTGTTTACTAATCCTTATTCACTAAGCCTTTACATTCCTCACACTTATATTTCATTTTACTTACTTTCCATTACTTGTCCATAATTTACATACACATGTATATACATATGTATAGGTGGGTATACATGTATATATAATATGTATATATACTAGTTATAAGCTTACTGTTTTTTTTTTGTAAGTATAGGGCCGTCCGACCCACCGTCCGACCCAAGCCCTGGGTCGGACCATTCCAGTAAGGTTCGTTCCCAGAAAATTACCCTGTCCGACCCAGCACTATTCCGTCCGACCCATACTCTCTGGGTCGGACCATTCCAGAAGGTTTTGGTCCGTTGTTTAAGCCATGTCCGACCCACGTCCGACTCACGGCTCTGGGTCGGGCCATTCCAGAAAGTTTGGTTTTCGTTTCTCAAGCCCCGTCCGACCCACGTCCGACTCACCGTCTGGGTCGGACGGAGTCAGAAACTTGCTACAGATTTTATTTTCCTTTCCCAACTTCACCCATTGTTTCCCCAATCTTCTTACATGTAATCTCACATGTTTAAACACTACCTAGGCCCTTCAAATTGCCTTAGTTCATACATTACATACTTACCAATTCTTACTTGTACAATTTCATTTCCATTCTTTACTTACTTCTCATTCTCATTCTAGCTTGTTTATACTCCCGATGACCTTTAAACCTCCTTAATTAAGTCCTAATCATCTTATACTATAATTACCATTCACTTCCATATCTTATTATACATTTAAAGTACTTATTTTCACCATTTTAGGTTGGTCCGGGACCTTGTCCAGGTCTTAAGTCCCGGACCACCTCATTACCAAACTCTCGGCCATTTTAAACACTCTGGTCCGGGTCCTTATACAGGGAGCAAGTCCGGACCAGGACCTTGCTGAAGTCTCGAACGGTTTTCCATATATGGTCCGGGAGTTGTACAAGGGACCAAGTCCCGGACCCAAGCTCCAGTAAAGTCTCGGCCCTTTTTATTAGCATGGTCCGGGAGTTTGTACGGGGACCAAGTCCCGGATCCTGCTATGCATTTGACGGATTTTACATTTTCAAGGTCTGTTACATTCTAAACTTTGCCCAATTAATTCTCCATTGTTCCTACACTTAATCCCATATGTTTTAGCACCAATTAGTCACCTAAACATGTTTAAACCCATTGCTAATCCATGCCAACATCCTTTCTCTCATTCTACTGATAACTTCCCATTCTCCTCTGTTACATTTGTTCCTCTTCTACTACCTTTGTTTTCCTTCTGTCGCAGAGCTCGAGCTGCTGCTTCTGTTTCTTTCTTTTCTTTCTTTCACAAATGTTACCAGCTCCTAAGCAAGATAGTTTCCTCTCTAAATTTTGACATGGTGTCCCCTAAAACTTAAGGTTTTCACACATTCATTTGCTCACACATGAAAACTCATTCAACCTGCATCGGTTTATATATGTATATGCATTCAGATGCAACTCACGTTTACAGCAGCTCATTATTTGTTTCTTTGACAGATTCTTACTTACTAATACTATCAATACCATTATACTCCTTCATTTCCCACTGTCACATTGGTTTACATTTGTTAAGACAATATGCTTACTCTTACTTATACTTTAAACAAAATCTGTACAGAGGCTTACCTCACGTTTTGCTTCCTTTTTCCTTCCTCTTCTTCTTTCTTCCTTTTCTTTTATTTCCTTCTTGTTCTTGCTCTATAAAATCAGTAGTTCTACAGCCCATACATACACAATACTAGTTTAGCATTTCACTCTTAACTAGCCTAGGGTTTACATACTTGTTTACTGTTTGAAGATGAGACATTACCTTCCAATGGATAGATGGAGCTCTTGTCTAGCAAGAGAGTAATTTCTCAGCTCCAAGAAAGAAGCCACATTCGGCTGGAGCAGCAACAAGGGAGAAAGCATTCAAAGACTGAAATTCTTAAAATGCTAATGAGAGCTAGGAATGATGGATTTTCGAAATTCTTTTTACCTCAAGATGAAGAGGAGGTGAAGGTGCTTCTAATGGTGGGCTTGAATCTTCAAATGGAGAACACCCACCAAAACGAAAGTGGAGCTTTTGGGTTTTTGAAAGGATGAAAATGTTCTCCTTTGCGAGGGGATTCCAATGGTATAATTTTTGTTGAGTTGGAGAAGGTTTGAGCACTCAAAGAGATGAGAGAAGGAGGAAGTTGAGAGAGCTCCTTCCTTTCTCCATGGCTGTCGCAGGTGCAAGAGGAAGAAGAGAGAAATAGAGAGAGAGAGAGATGCGTGAGTGAGGGTGAGGGGAGTGAGGAGAGAGACTCCCTTTTTTTTTCTTTTGCTTTAGTTAATAGGTTTGTCTTTTTGTAAATAAGACACATTAAGTGAGTGAGGAGGAGGGGGGAAAATCGGATCCCACACCCACACACACACAGCTTTTAACTTTTTATTTGCAAGGTGGACACACTCACTTTGTTTATTTGCGTTCTCACCCCACAACTTACCGGTTGTTACAGTTTCCACTAACCGGTACCCGTTTCCAGAATTTTCTCGTTTAATAATTTTATTGGTTCTATACCTTCATTAATATTTATTAATGACTATTTAATTAATTATAATTGTCACGAGTCTATTTAACCCGCTTGAAGTCACGTTTTCTCGGTTTCCTCGAAAACGCGCTTTAATGTTCATTAGTGTTTTTAATCCATTTTAAGGATCGGTTTTCTTCGGGATTGGTTCCTTAATATTTATTTAGACTTAATTAAGCCTTTAGAATCCTTATATTACGCTAACCGAGGTCTTATACCTCCTATGGTTGTTTAACGCTTATTTAGCGTTTTACGCTTTTTAAGCGTTTCTTTATTTCTTTTGGATTTATTTTTCCTTACCAATATTACTTAATCATTATTAGGCTCTTAAATACCCATTAGGATAATTTAATCGCCATATTTAAGGTCGGGGTATTTCAGATAAGGAGGAGACAACAATGTGGAGAGCTTGTTTATTTTTGCTTAAGAGATTTTCATCGGCTTCTGTCCATTGATCCTCAGGTTTGGTCTGTCTCACACCTTCAACAACGACAGTAGGTTTGTAATCACCTTGCATCACCACTTTCCAAACCTTGTAATCCACAGACATCAACTGAGCTTCCATCTATTCGCACCACTTGGGATAATTGAATTTCGTCAACCTTGGTGCTTTTACATAATATAAACTAGTTTTGCTTGTCCTCAAGCAAATAAAGAGTATGTCTACTTTTAAGCACCATAGTATCAAAACTTAGGAACAAACAACTGCCAAAGGAAAACAAGCAAAATGACAATCAAAAGAATAGTTCTGCTATTTGTTGTAGGTTTTCAAAATCAGTGAAAAAGAGTAGAGTTAAAAGCATGGAGAAGTTAGATTATAGAAACTGAACATAGAATAGCTTGGGATCTTCCACCGTTTCTTCCTCTAACCTTTGGATGACAAGGGGTGTGAAGTAACACCTTATTCCGTGATACCTTTCAACACCACGTACTCATGATCAAAAACAAAAATTAAACCGCAATTAACTTTTTCGCATGCAAAAACATTTTCTTTCAAGAAAAAATATATACAAAAAAAACAAATAATTGTGAATTACAGAGTTATTTCGTAACCCAGACTTTTCTCTCTATCCCTGTAACGGTGTTGGGCCAACTATCCCAGATCCCGAGACCTTAGGAAGATAGGTGTTAAGGCACCCCTAGGATTTAATAACCAGATAGACGAGACCTGCTTTTGTTAGAAAAATTTTTGATCAGCGAGAGTACCTTGCCTTATCCTTTCATTCCAAACTTTCACATCATTTCCAAAATCCCAAACTAGCCTAATTTCGTTTTCATAATCAGCTAATCCACCAAATTTCAGTGAAAACAGATATAATTTGAATAAAACTATACATACAAACAACCTAAAGCAGAAAGATTATTGAGGTGGTCATCAGGCTCGTTTTCAAAAACTTCAGCAAAAATTTTCACTTAGAGATTCAATATTCATTGGCACTCAAAAGAAACAATTCTTTCAAAGCAATAGGACAAACAAAAAACAAGTGTGGCATTTAAGCACAACCTGGCGTATTCGGTATTTCCAGGGAAAGGTCTCTACTACCTCACACTTAAGAGGAGCAATGTTCTCATTGTTCAAAAATAAAAATCAAGAAAAGACCTTTCAAAATATGCCAACTCATGAAGAATTCATTCAAGGCACCTCTGATTGTAAATAAACATGAACATTATAAATCATCATAGGCTGAACACAAACATTTGAAAATAAGAGAAACTGAAACTCCCCTGATATCATAGATTGAGGAAGGTTCCCTTTCTCACACTTAAGCTCGTACATGGGGTTGCAACATTCCTCACACTTGCATCCAAGCAAGTGTCCAGCCTTGGAAAACATCAAACACCATAAAAAAACTCCATCTACACACACTCACAAAACTACCACCACAAAAAAGCTAAAGAGTGTTGCAATATAAGCACAATCACCATTACCATTTCTAAATAAAAAAAAACAAAATAAACCTAAGAAATAAATTAATGTAGTAAATAAAACTACCAAAACAAAAATAAAATAAAAATTTAACCACTGGGTTGCCTCCTAGTAAGTTGCCCATCTTTATAGTCTTTGGCTAGACTCTTACTTTGTTATCCCGGATCAAAAATAAAAGTAGATAATAGCTTTGCCAGAAAAATGAAATAGGCAGTAGTTAAAAACAAACCATCTAGATCAAAACAAAATGTTACCTTAGCAAATAAAATAGGAAAGTAAATACGCCGCAAAACCTGGTGTTTGAGGAGATACTGCTGCCGTACACTAGTATTGATAGACTAGGTGATGTGATGATGTTCGTCTTCCTTAAATTCAAGGACATAAATGTCCTCCTCCTGTTGTTAAGGCTTCTGGAGGCAAGGTGAGAGCTGCTGATGCTTGGTGGTAGCGGTGTTCCCTCCTCAGATTCGAGGATACAAATATCCTCTCCCGGTTAGTGAGGCTTCATGGGAAATCCTCTTCTATCTCGCAGACCGGCTCAGACAAAATATGCTCAATCACTGGATAGTCGAGTTGAGTCGAGGTGGGGAGGGAGGGCAATATAACTCTTCAGCATGTCGCTCAGCCTCTTCATCAGACTCCTCTTCAGCTATAGAAATCATAGGCTTGGAATGGTCTTCACCCATCAAAGTCTCTACTTGAAATGGGTCCAGTGGGTTCGAATGACTTTGATTTTGGAGGAAATTTGTCTGCTCCTGTGCTAGCTGCTCTGCAAGCCGGCTCATCTATCTCTCCAAATTTTGATTAATGGCAGGCTGATCAGCATTTCTGGCTGACTGCTCTACAAACTTAGCATCAAACTTAGATTCAATTTTAGCAATTTTAGCATTAGTGGCTTTTCTTTGCTCTAGGATCTCTGCAAGCATGCTCTCTATCTTGCTCGTATCCTCCTTTAGGAGGCTCCTGATAAGCGTAGAACTGCTCGACCTCCATCTGCATTCTAGTCTGCTCACTTTCCCACCAATAAGGTTGTCGATAAGACGATTGTTGTGGTTGGTAATAATCTTGTAGCCGATTCTAATTGTAACTTTGAGCACCCGGCTGATTATACTCATTCAAATTCTGCTCTATGTTCATTATCGTAACCGTCATTTCCAGCTATGCCTACACTCTCCTCAGCTCATCCATGTTATCCTCCATCTTTGTCTACAAAAATAAAATGTAAAATAGAACTAAAATAAAGAAGATACACAAAAACAAAATTAACAAAACAAAATAACAAAAAGAAACAAATAATAAATAAAACGAAAATTACCTAAATAAATAAAATAAAGCTACCACACAAAAACGAAACAAAAAAGAGAAATAAATACGAATTAAATTAAAACATAAACATAAAATTATAACAATAAAAATTAAACAAAAGGAAATTAAAATAAAAAGAAAATCTCAAATTCTAAACGATGAACTAAGAAAATCGGAACGTACTCGAATTAATAAAATTGAACTTGAAAACAAAACTCCAACCTATATACGTATTCTAAACGAAACGATAAAAATAAAAAGATAAAATAAAAATAAATCAACACAAACAGAATTGGATTCTAAACAAAAGTGTACGTAATCTTTTATTAGTCTAAAATTCAATTCGACAAAAGAAGACAAAATAAAACACTGCTACGACCAATGATTTGGGGCAATTTGTTGACTATCAAATAGGGCACAACTAAACTTGTACCTCAAATATAATCAAATAGAGTAATATGCAGGCGCACTATTTAACTACATCAAATGGGGGAAAATAAAAAGATTGCACCAATAGGTAATATTAATAGGACAACTTCCATACCCTACCCGCCTAATAAATATACTATGCTGTATAGCAAATTTGGAAGACACACTAATTGACTATGTCAAATAGTACAATTTTAAGTGGTCGCACTAATAGGATTGTATCAATTGGTGCATCTACAACGTGCGAACTAATTGATTATATTAAATAGTGCAACTTTAACTTGACGCAATAATATGTATTGTATCAATGGTGCGCCTACAAAGTACGCACTAGTTGATTAAATCAAATAGTGCAATCTCTTAATTCGCACCAAAACAACATTATCGATTGGTGTAACTTTTTTGTGGCCCCTATATTCGACATAATGAAACGAGGCAAATTTATATTTGTGCACTGATTGATGATATTAAATAGTGCAATTTTTCTCTTCGCACTAACACCCCCAGTCTGAAAACAAATCAAAAACCCGATAATATACTCTACTCTATCTTCTATTCACTTATGGTTGTCTTCTTCCTCGCACAGATTGAAGATGAACCTTATATTCATTCACGGTGGTCTCTTCATCGCACACCAGATTGTAGAACTATATTTCAATAGCATCTAAACAAAACGATCCTCCTGTAAACGCTGATGATTCCTTCCTGTATCTATCAATTTTGAAGGCGGCATTAGGAATATTGACAGGGGCAGCCTCAGCAGCGGTGACAACACTTTGGTAACGGGCCTAACGGCACCCATCGCTTTCTGAACCCTAACTTTCTTCCGTTGTTCGCTTTCCAGATTGTTTAAAAAATAGAATTTGGGTGGTTTTCGTTGCTCTACTTCAATTTATCCATTCCTCTTCTTCTTTCTCAACCTTGACTGGCGTTTTCTTAGCTATTCTCAATTTGGCTAATGCTTTTGCATACTCATCTGAAACTTCCGTTTCCTCAGCATGTATATCCCATCAGGGCTCTAGAGATTCTTCTATACTTTCACCTTTCTCTTTTCTGATTTTTACTTATCAATTTGAGCGGAAAGTTAATGTTATTGACTCGACAACCATTTCTCCTGTCTTGCAGTTAATCTCTTTTTAATTTACATGTGATAAACTTCTAATTGGACAGGTTGCTAATCTTATTCTCTGCCGCACTTTGTAGTTTCCTAATGAATTCATCCTGATGTGTAAATTATTCATTCAGCTGATGAATTTCATCTTGAAGTTTCTTTTCTGATATAAAAAGTGTGAAATAGAACCTTCTCCAACGTGGAGATTTTTTTTTTCAAGCCATTTACCACGATCTCTTTTAGCTTTTTTAACTGATATAACATCTCATTAGGTTGATAGAGTGTACCTAGGTTCATCAGATGTGGTTTCCCTCTCTGATATGGCAACACAAGAACATATTCAATAGCATAGCAAGGACTTCCTGATACAGGTATTGTTACTCAGCTATGGTCAGTGTTAATTGATGATGATATCATCAGCTGTGGTTAGTTTAAAAAATAGAATTGGGTGATTTTAGTTGCTCTACTTCAATTTATGTCATTCCTCTTTCTTTCCGAACCTTGCGTTCCAATCCAACTGCACACTGATTGACAAGTTGTAGTGTCCACTGAAGTGAAATCATCAAATTGTAGTAGTGTAGATTGCAAATTTGAGCTATCAAAACTACTACTTACATTTGATAGTCATTGATTAGATTGCAAATTTGAGATATCAAAACTAGCTACTACTACTACTATTGAGCTGCTGCTGCTGCCTTTCTCTGTGTGTTTTAAAATCCAGAGGACAACACAAAAGGTGGGTCGGGGCAGAAGCTGGACAATCAGTTTAGTGCTTTGACTCATTGTTGTGTGCTAGGATCTAATCAGTTTTTCAATAGAGGGCATCTGGTTTAACTGTTTAGTTTAACTGAATTTTCATCAAATTTAGTTATAGGCTCTGTTATACCATGACTTCTTGTCAAATCCTGTTTCCTTCATGAACTTGGGGTGTTTAATATTTCTTTTTGTTGATTTCATATTTTTTAATGGTTAATCATCCTTGCTTTTTAGGTAGTCACCTTATTTCATATGTATGATGGATAATAATAGAGATTGGATGAGGCTTGAAGGATTGTCAGGTAGGAGACAAGATGCTTATATAAAGGGTGTTCGCGAGTTTTTGAATTTTGCTTTTAGGGACACTACTATTGGTTCAGATTTGAAGTTGTTTTGTCCTTGCTTGAATTGTGAATCGTGTTGTTCAAGATCGAAAAACTATGTGGGCTCATCTTTTTAAGAACGGAATAGACCCCGAATATAATCCATGGACCAGACATGGGGAAGAAGAAATTGTAATTCCTTTAGACAGTCAAATGGAGGAGGATGAAGATGATAATTTTGACGAGGATGATTTTTTGATGTCTGATGAAATGGCGTCTTTGGTTTGAGATGCCACAAATATGTTCTCTCAGCCTGAGGAAGAGGGTGGAAGAGAAGGCTGGGAGGATGTGGATGGTAATGGTGAGTTGCCAGTTGATTTTAATAGATTGATGAAAGCGTCAAAAGATCGACTATACCCAGGGTGCAACACTCATTCGAAGTTATCATTCATTGTAACTTTGATGCATCTTAAGGTAACTGGCCGGTGGAGTAATAAGTCGTTCACAAAGTTACTCAAAGAATTACATAAGACTTCAATTTCGACCCTTGTTTTCCTAAGAATTCTGGTGAAGCAAAGAAATACACAAAAGATTTAGGTTTGCACTATGAGAAGATACATGCTTGCGTGAACCATTGTATTCTCTTTCGGAACCAGTATGCCCATATGTTGATAGATGTCCTGAAGCCTGAGTCTAGGTGGGAAGAAGGTGTTACAAATGTTGATGATAGTGGCCCTTATTCAGAATCACAAGGGGTTTCACAATCGCAAGATAGAGTTCCCCGATTAGTGCTACACTATCTTCCAATCACCAACCAGCTTCAAAGCTTTTTAATTCCCGAACATTGCATGCCAAATGAGGTGGCATAAGGAGAAGCGTAAAGATGATGGTATATGGAAGAACTTTGATCAAACTAATACGGTTTTCGCAAGTGACCCACATAATGTAAGGTTGGGTCTTGCAGCTGATGTTGCTGGTGATGCTTCCTGGACAGGGTTACGGTAAAGGCTATAGCATATGGCCTGTTTATATAGTTCCCTACAATCTACCATCTATTATGTTTATGAATGATGCATTCCGTTTTCTGTCCCTCTTGATCCCTGGACCAATTCAGCCCGGAAACAACATTGACTTGTTCCTTGAACCACTTATTGAAGAACTTCAAGAGTATGATGTGGCAGAGTGTGTTGGAGTGGAGACTTATGACACACATATCCGCAGAAACTTCCAAATGAAAGCTGCATTACTGTGGACAATCAACGATTTTCCAGTTTATGCTAGCTTGTCTGGTTACTCTACTGCGGGGAGATATGCTTGCCCTATTTGTCATAGTGAAACTTGTTATGTGAGACTTAAGCATGGAAGTAAGCAATGCTTCTTGGGTCATCGTAGATTTTAGACTCTAGATCATCGGTTTAGACTTAATAAGAAATCTTTCAACGAAGAACAGAGAGAAGACCGCCTCCTGCTCCCCTCTATGGTGATGACATTCTAAACATGTTCGAAGGAATTCCAAATGTCAAGTTTGGGAGGATAGAATCAAGGAAAAGAAAGCGAGGCGAGAGGTACTTGGTTGGGCAGTGGAAGAAAAAGAGTATATTATTTGAATTGCCTTATTGGAGGAAGCTAGAAATTCGTCACAACTTAGATGTCATGCACATCTCGAAGATATAGTTGACAATGTACTTGGAACGGTACTCAACATTCTTGGGAAGACCAAGAATAATCTGAATTCTCGGTTGGACTTGGTTGAATTGAACATGCATAAGTGTTTGTATCCAGTCAAACAAAGTGGAAAATATTACGTTCCAAGAGCACCATATCAGCTGTCAGATTCACAGAAAAAAAAGTGTTGGTGTTCTTATCAAAGGTGAAACTATCTGATAGCTATGCTTCAAATATATCCCGATGTGCAAATTTAGGAGATGACAAGATCGTTGACATGAAAAGTCATGACTGTCATGTGTTCATGCAAGATTTTCTTATACCAACATTTCGGAATATCTTGCCAAAAGTGGTGTTTGAACCAATGGCAGAACTTAGCTTGTTTTATAAGAAGTTATGCTCTAAGGCTCTTACACTCGAAGACTTGAAGGAATGGGAAAAAAGATCCGCATTGATACTTTGCAAACTAGAAAAGATCTTTGTTCCATAAGTTTAAAACAATTATAACAGCAGCATCATACGGAGGCGGAACCTATGTAAAATCCAGCTTAAATTGAGAAAAAATATCTTTATGCATTATCATTAGATTTAGTTTACCTTTTCAAGCGTGACTGTTGTAAGCTCGAGGGGCGGCTCTAAGCATGTCCACCCGGTGACATGGAACAGGGCCCTCAATTTAAGGGGCTCCAAATTTATAGGGATTTATTTTTTAAACAATGTCATTAATCTTGTATTTTATGTAATTAAATGACTATAAAAGTTTCTGACATATTCAATTATACAGATAAATAATAGTTGGTTGAACTTAACAATATTAATTTTTTTAGAAGATAAATAAATAAATAAAATTATCGGTGAAACTATTTATATTCTAGTACTATTTTTTAAAACAAACAGAATACAAATATATTAATTTCCCTTTCTTTTTCTATGTAGTCGGTGACGATCTCTTCAACTATTTTCTTCTATTCAATTAAGTACTAATGCTTATTTCTTCAAAGATTTTGTTATAAATAATGCTAACAGAATGACTATTTTTAAGTGATTATTAAATAATGAATAAACTTCTTCTAATTTGTATATATTATTAGTTTTTGACATTTTATCTCATTAAAAAACTAAAAATAAAATTGTATTATAATACAGCTAAATTAATATTTTTATATTTTATATTTAAATTTATTTATATATGGCCTATTTAAATATTTAACACAGGGCCCACGAATTACGAGCCGCCCCGGGTAAGCTTGATTCAGTTTGGAAGCCAGTCGTACAGCCTTCAGAGATGGATGTTAAAGCCTTGTAACGATGCTTCTCTGACTGTCAGCCAAGGGATTCCGCCAGAAGCTGACTCAATTTTCCTGATCTTTGTAAAGTAAGCTGCAAGTTTTGAGTTTTAGCAGTGAAAGCTCCTCTAGAATTGCATAAACAGATGCTATATTATATTGGAACACTCTCTTAATATACACACTTAATGGGTTCGTTTGGGGACAGCTGCTCGGGGTTGCTGTTGTGTCTTGCTGCTGGAAATTGAGAAGCTGTCTGCTGATGGCTTTGCAGAAGCTGCAACTGTTGGTGTTGGTGTTTGGTGGAACGTTTGCTGATGGTTTTAAAAAGCAGAGGCAATTGTTAGATCCTGCTACTGAAAATTGAGAAACTGTCTGGTGATGGTTTTGTAGAAGCTGTCGCCTGATGGTTTTGAGTGTTTGGTGGAAGCCTGCTGATTTTAGAAATTGAGAAGCTGCCTGCTGCTGGAAGCTGTTCCCCAACGAGCTCAATGACCAACGTAACAGTACCATCAGTCCTGTTTATCAGTTCAGAGCTGCCAAATAAGAATGACAAAGAAAAGACCATCCCAACAGATTCATAGTATTTTCCCATTCAACGACCTGAAAATTGTGAAAAAAAGATTGCACTAGAAGAATATAAAGCATAACTGAGAGCTTAATAAACATCGCATACTGTTGCCGTACAATAACCCATTATTGCAGCAGTAAAATGTAAAAAGGCATACAATCAGCAACTAATCAAGTTCAGTGAATGGGTAAAATCTGAGCACGCTTAGTTACAGCAATATCAGCAATGATTGCATCGTTATGTAGTTCAAAACAGATTACATAAAGTTCTGTTTATCCTGACAGACACGGGATTTGACAATTCAACCAGAAGCAATATTTTAAGTCTCTTTCGCATTTCTAGAGTGAAAACCAGAATCAGAAATATCGGCTCAACTGCGTACCATCAGATAGAAGGAAAGGCAGCTAGCAAACTTATATTTCATCACTTCCTGGTTTCACATTTCCATAGTTGTTGCAAGTTGACGTAAGTTTTAGAATTGTACCGTGCCTTTGAGAAGAAAGAATACCGAAGGAAAAAAGGTGAGAGGAAACTTGGTCTCCAGAAGAGCTTCTCTATTGAATTTGGGCTCTAGGGTCCCGGCTCCGGGCATTTGTAAGGATTTGCTGATTTCTACAGCTTGTTTTACATGCGCCATTACTTCCCTTCCTCCATACTGATTGTTGTTGCTTCTGTCGAAAATTCTTTGCTCCAAGGACACTTCCTCTCTTTCTCTGGGATACATCCTCTGTGGGACAATCCTGGTGATGGAATCTCCGGACGAGCGTCACTTGTGGAACTCCAATCGAGGATGGATCTTCTGGTCCGGGAGGTGCTCCTTTGGAATAATCTCCCAGTGATCCTATACTCCCCGGGGATTTGGGTCATATTTCCATGTTCAAATTCCATTCGTGCAGCCTCTTAGACATCGCCCGGGTCTGTCGTCTGGGGCTAGGTACAGCAGCTTGCGCCTGGGTTTTATACTACGATGTCACCCAGGGCTGAA
The DNA here is from genome assembly GCA_023374045.1 of Limonium bicolor. Classification (NCBI taxonomy): domain Eukaryota; kingdom Viridiplantae; phylum Streptophyta; class Magnoliopsida; order Caryophyllales; family Plumbaginaceae; genus Limonium; species Limonium bicolor. The sequence continues at coordinate 295,190,477 of CM041777.1, forward strand.
CAAGAATGTTGCCCGGGCCTGACGAACCTTCATCCTATCGGAGACGATATATGGAAACTCAGGGGGAACACCCCACGGAAGAATCCCAGAAAACTAAGCTATAAAAAACTTATCTGTTCAAAGTGGTAGTTAGGGCATCCACAATGGTGATGAGGTTTTTAAACAGATTTCTATGTGCCATGTCATCAGAAAATATTTTTTAATTAGCTAAGCAACTCCATTCATGTATTCATGTCTACAATAAGAGAGTTCCTTAACCTTCAACCTCCACTCCTCCCATTATTTTAGTTGGGTTTTAATTAGTTTGTTTAATGTATTAATATTAAATGAGATGTGGTTGAGAGTAGAAAGGAACTGAGATCGTAAAACTTCTTTTTGGAAATGAGTAATGTTTTTTTATTGAGCATGTCAGATTATACAGATATCAACCAATCGCTTTTATTTTCCGTACGTTCCTTAAATAAGGAACGATGAAAGAGAAAGGGCGTGGATTCCACACCACTACAACTCTTTTTTTAATTTCTTACTGACAAATGTGGGTGGAATCCACACTATTGTGGATGCCCTTAGTAGCAGAAGATTATCGCAGGAGTAACAATATTAGAGCATAAATCAGGAAGTAAAGGAGAGAACAAGAGCGAATTCAAAGATGTTTCCGGACTATTGGCTTAGACATGTTGGTCGCTGCATTGAAGAGATAACGAAACAATCTGCAAGTGCTGCTATGGGCATAACCTTGCAGACTGGACTTTTCAATGCAAGCTGTTACATAGTTGAAAAGATTAAAAAATGTTCTCTAACCGAGTTTCTCTCTCACCATTCTTAATTAAGAACCTCATTGTTATGACACAATAGATCTCATCTTTCTCTTTTATATTTCACTCACATCTTAATTTTGAAATTATTTATTAAGAAAGATAATATTAAAAAATTTATTATCATAGTTAATATAACTTTTTAAAAAATAAAATATAATTTTTAAATAACATCACACTCACGCGACCATCAACCGACGCCACAACCCAGGCTTCATTTCTCAGCAATGGGTCCCGAAACAGCAAATTTTTGAAGACGGCATAAACCAGCAGAGACCGTCCCCACCAAACCGCAGCAGCCCACCGCCTAGGCAAAATCCTCAATCGCAAGGCCTTATCAGCTTAGAGCCCTCACTGGAGATGAAAGAAAAACTGGAAAGAGCTATTGTCACTCTCCTACCCATTCGAACAAGTTATAGAAATTTCGAAGCCAAGCTACTAGCATGGGAGCAAAATGTGGAGTCAATCATTTGTCTATCCCCACTCAAGTATGTGGTAATTTTCTCGACTTATGAAAAAGCTGAAGAGTTCTTACAGTCAAACTTGGGCAATGATTTGGGATGGGTCAAAAGTAGATGGTGCCATGATGATCAACTCACCAGGAGATCCGCAACTATAGCAGTCAGGGGACTACCTTTGCAAGTCTGGGGAGAAAACGCCATTAAATCAGTCACTAAACACCTTGGAGAAATCTCATCTATCTCTAGTGACATGCATCAGTTCCCTAAGTTCGTGGAGGCCCTTGCAGCAATCGAAACAAAAAGGATGGCTATTATTAATGAAGAAATCAGAGTGGAAGTAGAGGCAAACGTATAGCGTCGGCATTATGGAATACTGGTCAGAAGAGCTCTCACAACATTGCTATGAAAATGACAGGGATCCATCCCGGTCGCCGGAACCTCAACAATCGGGAGCTAATTTTCCACAACAACATGAAAAATAATTTTCGTGAGAAATTCCAAACGATGTCGCATGCTACCCACCCACCCCCCCAACAGAAAAGCAAGTTAATCATTCTGATTTTTGGAGGCAAGTATGTCGTCCCAGAAGCCGTCTTCCAATAAATGCCCAGCCAACCCAGCCCATCTTCCCAAGCCATATCATATACATTGGTAACGCAATTTTGGAAGTGGGGCAGTAATCATATGTAAAGACAAACCTTTCTTCTTCCCAAAAAAATTCCCTCCTAGATTCTCCTATTTATCGATAAAGGGTTACTACAAACTATTCGAGTTCCTCCAGTGGTATTTTCTCTGAAACTAACCCCAAATAACGGTGCGGCCTTTCCCAAAATTACCCAAGTTCCAATCATTGTCTCTCCAGATAAATCGTTTCTCATTGAGGAACATAATGATACCTTTTCGCAGTCTTCTCTCTCTCTCAAAGCCAGACACTCCCCTTACACGATTAGTCGCCAAGCCCTTCCGCCCCTGTCTCCCGTAGCCCATCTTCGCCTCAATAACCGCATAACCCCCTCAATAATTCCTCGACCAACCAGCTTCCCCCGAGTAATTCACCCCTGCAATCATTACCCACCCCTCACCCATCTCAATCTCCTTGCACCCCGCGTGAAACCCTAAGCCAAAACATTTTTCACACTCAAACTCCTGTAGTCCAACAGCTAGAAATCCAGTTTGAGTCTCAAGTTTTGCAAACTCCGTCTCATCACCTTGAGGTAATATATTCCCCCAGTAAAAGTCAAGATTTCTCAACCCCGAGCCTTTCAGAACCTTTGCAAATCAGTCCAACCCTCATAGCAGCCCAAAATTGTCTTGACTTTGGCAGAAGCCTCAATTGTCATTACCCCAATCCGAATATCTCTCTACTGAATTTTGCTCAGATCCTCAGGAAAAGTAAAAGAATAGAAGAGAAGCAACATATACTTCCAAAATATCTGAGAAGTAATAAAAAAAGAGAAGTGGGCCATATTCAGACAGGAAGTGAGGGAGGCAGACGCAAACATAGCAGAAATACTATAGGCACGCCGAATGCAGCCACTAGATGATCGTCGAGGAATATGGGGACCAATGAAAAACTCAAATTCAATTGAAATCCACAGAAGTTTATTCAGGGGTTTTGTAGCCATATGGAACTCCGAATACTATCAGGTTTCAAATTACATCCCAAGATTGACTTCTGATGAATTGATTAAAGAATGCAAGCTATTATGCTTAGCTGATCAAGAAACAAGATTGCTAACGTGGACCATGATCATCATGTCCGAGCACCATGTCAGAATCCCAACGATCAGTCACTTTCGGAGCTAGAAAACTGGGCAAACTTTTGATCCGAGACAAAGTCATGCTGAAATCATAGTCCTATTTTTTGCGACACCACAAGCAAATGGTTTCCATATCTAAGCTTGGTGAATCCCCAAAGTGCCCTTCAATTCTGGTCAAGGGCTGATTTCAAGAGATACAGTCACTAGGATTGAGTGACTAACTAAACTTTCAATCGGTCGCATGGGGATAAGAAGAACCCTCTATCTTGTTCTTGTTTTTTCACTTGGTTTACCTTGTTATTATTTCTAGTTCTTTTGAAATGTACCCTTTTGGCGAGAAAGGTTTGTGTGAACCACGATATTGTCTTATGAGCGGTTCTCCAGCCAATTATCAAAAAAAAAAAAATTGTCACTTACCTAATTCCACGACTCAAGAGAAATTAAGTTCTCTCCTGATTTTTTTCAACCCAGCTTTATAATTTGGAATTGATTGTGTCCGACTTCTGATAGATTGCGGTCTTCATTTTCAAAAAAAAAAAAAAAAAATAGATTGCGGTCTTCAACCGCTTTCCTGATGAATTGATTGTGTTGTTCCCTTGAAGATGACTCTCGCGTGAAATCGCATTTGGATGCCGCAATCTGAATCAGATTCAGAGACTTAGTTGCTGTCAAACATTTCCCGCTCTTTCGAACGTTCAGTGCAACTCTCCATCATCGGATTGTCAGGATTTTCGATTCTGGCGCTCGGCTTCATTTTATTCCCATAACCTTGGTCCATGGACTGCTTTGGTGATTATAGCTTTTTGAACTAGGTTTTGAGACTCACCCTCTCTTGATCCGTTACTCCTAGCTCTAGCCTTTTGTCAAATCTTCAAGAAATCCCGATAGACTGGTGTACTATTGTACTACTTATCTTTGTTGCTGCTAGCCACTTCTTTCGCCCCTCTTTTCTTCTCAATCTCTGTAAATCGATCTGAGATTAAGGTTACTCCTGCTTGATTTTTAACGTCTGGTGCAATTCCTCATTGTTGAGTTTAAGCAGTGATCACTGCGGATTTAACTATTGGCATTTGGTTTTACTTCCTTCTTGGAGGTTAACCTAGGCGCGAATAGTAGTACGCGTTCTTCGACGGAGATCTTGGAAGGTCTCCTCAACTTAGACATCGAGGCTGATTTCACGAAAATTTGAATGTTGTCACTTACGCCAATCCATCCCGAAATGCGTCTGAGAAAGAGATACTACTTACTAATACATCGAGGAGCAATACTGAATGTTTCGAACAGAAATTGACTCCCGAAATCTATAGAATTTGGAGGATTGATCGAGAGAAAGGGAATGTAGTCAATGGATATTCATCTTGTATATTGAGGTAAAGCTCAGAGAGCGAATGTACAGTACGTAATGAATAAGAATACAACAGACGGTCTTTATTTATAGGAGGTTACTTAGCTAACGAAAGATGACAGCTAAGCAAGGTTGGGACCACTAAACAACATGTAACAGAAGAAGACTGTAGAACATCCTAGATCTTATTACCCCCTCAAGTCGTAGAGGGGAGAAAGCTCCTCAAGACTTGGAAGTAAAATCTGACTCGATATTATCCTGAAGTCCCATAGCAGAGAATTGAGCTTGATAATCTTTGCCATTCAACCCTTTTGTAAGCATATCTGCAAGCTGCAGATGCGTGGGAATATGAGAAACAGAGATTAATCCATTTCGAATTTGATCCCGAACATAGTGACAATCAATTTCCACGTGTTTCGTGCGCTCATGGAGGATGGGGTTCTTTGCAATAAAAACGGCAGATTTATTGTCACATTTTAAGGGAATTGGAGTGATATCAGTGATCCCAAACTCGTACAGCAATCGACTTAGCCAAGCTAGCTCCGTGGTGATGTTGCGCATGGCGTGATATTCAGCCTCAGCTGAAGATAAGGAGACCGAAATCTATTTCTTCGATTTCCAAGAGACAGGACAGCCACCAAAGAGGATGAAGAACCCACTGACTGATCTTCGTGACAATGGGCATGCTGCCCAATCGGAATCGCAAAACCCAACCAAGTCGTAGATGGGTTTGCTATTCAGAAACAGACCATTGCCTAATGTTCCTTTAACATACCGAAGAGCATGAAGAGCAGCATCCAAATGCTCACTGTGAGGTTGTTGAAGGAATTGGCTTAAGTGCTGGACGGTGAAGTTAAGATCAGGGCGAGTATTTGTGAGGTAATTCAGCTTACCAATCAATCTTCTGTAAACTTCAGGGTCTGGTAAAACAGTCCCACTATCTGGTAATAGTTTAACTCCAATCTCTATAGGGCTAGCAACGACTGTTCAAGCGGTATGAAGACCAGCAACGACTGTTCGAGTTCAAACTATGGAAAATCAGAAGAACACCATCCGTTCTATTTGATCACGGCACTGTTTCAAGAGCCTGAAAACGATCGAGCACCCGGTCAAGCGCCCAAAAACGAAGCGAGCAGTCGGTCAAGCGCCCGAAAACGAGCGAGCAGCCGATCAAGAGCCTGAAGATGAGCGAGCAGCCAATTAAGAACCGTACGAGCGTGAGCAGTCAGTCAGGAGCTCGAAGACGAAGCAGAAGAATTCGGGAGAAGTTTTTAAGCTCAAACTTCCCCATTTAATGACTTTTAGAATTGATGTATAGGTGTTCCCCTAGCATTCTTTTCTCTCTTGTCCATTTCTGAATAGATTACATGTATAGGTTTACACATTCCCTCTGAATTTATTTAGATCAATGTGTATAGGGATCCCCACTCCCTATTTTATTCACGAATGACCGAGCGTCAGATTCGTATTAAGAAAATCCACCACTTTGAAAACACGTGTTTTCAAAATTGTTTTCTAAAACTTGGTTTCTTTTGGCATGCACATATAGTAAAAAGAACGAATAAGGGACGACCCCTCACATCTATATATCATTCATCAACTCTGCTTTATGGGGTGAAAATTCAAGGTATCTACAGGAGGCATCCCCTAAGTAAACAACACCAACAAATGCAACCGAGCGTAAAACAAAAAAAAACATGCATTGCATTCATGACAAAAGGGTCACACGTATTTACATCCAGTTCAAAATCATTAGCCATACATGAAGCTCGTCCACACTCACGAGCATCACACACTCACGTGTTTCATCGTCACTTGCCACACATCAGCCTTCATCCCAATTACTCAACCTCCAAACTAATCTTCAGTGGGATAGTGGAGAACACCGGAGAGTTCGAGCCTTTTCAAAATCCAGAATCACCATGGGCACCAGTGACCAGAATGAGATAAAAGAAAAAAAGTGCAGTCGTTTCCAAGTCATGGGGCTACCATGCGGGAGTTGTCACCCCCTAAAATCCAAAATCCAGGAGCCAATCACCAACCCGACCTCACTCGAGAATTACTTCTCAGACAACACCCCCAACAGCTAGACCATCTTCAAGGCCAACAGTAGTGGGACGAGCTTCATGAACCATGAGCAGAATTCGACTCAAGCGAGACTAGGTGTAGCCTTACCACTCATGCATTGCATCCAAAAAAAAAAGAGAAAAAAAACATACACAAAAACAATCGGTAAAAATCCAAAGTCATCCATCTCCATTCATCGTTTTTTCAGCATTTCGTGCATCCTATATATAATAGTTCCATATTAGCACAACAGATTGCATTGTAGATAGTTGCATTTGCATACTTTCGTATCGAAACGACATCTTTAAGGAAAACCTTGAGAGATTGATTGAACGGAGTGCATGAACCACGGAACTTTCGGCCCATCAATGAACACAAGGGTCCGGTCAAAATCAACACCACAAATCAAGTGAGTAGTGTGCGAAGAACAGTATTTTCTCTTGAATTTCAAGTGAAGGTTTTGGACAATCCACTGAGCGACAAAGGAAGGTAGAGAGAGCCAATCGAGGTAAAACCACGAGCAACATGTGCATTCCTTCGTCACATGGAGATGCATAATTCGAAGTGAGATCAATGTCGATAGCAAGATACAAACTATAATTCATGCAACGATCCGAGAACAGTAAGAAAACAATCATTAACTAATGAGGATGACGAGGCACTTAGGATCAAGAATCCCCACAAAACCAAAGAGCTTTAACTGCCCTCTACATAATCCCTTAGTGAGCCCGCTGAGCCTTTCATGAAAAACTCTCTTCAAAAAAAAAAAAGAGAAGAAACTCCACAACATGCCACCCCACATATACACACTTACCCCTGCAATAGAGGATCCCTAGGGAGTCGGAGCCATGACCCCTCCCCACCATATTTCACAAAAAACAACAAATGAAATGTCCGAAGAAACCAATGAGTCAATGCAACTCCAAAGCCAAACACCAAAAAAAGAACACCAAAACGCTCGAGAAGATCAATGGGTCAATGCAACTCCAAAGCTGAAAGCCAAAATATAAAGCAAAGGACGCTTGAGAAAATCGATGAACCAAGTGCAATGTCAAAAAGAAGGAGAAGAAAGTGAAAACCATACACCAAAAGAGGCAAGAATGAGGAGAACAAATCAAAAGGACCAATGATGTCCCGAAGAAACCGATAAGGGGTTATCAAAACCCGCCTAATCATTTCACCCATGGTAAAGGTGAAACATGTCCTCTATTGTACAAAAGCTCCACAATTCTCAAATAAACCCTCCAGTCCCATGTGACGTACATCACACCTCACAGCCCCGCTACAACCCAATAAAAGACCTCTAACTCATAAGTTAATGAGCGTTAACTGAAAGTATCAGAGCTGAAACATGAATCATAAGCTTCGTACTTGTTATCAACATGCCCCATCATATCAAAGGGACCGTGAGCGAATGAGCGTGACCTTTCTTCACAAGGTCTTCGAGTGTGAGCGACCTTTTTATCTGAGCACCAAATCATAAGCAGCCTACCTCGTTGCAGGTGAGGAAATTGTAAGAATTGGAAAGTCCAGAACCTCGAAAAGAAATTCTCAGGAAAATACTGCTCCGACCATCGAGAATATCATCACACCATTAGCACACACGACCATACTCACGAGAGATTAACCCACATCCCTCCATGAGAGGAAAGTGATTCACGCATTCCCGTTCAACAATCACTCAAGATTGAATCAAAGATGTCCTATACTCGTAACCCCGTAGTAATAGAGATAGGAGTGTACCTTCTCTTCAAAAAAAAAAACTGCATATGCATTTTGCATCTCGTTTAGCACTCAATGTCTGCATTTATCATTCCATCATCAACATCCGACTTGTAAGTACTCTACCTAGTCTCGTGGAAAGTCGACTCCAGTTGCCGCTATCAAAGCGTAACTTCCGATAAAGAAGTCAAAGCTGGAGCCACCCACTGTCATATTTGAGTCTCATCGACACCTCTCCCAAAGCCAAGCTTGAGCCATGCGGGAGCCATCCTCAAAACACTGAGACCATCCCTAGCTACACAGGAGCCATCCCAACAGCTTGAATCCATGTCGGAGCCATTTCGTCACCAAGACCTTGGCTACAGAGTTTTGAACTACGTTAGGTCTGATCTCAAAACAGATTTGAGTACGTATTCAGCTCGCCCAGGGTGCGACCACCTCAAAAGAAGATTCCCCTTTTGTTCACCACTATCATCAAATGGAGCAATCTCGTAGCCTCCCCGAAGCCGTCCCGAGCTATCTTGGAGCCATTATGAGAGAACCCTAAAGTCATAACCGGACCGAAACCATTCATCCATGACTAAGAAGTTATCTACCACATCAAAATACGTCAAAACAACAACGGTCCACCAATCACATCAACCCACCATTCGACCCAAAATCTCAATCCAAATCGAAACCCACCAACCGCCCCAAAATCTCAATCCAAATCGAAACCCACCATTCGACCCAAAATCTCAATCCAAATCGAAACCCACCAACCGCCCCCAAAATCTCAATCCAAATCGAAACCCACCATTCGACCCAAAATCTCAATCCAAATCGAAACCCACCATTCGACCCAAAATCTCAATCCAAATCGAAACCCACCAACCGCCCTCAAAATCTCAATCCAAATCAAAACCCACCAACCGTCCCAGAGCCGTTGCTCACAAGGGAATCACAAATCAAACTGGAGCCACCTGACCGCACCAGAGCCATCCGATCATACCGGAGCCCTCAAATCATATCGAAGTCACCCAATCATATCGAAACCGCCGAGTTCTAAAAGTCACTCTTCTAAAAAAAAATTCATTCAAAGACCGATTACCCAAATCACCAAAACAAAAAAAAAACTCAGGAGCCATCTCGAAACTCTGGAGCCAAGAGTTCTATCAAATCCCGAAACTATAGTGCACATCGGGCGAGACTATCAAAGCAAAACCAAAGCACATCAACAAAAAACATTCGACTATCACATCCCTCATGAAAACAACCGAAAAGCATCCAATCCCGGATCAATCCACAATCAAAGCCATCCTCAAATCAATCTACCACCACAAACAACTTCAGATTAACCACTTGCCGCAGTGAGTTTCATACAACTCCTTCAATGCATTCTAGGCTCGTCATCAGTCCTAGAGCTAGACACCGAGACCTAGTTAAGGCCCGTCGTTAGCCCTCATGCATAACTTATATACCGGTTGTATTCTAGGCCCGTCTTTTATCCTAGAGCTAGACATCGAGATCTAGTTGAGGCCCGTCGTTAGTCCTCATACAATTCGAAGATGCATTCTAGGCCCGTCATCAGTCCTAGAGCTAGACACCGAGTTCTAGTTGAGGGCCGTCGTTAGCCCTCATGCATAACTTATGTACCTGTTGTATTCTAGGCCCGTCTTTAGTCCTAGAGCTAGACATCGAGATCTAGTTGAGGCCCGTCGTTAGTCCTCATACAAGTTGAAGATGCATTCTAGGCCCGTCATCAGTCCTAGAGCTAGACACCGAGATCTAGTTGAGGCCCGTCGTTAGCCCTCATGCATAACTTATATACCGGTTGTATTCTAGGCCCGTCTTTAGTCCTAGAGTTAGACATCGAGATCTAGTTGAGGCCCGTCGTTAGTCCTCATGCAATTCAAAGAAGCATTCTAGGCCCGTCATCAGTCCTAGAGCTAGACACCGAGATCTAGTTGAGGCCCGTCGTTAGCCCTCATGCATAACTTATATACCGGTTGTATTCTAGGCCCGTCTTTAGTCCTAGAGCTAGACATCGAGATCTAGTTGAGGCCCGTCGTTAGTCCTCATGCAATTCGAAGATGCATTCTAGGCCCGTCATCAGTCCTAGAGCTAGACACCCAGATCTAGTTGAGGCCCGTCTTTAGTCCTCATGCATAGGTAGATTGGTCGTATTCTAGTCTTTAGACCTAGAGCTAGACACCGAGATCTAGTTGAGGCCCGTCGTTAGTCCTCATACCATCGACTATCACATTCTAGGCCCGTCATAAGTCCTAGCGCTAGACGCCAAAGTCTAGTCGGGGCCCGTCATAAGTCCCCACTCGTATGGTACTCATATCTCACACTTGGGAATGCCCCAAGCTGCAGTGAGAATTTTTGGCGTCCCGTCAACCTTGATCCAATTCTACAAGGGCATGTTTAATTGAATCAAGGGGAGCCATCTGTAGACACCAAAAATTCTCACCCCATAAAGCAAATTTCGAAATAATAAGAGGGGTCGTCGCCTTTCTTTTTCAAAACATATTAGCGTGCGTGCCACAACGAAACCGTCATTTTATAACCTTTTTCAAAGCATTTCATAAAAACACGATTTTCCAAAAATGAATTTTCAAACAATAATCCGGTTTTAAACCCATTCATTTTGTTTTATTTACTTATCTTATTATTATTTTATGTATTCCATTTTTATCACTTGTTTGTTGTTATCTATTCAATTTTCTTTTCATTTTCACTTACTTTATCCCATGTATTGCTATTTCTTACTAATTTCAATCACATACTCTTCATTTTTTCATCATCATTTTAGTACTATTTCATTTATTTTATGTACATATCTTAATTAGCACTTTATGTTTGTTGCTATTGATACTACTTTGTTTATTCCATCTCATTCACTACTACTGACGCATATCTAATTCAATTTCCATTTTTATTGTGTTTGTTCGTATTTTCACAATCGTCGTACTAGTGTCATTTCATTATTTTATGTATTCATTATTGTGGTATTATCTCATGTATTCGTTATTATGGTATTTCGTTATCTTATATTTGTATATTTTAATATGTTTTGTATTTTATTATGTGCATTCGTTTATTCATGATCCCCAATAGTGAACCATTTTCAAACTCTTTCATTTTACAACATCTTTCTATTAAAAGTGAGCATTGTTATGGAACTCATTCAGTTCGAATTAGAGCTCTATTTTTTAGTGTTATTTGTCACGTTCATAAACTGAGTTCTGATGTAGCTTAGTTGGTTAGTAAATTCTTGAAACAAGCTAGGGGTCCATGGTTTGAATCTTGAGAGGAGCAAGTGGGTTTTTGTTTTTTGTGTCCATCCAGCCAGTCAAATGCGGCCTCGGGCCTGCCCTTGACCAAATACGGCCCATGTCCCTGAAATCTGGTCCAACCCTCTCATTTACAGATCCAAATAAAGCCCATAATCAGTCAAAAACCCTACAGCATGGGCATCTTCTTGAAGGAACCAATTACAACACGACGGTATGGGTTTTTTTTGAAAGAGCCGATTATCCCCCCAACATTCTCTTTTGTCGGCCCGATCTTGAAAAACCCCAACAATGGGTCCTCTCTCGATCGATGTAATCACTCCATTCACTATACCCCTCTGTCGGTTTCTTCTCGATCCGCCTCCTTCCTCCATCTCTGTCGTTCGATCCTCTCCTTCTCCATCGATTCCCAACATAATTTGGAGGCTCCCAACAAACTATTCTCTGATTTCCTCACGTTCTGCTCTGTCTCTTCTGGGGGAGGAGATCAAAATTCAACATCTTACCTTCTCTCTTTATTTCCTGACGGTAATTTGCAACGGACCTGTTGAACGAAGAACCTTCGCTGTGCATCTCCTTCATCCTCCTCATTCACACTGGCGAACATACTGCTATGCACTTCTTCAATCTCTTCACCCTTCTCAAGCTTGCAACCCAAAACTGGCGAACAAGAAGCATACAAGCTCCACCATCTTCTTCCCGTTCAAACTGACAAACGAAGAACATACACGCTACAGTCTCTCATTCTCTTCACTTGCGACATGCTCCACCCCAACCTTCTCAATCTGCCGCCGCCAATCGATTCCACCACCTCTCTTAATCGTCTTCATCGGTAATTTTGTAACACAAATCGGTGAACCAGGAACATAGAGCCACCAATCTCTGGCGTCTACTTCGACGGGCTCCCACAAACACTAACACGATCGTCTTCAAAGGACATCAATCCAGTCTGCATCACACGGCTACGAATACCTTGAGGTCGATTTCTGTAACAACTGAACTTTGGTTCACATAATTTGGTTTTAACTAGCTTTGTGAAATCATTTAGTTGGCTTCAGTGCTGGTTTCGAAGTTTAGAGTGGATGATATCGTTTGACTGACTTATCAGGGCTGAATTAAGATCATTCGGTTTTTACGATTTGCTGGCTGAATCTGGTGGGAATGGTTCTCCCGATTTTATGATTTACTGTCCAAACTTACTGAGTTCAATGTTGGCTTATGTTGTTATTCCTTCCTTTTCTGTTTTGACCGAGGTACCCTGCTCTGAAAACGGAATGCATCTGCATCGTACGGTTCGGGACAAATTTTGGATATCGACACTATACTGGGTTTGTGAATGCTTGTGCCAAATCTTGCGCATGCAAACTGGAATGCTGGTCGAACCTGTTGACTCAGTGAAAGATGCTAGACGATTGCTGTTCATATCTGCTTTCACTCAGTCGATTATGCTAGTTTCTGTTTATTTTAGTTATGTTAGCCTCTGCTCGTTTGATTGTTTCAATTCTTGCTCTTTGGGTTGCTTAAATATCTGCTCATCTTAGCTCCTAATATTGACTTAGCAACCGTAACAGAAATTTGGGTTTAGCAAATCTGGTATATGCGTGAATCAGCTATATTTGTTTGATAATAAAAATGACAAAAACACTAACTGCTACTACTTATATGCTGATCTATGTCTCCTTTTGTTCATGAAAAGAAAAAACGGAAGAAGTATTTTATGCTCTAATGGGATGGTAATCAAAAGCTTAGGCCTCACTTTGTTTTAGATTATTTTATTTGTGGGTTTAGAGCTTTCAGCTAGAAGGGAAATGCAGACTGTTATTTTCTGAGTGGTTAAAACTGGTGTAAAATTAAAAGAAAAGAAATTAAAACTCAAATTATATACGTCGGGCTGCAAACAAATCCCGGTCGTAGTTAGTATAACAAGTGTCGTATCCACAGGGAGATTGTTCAATTACCCTAGTCTTGGTAGTTACTTAAAAACTGTAAAAAAGGGTTTAGCCGGAGGCAAGCTTGATTTGTTGTTAAATTAATACAAATATAATAAAAACAGTAAAAAGTGAATTAAGTGATGTGAATGGAAAAATGTATCCTAGGATAGCGGGGGAATTTCCTAAATTACTTAAACATATTTATAACCTTGTTTTAATTATTTATTGCCTATTAGAGTTAATAATTGTCAGTTACGAACTCTTAATAAAAGCCTTAATATTTCCTGCTCAGTCCGGAGTGTAAATACTAAGATTAATTCCTTTGTGGTACCTAGACTATCTCAAAGTCATATGTTGATAGTTACCAAATAAATGCAGTCGTTTGTCGCGCAAAGCATTTAGCAAAATTAGTTGAAGGAATTAAAACAAGTTAAATGAGAGAAACAGGTGATAAATATTAATTTACGTAATATTAGAAATCAAACCCCCATCCTAGGATACAAAAGAAAATTACTCAGACATTAACGGAGATAAGAAGATTACACAGATAGATTTTGACATTAATTCAGAGGAAGAACTGGTCTGCTCTCGCTCTCACTGCTGCTCTTCTATTTCTTTAGTTACTGCGTGAGTGTGGACTGATATGGTGTTACGGGAGGAGAATAAGTGGAAGGGAATGGATGAGTGTGGTGAGCGAATTCTTCAGACTCCCGTCGTGCGTGGTCTGTTTTTTATGCAGTTATGGTGCTGGGTTTATATAGAGGTTTGGATCCGTACGAACTTGATTGCAGATGAAGAAGAGCATTGATTGCTTCATTGATTGCGCAGGGGACAGACTGAATACGCGTGCGGAGTAGATGGATAAGTTGCGGGCGAGTCGAGCGAGTTGCAGACGACGACGGCGCGAAGAAGATAGTCGCGACTGATAATTAGTCACGGTCCTGTTGGTGTCCGCCTGTTGGTACCGCCCAATAAGTGGCGGTTGCTACTCTCACGTCCGCCACCAAGACCGCCATTAAGAGGCGGTAACCTCCTTCAACGTCCGCTAGGCGGTAGCCTGTGTGTTGTCCGCCTGTTAAGAGGCGGTAGCCTCTGTGTTGTCCGCCTGTTAAGAGGCGGTAGCCTGTGTTTTGTCCGCCTGGCGGTTGCATGTGAGGAGACCGCTAGTTATGGGGCGGTTGCAACCTTGACCGAGGCCTATTTCCTTCGAACTTTGACCAGCTCTAGATTCTTCGTTTGGACTCCGTTTTCTGAGCCGTTTGCGTCTACGCGTTCGTCTCTTTGTCTACTTCACTCCCGGCTTGGTTTTCCTCATGTTAAACCAATAATTTGTGAGATAAACAATAAAACATAAACTAGAGGAAAACTAACCGAAGTGGAGAAATGAGCAAGAAAAGTGCTAATATTATACATGAAATACACCTAATAACATGCTCATTTGGACACTTATCACACCCCCACACTTATCTTTTGCTTGTCCTCAAGCAAAATCACGTACCCAAGTAGTAGGGAATGCTCAATATTAACAAATATTATTATGAAGGGTAGGATAAAGAAGTCAATAGTACATGATCTTAAACTTTTTAGAGGAGTGTGATCCATCACCTACTGGTGGCATAGGTGTATTCAGGGCAAAATAAAAATAAGAGTTTCGGGGTATGTTCGCGGAGTACTTCAATGCTTCTTGATTTAAGGTGACTTTTGAGAACTTTTACCATGGCCAACTTCTCTCAAGAATGGGCATTTGAGGAGAAAACAAAAGGAAAAATAGATTTATGCATTTGTTTCACTTTTGCATAAGAGATGAGAAGATAATATGTAGGCATCAAGCCTTTGTATTTAAGAACACTCAACTCTCTTGTTGGTTACCAATGGTGTCTCGCAAGTCCCTTATTTATTATATATTTTTCTTTTTTTAACAGAGAAGCACCCCTTAGCAATCCCTAAGAAAGAAGACAGAAAGAACCCCTGAGTAATAAAAATCCAACCATTTCAGATCATTTGGTCACACCGCATAAAAATGCTCCTCAAAAGTAATCAAAATTTTAAAATTTTATACATTTTTGTACCATTTATCCCACAATTCATAACAATATTTATTCCTAAAGAGAACAACCCACATAAAAAGGTTCACGATATTAAATTTGGACAAACACAAGATAAGCAGAGAGATTAAGCATTTTAGCATAAAATGTCACCGAAAAGGGCACACTCCCCCACACTTAAATTGAACAATGTCCTCATTGTTCACCAGAAAAACAAGGGAAGGCTTCAGAAGGCCTCTTCGGTTAGTAGATAGAATAGAGAGAACACGAAGCTCACGAATATTCATTTAAGCACATAAACTCTTCTCTGCATATTTATTTAAATAAAAGCATAATTAAAGAAACTGGTACTCCCCTGAGATTATTTTTGCTAGCGTGTATTGAACTTCCCCCACACTTGAGCTTCAGCCTCAAGTAGCGTAGCTTGGTTGCGGTGTAGACATGAAATTGCACCTGCATAAGACACTAGAAGCAACCATACTATAAACGAGGTTAAAAGTTAGCAAAAATAAAATTAAAGGGAACCTGAAAATTAAAACAGCATAAAAGCATATAAAAGATAAGTTCGTCCGGGTTGCCTCCCGGAAAGCTGCCCTTCTTTAACGTCTTTAGCTAGACGCTTTGTCGTTAGATCGATCCTGGGGGGTGGTTATGAGGAGGAGATCCAAAGCATGACTCGATGGTATTTTTAAGAGTCCACCTCGATGCATGTTTTCTTTTCTTATCCCGCTCTTCGTCCGGGATTGGTGGTGGTAACTCTGTAATAGACATGCCGTCTGGAAGGGTGATAAACAGAAGTGGGGATGATGGTGATTGAGTATCCCTTACGAACTTGAGATCTTTGGATTTGCTATCTGGAGATCTTCCTGATGCAAACTCCAGCTTTTCATTGTAAGCTTGAAGGGTGATTTTCCCCTGGGCTACCCAAATATGCACATCGGCTGTGGCAAGGAATGGTCGTCCAAGGATGAGAGGTGTAGTGGAGTTCTCTTCGATGTCTAGAATGACAAAATCGCATGGGAAGTATAAGTGCTCCACTTTAATGATAACATCCTCCACCACTCGCTTGGGTATGTTACCGAACCATCTGCCAGTTGCAGGGTCATCTTGGTCTGGTTTTTCATCTCTCCAATTCCTAGCTTTTTGAAAGTGGAGAGGGGCATCAAATTAATGGAGGCACCCAGATCGCATAAGGAGTATGGAAATGAGGTGCTACCAATTGTGACTGGAATAGTGAAGCTGCCCGGATCATTGCATTTTGATGGTAGTGGTTGTTGCAGAATGGCTGAGCAAGCTACATTGAGAGGTACCGTACCGACTTCGGCCAATTTAGTTTTGTTGGATATGAGTGTGTTTGAGGAATTTGGCGTAGTTTGGCATTTTGGCAATGAGGTCGACAAACTGTATATTGACGTTTAGCTGCTTCAGCATTGCTAGGAACTTACCATATTCATTATCCAATTTCTGCTTTGGAGTCGGTGAGGAAATGGTATAGGCGGTTCTTGTGAAGGAGGTTCTGAAGCTGGTGGAATAGTGAGGACGCTTGGAGATGTCTTCTACTGGGGCCTCAGCTTTTTCTTCACTATCCTCTTTGGATTCTTCTGATTGTTGCGGGATGTGAATCTCGTCGGTTTTCTTACCGCTTCTCAAGGTTATCGCCTTAACCTCTTCTCCTTCTTCTTCAAATTCGAGCTTCTCATTTTCATAACCGGCTACCAAGTGCTCAAGGTAGGTATTCTCAGATTGAATACGATTATTATAGATTTTGGCGGTGCTTTCAAGTTCAGCTACATTCCTTTTGGAAGTTTCGATTGCTACAACCCACTCTTGGAGGGAAGGGTGTAGTTCTGGAACTTTAGCTGTTTTAGCCACCTCCATCTTTTCTTCATCGTGCTCCTTCACATAGATGCGCTTGGCTTGCTCTCTTGGATTTGGTCCATTTTGGCTGGGGAGAGCCCCTGGCGGTCTTCGAGCAAGATGTTCTGCAAGTTGATTGAATTTACCTTCGATTTTCTGGTTGAAGGCTTCTTGTGCAGAAAGCTGGTTCTGAGTTATGGACATGAAACCCTTCATCATCTCTTTGAGTTCTGCGTTTGGATCAGAAGAGGATGAAGATGGTTGTTGTTGTTGTTGAAAACCTGGAGGGGGACCTTGTGCTCTATAACCCATATTAGAGTTTGGTTGGGGTCTGTTCCCCTGATAGGTGTTGGAATTGTTGTTCTGCCCTCCTTGGTTCTGATCATTATTTTTCCATGAGAAATTCGGGTGATTTCTCCATGGATAGTTGTTGTTGAAGTTGTTGTTGTAGGAATTACCGGGGCGGTTTCCTATGAATTGTACTTCCTCGTACTGGCCTTTGCCTTCACATTGATGGGTTTCATGAGGACCGGCGCATATGACACATCCTTCTGTGGGTGGAACTGGTGGTGAACTTGTAGGTGGAGAAGCTATTGTTTTTACAATTTCGTTTTGTGATGTTGTTAGCTTTTCCACCATCTTGGCAAGGGACGAGATCTGGGCTGATAAATGATCTGTAGGCTCAACATGGAGTAGGCCTGCTGCTCGTGGTGTTCTTCCTTTGGATCGCGTCCACTGTCTTGTATTGCTCGTCATGGTTTCGAGAAGGTCCATTCCTTCTTTAGGAGATTTCATCATGAAACTTCCTCCTGCAGAGGAATTGACGAGTAGTCGGTTCCCATCATCCAGACCGTTGAAGAATGACAGGCAGAGGGATTGATCGTCAAGACCATGGTGGGAACACTTCATAAGCATATCTTTAAATCTGTCCCACGCGTCATATAACGTTTCTCCCGGTTCCTGACAGAAAGTGTTGATTCACCGATCAATTGCCTTGTTCTACTGGTTGGGTAGTATTTGGCAAGGAATTTTTGGGCCATTTGCAGCCATGTGGTGATTGATCGGAGGGAAGGCTTCGGTACCACCGGTTTGCTGATCCGATAATGAGTGAGGAAAAAGTTGTAGACGGATTCTTTCTTTGACGTTGCCGGTCTGACCAAAGGAATTGCAGAAGTCTAGGAAGAGACTCAGATGATTTGGGGCTCATCTGGGTTTGCTCCACTAAACTTGCCTAGATCCCCGGACGGCGGTGCATGTAGTGGGTTTTGAAAACCCAACGTCCGGCTTCTTCTGGTGTTAGTTCAGGGAGAACTATGGCTGATGCTCTTCCTTCGGTGTTCGGTTGGTGATAATCAGATAGGACACGGTGTTCTGGTTGATTTGCATGGTCTATTTCATTTATAACTTCGTTATTGGCCATGGCTTGGTTTCTCAGGTTTCTTTGTGCTTGTAATAAAGTGCGCTTGGGTTCGGGGCTCGGACTGATAGGTGGAGAACCTCGGGTTCGAGTATTTGGCATGCATAGAAGATAACTTGTGGTTTGTCAGAAGCTGCAAAATTAGTTAGTAAATAAAATAAGAAAGGCAGAGATATTGGTTAGGCTGATAAACGTTAGTTAAACAACACTGATATATTTTTTTTTTTGTATTTTTTTTTAACAAGAGTAAAATGACAGAATATTAAATGACAAGGGAAAGAAATGACAAAAATTAAAGTTAGGAGTTAGTATACAGAAATTATAAGTTAGTAGTTAGTATACAATGGAAAGAAATGTTAAGGACAATGGAAATGAAATGTTAAGGACAATGGAAAGAAAATGTCAAGGACAATGGAAAGAAATGACAGGAAATTTTAAGTTAGTAGTTAGGGACAATGGAAAGAAAGGACAATGGAACGAAATGACAATGGAACGAAATTACAATGGAACGAAATACAATATATTAAGATGTTAGGAGTTAGTGTCCAAAGTCCGAAGTCAAATGTCCAAGTCAGGTCAGAAGTCCGATGTCCAATTCAGATGTCCGAGGTTAACAATTTAATAGTATTAACAGATTATTTTAATACAGCGAGTGAACTACCGGAAACTAGGGAAATTGATGGAATCAATCTCCCCGGCAACGGCGCCAATTTGCAGACTGTTATTTCTGAGTGGTTAAACTGGTGTAAAATTAAAAGAAAGAAATTAAAACTCAAATTATAAACGTCGGGCTGCAAACAAATCCCGGTCGTAGTTAGTAAACAAGTGTCGTATCCACAGGGAGATTGTTCAATTTACCTAGTCTTGGTAGTTACTTAAAAACTGTAAAAAGGGGTTTAGCCGGAGGCAAGCTTGATTTGTTGTTATTAATGCAAATATAATAAAAACAGTAAAAAGGTGAATTAAGTGATGTGAATGGAAAAATGTATCCTAGGATAGCGGGGGAATTTCCTAAATTACTTAAACATATTTATAACCTTGTTTCAATTATTTATTGCCTATTAGAGTTAATAATTGTCAGTTACGAACTCTTAATAAAAGCCTTAATATTTTCCTGCTCAGTCCGGAGTGTAAATACTAAGATTAATTCCTTTGTGGTACCTAGACTATCTCAAAATCATATGTTGATAGTTACCAAATAAATGCAGTCGTTTGTCGCGCAAAGCATTTAGCAATATTAGTTGAAAGGAATTAAAACAAGTTAAATGAGAGAAACAGGTGATAAATATTAATTTACGTAATATTAGAAATCAAACCCCCATCCTAGGATACAAAAGAAAATTACTCAGACATTAACGGAGATAAGAAGATTACACAGATAGATTTTGACATTAATTCAGAGGAAGAACTGGTCTGCTCTCGCTCTCACTGCTGCTCTTCTATTTCTTTTGTTACTGCGTGAGTGTGGACTGATATGGTGTTACGGGAGGAGAATAAGTGGAAGGATGGATGAGTGTGGTGCGAATTCTTCAGACTCCCGTCGTGCGTGTCTGTTTTATGCAGTTATGGTGCTGGGTTTATATAGAGGTTTGGATCCGTACGAACTTGATTGCAGATGAAGAAGAGCATTGATTGCTTCATTGATTGCGCAGGGGACAGACTGAATACGCGTGTGTAGATGGATAAGTTGCGGGCGAGTCGGGCGAGTTGCAGACGACGACGGCGCGAAGAAGATAGTCGCGACTGATAATTAGTCACGGTCCTGTTGGTGTCCGCCTGTTGGTACCCCACCACCCAATAAGTGGCGGTTGCTACTCTCACGTCCGCCACCAAGACCGCCCATTAAGAGGCGGTAACCTCCTCACTCCCTAGCTGTAGGTTTAGCCTGTGTGTTGTCCGCCTGTTAAGAGGCGGTAGCCTCTGTGTTGTCCGCCTGTTAAGAGGCGGTAGCCTGTGTTTTGTCCGCCTGGCGGTTGCATGTGAGGAGACCGCTAGTTATTGGGCGGTTGCAACCTTGACCGTGGCCTATTTTCCTTCGAACTTTGACCAGCTCTAGATTCTTCGTTTTGGACTCCGTTTTCTGAGCCGTTTGCGTCTACGCGTTCGTCTCTTTGTCTACTTCACTCCCGGCTTGGTTTTCCTCATGTTAAACCAATAATTTTGTGAGATAACAATAAAACATAAACTAGAGGAAAACTAACCGAAGTGGAGAAATGAGCAAGAAAAGTGCTAATATTATACATGAAATACACCTAAATAACATGCTCATTTGGACACTTATCAGGAAACAATCAGAAAGGGTAGAATAATGTCGTGACCAAGTTCACTGCTCTAACTTGATCCGAAATCGAATCTGACTTATTTTAGGGTTCGTTCAATGTGTTTGGCGAGATGATTTTTTTTCTCCTTTTTTTTTAAATGTTTAACCTAGACTCTTGTTATTTCTTACTCTGGAAACCCCGGTATGCTAAAAAAACAGAAAAAGAAGAGAAATAAAAGCATGTACCCACAAGTTTTAGTTTTTTTAATCTCATGTATATTTTATATTAGTTGCTTACCTTTAGCTCTATTTCATGATAATTGTTTTCACCATATGCTACATGTTTTAGCTTAGCTTGGCAGTTGGGCCTAGCCCAATATAGAGGTCCAAGGACATAGGAATCCCTAGTTAGCCCATAGGTCACCCACTTTAGAAAAGCTTTAGATTCGGGGTATCCTCAATGCATACGGGTCCTAGACACGATCCATGTGAGGAATACCCGTTTCCCTTAAAATTTTCCAAATCATCTATAATGTCAGAATAAAATTCACAATCAATTATTCAATTCCAAAATCAATTTAAAAATGGGAAAATTCACGAGATACCTTGTTTTCTTTCGTATTCACATCATATACCCCTGTGATTTTAGTAGTTTAACTTTAAACATGTTTAAATGTTGTTCAAAATGATGAAACTTTACATGGACGACGCTAAAGTGTTATATTTTGGTCCAATATCAAATTTGAAGTTTTTTAAGCTCACATGTGACCTGTGGGACCCAATGAACAGTCACATATTCATTGGGTCCCACAGGTCACATGTGAGTTTAAAAAGCTTTAAATTTGATATTGGTTGAAGCTTGGGGGACCACAATATAACACTTTAGCATCGTCCATGTAAAGTTTCATCAATTTTGGACAACATTTAAGCATGTTTAAAGTTAAATTACTAAAATCACAGGGGTATATTGTGAATTACGAAAGAAAATAGGGGTATCTCATGAATTTTCCCTTTAAAAATCCTAAAAAAATCAAAACTTCAAAATATGGCAAAAATCAAATCCATAAAATGAGTCTCAAATCAGCCCATTAACAACCAATAACAACCCACTTCTTAACCCTTTTTTTTAGGTCCATTTCTGATTCGGCCTAATGCGTATTTCCTTAAAAATGACCAAAAGCCCAATCGGACCAAAAGCCCAAACTGGGCCCAATTCAGCCTACATCAAAACCCACTTCGACCCGACCCATTTTGACTCAGCCCATTTTGACTTGGCCCATCAAACCCAATTCGGGCCCATACCCAATCAGGCCCAAGCCCATGACCAGCCCAATCCCACAATCGGCCCACAACCAATCTTGGCCCAAAATAGGCCCAAGTCCACAAATCAACCTACATCAAAAGGCCCAAGTCCACAAATCAACCCACATCAAAAGGCCCAAAAGCCTACACAAGGCCCAATCCAAATCACACTCCAGTCCAAATCAAAAGGCCCAAGAGCTTCAACCTGGCCCATAACCAACTTCGGCCAAGACCATGTCTGGTCCAAAACACAATCAGCCCACTTCAAAAAGAAAATCAGCCCACCTTTCCTACAAGCCCATTCAGGCCCAAACTCAATTCGGCCCAAGTCCCTAAATCAGCCCAAGCCAAAAGAACAAACCAAACCTACAAAAATCAAACCAAGTCCACACAAATGTCAACCTTGACCAAAAAACGTTGATCTTGACCAAAAAATGTTGACCTTGACCAATAGACGTTGACCTTGACCGAAAATGTTGACTTTGACCAAAAATGTTGACCTTGACCAAAAAATGTTGACCCATCCCAATTTGACCTTACCTTTGACCAATCAAACTTTGACCCGAACATTGACCAATCAAACTTTGACCCGCACATTGACCAATCAAACTTTGACCCAAGATGTTGATCTAACTTTGACCCCTCCTGACCTTGACTCAACCCGAACTTCAATCCAAATCAAACTTCAATCCAATTCAAACTCAACTTGTAAATCCCATTCAAACTCCAAAAATCCAAAAACATTCCTCAGTATTCTGCTTTAATTCAAAATCCCGGAAAAAGGTTCTTTCTCGAATGTTCAAACAATCATTTTATTTAAACTTCATCAAGTTTTCCAAGAAACCATTTTGTGGAATTTTAAAGGAAAAACTCTTCTCACATCACAGAAAACTCTTCTCAAATGCAAAAAGTTCTTCTCACATATACAGAAAGTTTTCTCCTAAAAACATTTCTCAAAATTAGTGTTTCTTCATCAAGAATTCCGAACAACTTCAAAAGTTTTCCAACTCAGTTTTCAAACTCAAAATTAAACCGTTTTCAGGGAACATGAAATGTCTAACATTTTCAAAACGTTCTCTCCTTAGTTAGACATCACTTGTCTCCCTTCCAAAATAAAAATCTGAGGCGGGGCACTAGGGTCGTCACATCCCTTGTCGCAGTCTGGACTTCTTTAGGCGGGGCATTAGGGTGATAAACATCCCCTAATTGCAGCCTAGATTTTTACGAGGCGGGGTGCTAGGGATGTGACTGCCTTCCTAGTTGCAGCCGGGATTTTAGAATCGTCTAACTCCCTTCCACTCGATATCAATATTTTCAGTTTTAACGTTTTAAAACCCGGGAGTTAGAGACGTTATTAGGGTTCGACTGAGAACATCTCATTCATGGTGTTTCTCTCTGAATCCTATTTTTCGACATAAATTCATTGCCCCATCTTTCGAGCCTCGGCACTTACCATTAATTAAGTGTCGTGTTCGAGGGGGTACATAGGGTAATCCCTCGGGATTATCCGCCCCTTTACAATAAATGATTTTCTTTCAATCGCTTTCAAACCTCAAATTTTAAAAAACTCGGGATCTCTATTCAAATACCAATTGCCTCACACACTCAAATAATCTTCAAAACTCCAAATCACTTCATACCCAAATCATCATTCAAACTCCAACTCACATTAAACTCAAATCCTCTTACGAATTCCAACTTCATTCAAACTTCCAAAGTCTCACAGGCCCGAGCGTCTCATAGACTCGAACATCTCACGAACTCGAATGTCTCACAGACCCGAGCGTCTCACAGACTCAATCATTCTAAGATTTCAGTGTCTCACAGACCTGGGCGTCTCACAGACTCTAACCTCTCAAAACCCGAAACTTCTTGAAACTTCGAATCCTTTTAAATCTCAAACATTACAAATATCCTCAAGCTCCACAAACATCAAAACTTCAACCGTATTCAGTAGCCAGGATTTGACCAAACTGTCGCACCTGCTCCATGCGATAGCTTTCCTCTCATTCTCCGTATCTTTTGCCAAGGTTCCATCGAGAATTCCGACTTTGTTCTTAGTCATCATCGAGATGAGAACTGTCCTTTTCCACATCTGGAATCCCTCGCCGCTGAATTTCTCCGCTATGACCATTCCGGGATGGTCTGATGTCGCAACGAACAGCGGATCCGACATGTCTATGATCCCTTCTCGAGATCTGTTGGAGTTGATCGTCTCCAAGAATTGTTCGAAAGAGTTCGTCGATTCACTCGTCATTGTCGAAGAGAAAATCGTGAGCAGAAAAAAAAAGGAAAGGATGGAGAATCAAAGCCGAAGCTCTGATACCATATAGAATTTGGAGGATCGATCGAGAGAAAGAGAATGTAGTCAATGGATATTCATCTTGTATATTGAGGTAAAGCTCAGAGAGCGAATGTACAGTATGTAATGAATAAGAATACAACAGACAAAGTCCTTATTTATAGGAGGTTACTTAGCTAACTAAAGATGAAAGCTAAGCAAGGTTGGGACCACTAAACAACATGTAACAGAAGAAGACTATAGAACATCCTAGATCTTATTAAAATCTGAGTGGTGGTTGCCGTGGCTATTTTCATGCTCCATGATCATCGAAAACCAATCCTTCGTGAAACAGGAGTCGATTCTCTCGTGATTCTTCATTTGGGTGGTTGAATCGTGGTTTGATCTTCATTCCCACAGACAGGCGTCAAAATGTTCACTTGTGATTTGGTACTCAACACGCCAACTCCAAAAGACTACTATCACTTAATGAACACCAGGAGTTATAGTGGTTCAGCTAAGAATTAGCCTACGTACATTTGATGATACAATATCTTTATTCCTTCTATTTGATATTACTCTAGTACAATCCTAGAGAGAATTTATGGTATTTCTCTCTTCTATTGTGGGTCCTTACTAACGAGCCTTCTACCTCTATGTATAGACTTTCTAACATAAAATCTATCTTTAAGCTTCTATACATGTGACACTATTCTATTGGAGTAATCTTTATATCTTTTATACTTTCTTCTTATAAAACTTTTTAAGGCGATAACCTGAAGGGGGGGCCCGATGACGGAGCCCGGGGCCAAGGTCTAAAGACTCGACATGGACGTTAAGATGCATGCCTGACAAAAATGTCCACCTGGGCACTGAGCCCATAAATGAAGGGCGGGAATGAGACCCGAAGATGATGACACCCGATTGGGCTAGGGCTTTAGTATAGCCTTCTACCGCCTTCCTTTGTGGTATAATTCATACCACCTCACGCTTGATCACCTTCTTAACTATTATACTTGTTCTAATATCTATATTGTTTTACATATTATGTGTATGAATTCTTTCACAATGTTGACTTTACTTACACTATGAATAAACTCAACCTTGTGAGAGAAGAACTGACATAATTTTTTATTTCTAGTGTGTAGGTCCCTAAAGTGTGGTATTATCACTACTAGAAAAAACGGATATACCTACGGAAATTTCCGTGGGTAAGTGGTAGGCAATCAATTTTACCTACGAATACCTACGGAAACGTTCCGTGGGCATATACCTCGTGGGTAAGCTAATTACCCACCAAAAAATATTTCCGTAGGTAATTAGCTACCAAAATACCCACGGCTTTTTTTGTAGGTAAATACCTACGGAAACTTCCGTAGTTAAATGCCCACGGAATACCAACAACATACCCACGGTTGTCATGTTTGTATGCCACGTGGATACCCACGGAATACCAACGGAAAAAATACCCACGGAAAACTTCCGTAGGTAAATACCCACGGAATAACCACGGACAATTTTCGGCTCTCCTTCGTAGCTTACCCACGGAATACCTACGGCATAAATACCCACGGAAATCTCCCGTAGGTAAATACCCACGGAATACCCACGGGCAAGTCTTTGGCTCTCCTTTGCAGATTAGCTACGGAATACCTACGGACCTCTATACCTTCAGGAGTTTCCGTTGTTATTCCGTGGGTAAATCTTTGGTTTTTTTTTAAAAAAATTAAATATTACAGCGCTTACCCACAAGTAACACAGTAGAAGACAAGAAAGGCGCCAACGTCGAGCACTGGGGTTTTCCCAGTAACATGCTTAAGTTCCAAAGGACCAGTTTTAGGTCTTCCGACCCCTAATTTATCAGTAATCCAAAAGAAATCCAGTATCTCACCACGGGAACCAGTAGGAAAATAATATAGAACAAAGAAAATTGGACTTGTAAACTTGTGATAACAACACATGCAACTCACATGTAATTACCAGTAATTAGTCAATAATATCATAGTTGTTTGAATTGACAAACAGTAGCACTGTACTATTTGTTTGACAGAGAGAAGAGACAAACTCTGCACAAGGAAGCCAGCCACTAAGACCCACAACTACACTTAAATTTGCCTGCAGAGAGTTTCCATTCCCATATTTGCCTTTGATGTAGCACGTGGCCAAGTCTAGAGTAGTGACTGCACCCATGCTGAATCCTCCAAAAGCAAGTTTGACTGGTATAGAATCAAAGGGCAAAAATCTTATTAAGAGGTGGGAGAATTAATTGAAAAACAAGTTCCACAGAAACGGGGGCTCAGATATATATACTAGTCTTAATTAGAGTGCAGTTATCTAAAACATACTGTCAGCCGGTTCATTGGACAATAACATGTAAATATTATGCAGCAATTTGGTTTCTCATACATTTAGCCAGAACAATAGTTAAGATAGTTCAAAGAAACATCACAAGAGTGCAGTTATCTAAAACATACTGATCCTGAGCTATGCCTTGATGAGTATCACACATCAGCAGCTTCCCGATGATGATCTTTTCCTTCTTCTCCTCTCTTCTTCCCAGTCTTCTTAAACTTATGTTGTGATTTCTCAACCAGCTTTAGATGTGTGAACTGCTTTGCAATCAAACTGCAAATAATAGTAAATATATTAATCCCAGTTACCGAATATATTTGTTAAAAATAAGTAGTTCGTTTCTTTCTTTTATCTTTCATGGGGTATTATATACATGCATCCATGTAATCAGTTATGGAGAAAATATCTTGCTAGATAGAGAGACAAACAGAGCTTAATTATATACGTACAAGTGACCACCAAAGTCAGCCAATTTCTTAGGACTGATAGGAGTGGAGAAATCCCTGTTAAGGAAGACCCCTAAACACCAGACGAGAAGAGCAATAAACATCATGAAGAAGGAGAATTCAATCCCAGACACTATACCCAATGACCCTTTTGTCAAGACTGGTCTTTGCCACAGTGCCATGTTGATGTTCTTCGACCCTGATTCTTTAGCAGCAGGGATAGAATTATTCCCTAGGTGAAGATAGATCCCACCCACCACCGCCATGAACAAGATTGGAAGTGTGTACAACAATATGTTTACAGCTGAAGGTTAAAAGAAGGGGAGGAAGAGTTTACCAGAGTTGAAGTAGTGAGGTTAGCAGCAGAGCAGATCCGTGAGATTGGAGTGGGAGTGTGGGAGGTGGGAGACAAATTGATTCCGGAGAGAAGCACTTGTGAAAAGTTGAAGGCAGAAATGACAGGAAAAAGAATTGGGATGAGGAAGAAAGAAAGAAAGAACAGTGATGGAGAGAGAAAGGGACAGACACTAGGGACCCTCCATTAAGCAGAAAGCAAGCAAACAAAGTTGGAGCAAGTAGATCTAAAACTTGTAAAGCAACCAGCAGTTTGTATTCTACCGAAATAGTAATATTTTTACTAGAACTTTGTTTTTGCTTTTCTTCTTCCTGTCTGATCAGAAGTTTATTTATAATGGAAGCAGGCAAATAACACAAGGTTGAGCATCTATCTTCCACGGATTGTAATTACTGAAGCAAAGATAACAGTACCAACCAGTCTATCTGAATTCTGCAGCTGCTGTGCCAATGCAGTCATAAGGACAGGCCTGTATAAATCGAGAAAAACAAAGAGTAAGACAACAAAAAACGCAAGAAGGAAACAAAATTGCGAAAAAGAAAAACAGCCACTTACTTTATGAAGTTATAGTATAAGTGATTTCTCTCTGCAGAGGAACAGACACCAGAAGTTAATGAACAGAGACACATAGCATGTATGTTCCTTGTTCTCCAAAGACAAGAAGATAAATTTGAGTAAATTACCGGTACCGGATTAAACTGTGGCTCAGCCCCATCTTCAAACATTGAGTGATTTATATCTGCAGAGGCACAAACACCAGAAGAGAATGAACAGAGACACAGAGCATGTATGTTCCTTGTTCGCCAAAGACAAGAAGACAAGTTTTCAGTAAATTACCAGAGCCGGATGAACTGTTCTTCAGCCCCATCTTCACCATGAGGAAGACCTATTAAGATATATGATTCCAATACAATATATTGACATATAACTATAGAATCTCAGTTCTCAAGCAAAATGTATAAATCAACCCTTTTCATCATAAGAGTCGAAACAATATGGAAACTACACTTGGGACATAGAATAAAAAGACAACTTCTTAGCATACCGAATTACAGAGAAAACATACTACTTTTGCAAGTCAAGATGAAATAAAGTATGTACATATGTCTAAATTGTCTACTAATACGATGATTTCACTGATTCATGATATACACTTTCTTTCTTCTCTCAACTACTATATCTCATCTCCCTCATCCCCCTCTCCCTCATCCTCCTCATCTGTTTCGTCCCCCTCATCCGTCTGGTCCCCCTCATCCCTCTCATTCCCCTTATCCGCCTGAACATTCCCCTTATCCGCCTGAACAGTTTCATCATTAGGAGCTGGTGATAGACCCTGAGGTAGTCGAGGGACCCTGTGGTGCAGTTACAGCAGAAGGCGGAAGAGGTGGAACCCAATACCCCGATCCAGGTCCACCATAGTATCCTGATCCGGGTGGCGGAGGAGGGCCCCATCCCGTAGGTGCTTGAGGTACAGGCTGGCCAGCTGGTGTAGATGGTGGAGGCCCCCACGGCATCTGAAACCTACTCATCATTGCAGCCATTTGTTGCTGCAGCTGCTGTTGCACTTGTTGTTGGATCTCATTGTTTAGTGCCTCCACTTTATCCTCTAGTGCCTTTGCACGAGCATTGTATTGTTCTTCCATCTCTGTCCTTGCTTTCTCTATTGCCTGCATCACATTAGATGTAGTTGTGGACGCAGTTCTCGTGAATGACTCGGGGAAATACTGTGTGGCACACGGGGTTGAGACGCCGTAGACACGTTGTTTCTTTGATTTCCCATTCACAACCTCAAAGTATATCTTATTTCTGTCCACAGGCTGAGACGGACCGGCTTCGTCAGTGCCCCGGGCTGCTGAGTTTGCAAGTCAAACTGACGTTGAACCTCCTCCTTCAGAAAAGATTAAAATACATTATTATGAATCACCTTAATAACAATATTTATTTTAGGATTAAGTCTTACCCCAATCATCCGAGCCTTCTCACAGCTGTATTCTAGCTCACCCCGTTCATTTGTCTTTGTGTGAGTGTGGAGGAACAAGTCGTATGCATCAGGAACCCGCCCATTTCTTTCACGCATCTTTTGAATTTTTAAGCACAAAAAGATATTATTAGTTGTTATGCGTACAATACAATAGAAATGCATCACACTCAAAGTTTAAAAGACAAACATCTTAAGTGAAAAAAGCTCTACATTTTTTTAAAGCATTAAACACTTACCCATATCTTCTGATGGTCAATATATGAACGAGACCCTCCGGTGTGTGTCGACATACCAGCACCAGGTATGTGCTCCGTACGCTTGTTTGCCGAGTTACGCCGGCACATTTCCTTGAATTCTGGAGTGCTCCACACCTCCTTCCATGCTCTTATGATTTCAGGGTCTATCGTGCTCGTGATTTCTTCTTAGTTTTTAGCTCATATGTAACCTCCTTGTATCTTTCCCTTGCCTTTTCGCAAAAACATTCATAGATCAGTGCATCATTGCAATCCCACCTAAATAACTTCTGTTGTTCACATATAAAAAAAATTAGCATAAATAAGACATGAATCGTAGTTTACAAAAAAAATTAACATTTGATTACCTTGAACTCCTCAAAATAGAACCTCTTCTCATCCTCAGACAACCCCTTCCAAGCATACCCTGATGAGAACCACTTCTTATCAAAGATTCGTCGCATCGATTGGGACACATCTTTAATAGGTTCCATGGTACTTGAAAGACAAAAATAAGATTGATTAAATTAGTGATGAAAAATAATAACATTGCATAAATCTAAATTAAGTAAACATTTAAATGGTTAGACATACCTAGTTCCGGGAATGATAGTAATCAAGATCCGCGGGTCGATGCTTGAACTTCCAGCTGCGGTCTCAGAGGCACAGCCAGTTTGTGGTGCCACTATTGTCTGGGATGTACCACCATCCTCTGCTGTAGCTCCCAAAATGACATTGTCATCACCCGTCCTCTGGGACTCAGATGTCGACTCTGGATCCTGAGACCTAATTGGGGTATCACGCTGGGAGGAATTTGTCTGTCTTCCTCCAGTAACCTCGATGGAGTGAGGTGTACCCATGGGTGCACGGGAGCTCTAGATGTAGTGTGGCTACTGGGCTGCTGACCACTCCCCTCAGCAGAGGTCCTTGTAGTACCCGGATGCTCATGACCCTTACCCTTTCCTTTCCCCTTTCCCTTTCCCTTTCCCTTGCTCTTCTTAGATAAAAGGTTGTTGACCATCCCACCACCTGCCATATCTAAATTCACGAAAATATAGTTAGAAAAACATGCAACTTTTTATAAAATATGAACAAATAATTGACCTCTAATGCTTACAATTTAATACAATAAAGCTACATTAATCTAAGTAATCATAAGTGTTCACTCCTACATACATGTCTAGTCTAAATCATAATCATCGTCATTGATGCCTAATTCATCATCAAGATCTTCAACCTCTTCAGCCTCATCATCCTGATTTTCAGTACTTTGTAGTTCACTAACAATAGCACCTGATGTATCAACCAACTCAATGGGGGCATCATCATAATTTGGAGAGAAATTATGTTGAATAAGCCCATCAACTTCTTCATCTTGTAGTGGTTGAGTCTCTTCTTCAATCGAAGTTGAATCTGGCATGTCCAAAAAATTTCTAGCCTTAATTTTACACACCGACCACCAAGATTGCGCATCCTTTTTTTTCGAGGGATAAGAACAATAATACACTTGACCAGCTTGTTCTGCTAAAATAAATGGTTCATATTCTCTTCCTTCATATGATAATCTCTTTGTATGTTTGACATCCACAATCTTGTATCGTGAATGGATAACACGGGAAGTTTCAGAAGTATCAAACCATTGACATCGGAACACGAATACTTTCTTCATAGGATAAGCCGGATATTCAAGCTCTATGACTTCATCTACCATCCCGTAGTAATCATCCTCAATGTTTCCTTCAGTAGATGCACATAAGGATACTCCACTATTGGTCGTTGAGCGTCCTACTCCATGGGTTACTGTGTGAAACTTAAAACCGTTCACAATGAAGCCGGGATAAGAAGTTGCCACATTTAACGGACCTTGTGCTAAACTACGTATGTAGTGATTTGGGATTGTAACTTCATTGGACTGTTGAACGTAAAAAAAAAAAGAATGAAGTGCAATATAAGTGTGGTAAACATTTATAATTTATATAATATTAAGGTTTAATGTGTCCTCACATATGCTTTAAACCATTCCCTAAATTCTTGCTCCATCTTCCTATTCATGGTAGCTTCGTCAATGGATGGATTGTTGATAAACTGCTCCATAAATATTCTGCAAAGTGGATTGAAGTGAAATATTGGCATAACATGCATGTATGTTACCAAATTTGAATTTGATTGGGATGCACAACTTACGTAGCATATGGCTCAAGTTCGGAGTGTTCATAAGAATATAATTATGGGCAGCTGCTAAATCAACCTTCCTAAGATCAAACGAGTGCCTTTGCCAATAGGTTTTCCAATAGTTTTGAACACTGAGATTCTATCCGGATCATTGTCATCAACCTCCTCAACAACATCATTCCTTCCAAACCTGTAACGGAATGACGGTTCACCATCTCCAAAGTAGAACGAGGAGAACTTAGTTATTTCCTCCAATAGATAACCATTGCTTATTGATCCTTCAACATAATTCCTATTTTTGACCTTTCTTTTAAGTTTTCCCATATATCTCTCAAACGGATACATCCACCTATACTGCACTAGTCTAGCTATAGCAGCCTCATAAGCCAAATGGATTGGAAGGTGTTCCATTGAGTCAAAGAAACTGGGAGGGAAGATTTTTTCTAATTTAGACAGAATGAATGCAATGTCATCTGACATTCGTTGCATGTTCGCTACATGAATAGATGTCGTAGTCAACTCCTTGAAATACAGGCATAATTCGGTAATTGCCTCCCACACTGCTGAGGGAAGTAGATGACGAAAGGCAATAGGCATCAATCTCTGCATGAAAACATGACAGTCATGACTTTTCATACCAAACACCCTCCTGTTTGTCATGTCTACACATCTGCCAACATTCGAAGCTTACCCATCTAGGAACTTCACGTTTCGAACCCATTCGCAAAATATGTCCTTCTGTTCCTTATCCAACACATAAGAAGCCTTTGGATAAGTCTTCTTAGAGGGATCAAATGCCAATGAAGGGCGTTCACAAAAATCATTTAGCTCAGCACGTGACTTCTCATTATCCTTCGTCTTTAGCTTGACATTGAGAACTGTGTTGAATATATTGTCAAAAAAGTTCTTCTCGATGTGCATTACATCAAGATTGTGTCTTACCAACAGGTCGACCAATATGGTAGATCCCAAAATATACTTCGCTTGCTCCACCCACATTTCTTCGCAATGACATTGTTTGTTAATCAGAGCCAAACTCAGTCACTTTTCTAAGACCTAACTGAGTTATTTCTTCAAGTATTTCCTCCGGTCTTAACCCGTGGTGCCTCTTCGTACCTTTTACATGGCAAGAACTTCCTACTATTATCAAACCATGATTGTTTTCGACTATGTGGAAGCGTAAACGCATCACTGTCTTCCATACAATACGGACAAGCCAATCTCCTGCTGTGCTCCACCCGAGAGCATTGCGTATGCAGGGAATCACTTATTGTCCACAATAAACGCAGCGTACATCTGAAAGTTTTGTTTCTTAGAAACATCATAAGTGTTGACCTACACTCCATATTGTTGTAGTTCAGCAATAAGAGGTTGGAGGTAAACATCAATTTTTCCTTTGGGATTCTTTGGCCCAGGAATCAAACATGTCAGGAAAAAGAATTCATCCTTCATACACATGCCAGGCGGAAGATTGTATGGAGTTAAAATGACAGGCCACAGTGAATAAGGTTTTCCTGACGGGCCAAAGGTTGAAATCCATCAGTACACAAACCAAGACGCACGTTCCTAATTTCTTTGGCAAAATTGGGATTTTTTTCATCAAAATGTGCCATGCCTTTGAGTCAGATGGGTGACACATCTTATCATCTTCCATCCGGTGCTCAGCATGCCATCTCATTTCACTGGCGGTTGCTGGAGAAGCATACAATCTTTGCAACCTAGGAATGATTGGGAAGTAGTGCATTTTTTTTCGAGGAACATTTGCCTTCCTTCGTTTAGATCCTTCTGCAATTACCTTGTACCTTGGTTTGCACAAAATCTATAGTGATCTAGATCCTGTCTGCTCCCCAATAGATCATACAGTGGTTAATGCAGTTGTGTATAATTTCAACCGGAAGACCAAGACTGCTGACAGTTTTCTTACAACTGTAATAGTCCTTGGGAATGTCATTGTCGTTTGGCCACAATCATGGTACGTCTGACATACCCGATCAATGAGAGTTGGGGTGCTTGATGGTCAGTCTTTATTGACATCAACTCAATTGTTAGTGACAGGAGTGAGTGTTTCCATTAAACAATTTCTTCTTCGATGCCTCCATCAACTCATAAAATCTTTTCGCATCAGGGTTTGGAGGCTCTACCACCGACACATTTTCCACTTCTTCGTCTCATGCAACGTCATCATGAACCTCATCATCTATATCATCCTCGAAATGAGTTTCGATGGCATCGACGATCATTCTTTCTAAGTTGTTTGTGTGTTGCTCATGACTTGTTTGAGGCACTTGGGGCAAGATAACATTGTTGGTTGAGTCATCCACCTCTCCATGGAAATTCCAGACATGATAACCAGGCATGAACCCTTCTTTGCCAGAGCACTTTCACTGTGCTGACATCGTAGTACAGTTATTGTTCATGCATTTGCTCAACGGACAAGGGCATCTTATCTTGTTACCGTCCCTCGTGCATTCAGGATGTGATAGTGCGAAGCGGCAAATTCTTGAATTTTGGCCAACCACTCTTGTGTTGGTCTACCATTTCGAATTCGCACTAGATCATACATCCACTGTCTGTCAGCCCTCGTCATATTCTCCTATGCAAAGAGAAAAACAAAGAAAACAAAAAAACATGGAGTTGCTTTGCGTGCACGCTCAGATTGGAAAGGAGGGGTCTGAACATCATTAGGATAAGTAGATAGTTGAGTTACTTGTCCAGTACTACTACTACTACAGTAGTAGTCGGTAGTAGAGGTAGTTGGTAGTAGTAGTCGGTAGTAGTGTTGGTAGTAGTAGTGGTAGTGGTAGTAGTGGTAGTAGTAGTCGTAGTAAATAGTAGTCGACAGTAGTAGTCGGTAGAGTAGTGGTAGTAGTAATAGTCGGTAGGAGTAGTCGTGTAGTAGTAGTCGTAGTAGTAGTAGTAGAGTAGTCGATAGTAGTAGTCGGTAGTAGTAGTAATGGTAGTAGTAGTAGTAGTAGTAGTCGGTAGGAGTAGTCGGTAGTAGTAGTAGTAGTAGTCGGTAGTAGTAGTAGTAGTAGTAGTAGTCGATAGTAGTAGTAGTCGGTAGTAGTAGTAGTAGACGTAGTAGTAGTCGGTCGTAGTAGTAGTAGTAGTTGGTGGTGGTGGTGGTGGGTGGGTGGTAGTAGTAGTAGTAGTGGTCGGTATTAGTGGTAGTAGTAGTAGTAGTAGTGGTAGTGTGTAGTGGTAGTAATAGTAATAGTAGTAGTCGTAGTCGATAGTAATAGTAGTCAGTAGTAATAGTAGTAGACGATAGTAGTAGTAGTAGTAGTAGTAGTAGTAAGTAGTAGTAGTAGTAGTAGTATAGTAGTAGTACTAGGAGTTGGCCGTAGTAGGAGTTGGTCATAGTAGTAGTTGGTGTTGGTAGTAGGAAAAAATTGGAAAAAAAACAGTAAGATTTACCTGTAGTAAAATTGCGAAATCACCTTCGTGTGCTTCACCTTCTTCAAACTACAAACCCAGCTGAAAAAGTTTTTAAAACAAAAGATTAAGAAACTAAAGACCACTATGAAAACAGATTTTAGGGGGTAAAAGATTGCTAATATTAGTCTAATATGAAAAGCAATAACGTTCAAATTTGGAGAAGCAGTGTCAGCAAGTGAAGAATAGATAAGGCATTTATCTAAGAATTTAAACTGCTGAAAACTACATCACTTTAGGCAGCATAACAGAAGAAATTAGATTGTTTTGCTCTATACTTCTTAATTCATCATAGATGTCAAAACGATAGAAAAAAGCTAATTAAACTGACGATTGTTCATAAACAAAAGTATGATATAGAAGCTAGGTGACCTGTTTTTTTTGCTGAAAAGATGGTAGAGTTGTAGCGCATTATTTTTGGACACTCAGCAGATTTCAGATTCAAGGAGTTGAAGATTTCCAATACGAATCAATTTTTGTATGTTCTTTTCCAGTAGCAATATCAGGAGCAACATAAGATCATAATTCAATCTTAATTGACCAAAAAACAACAACTATCAACAATTTGAAATAACAAATATTCAGATTCCAATCATCAGGAATTTGATGCCTGAGAGATAGCCCGACAAAGATAAGGTGAAAAGAGGTCCACAAATAGGTGTAGATGAAGCATAATTACATTTCAATTTAATTTCAAAGCACAAAAAACACAACAGAGAATCATATATCAACTGTCACATACAATCCCATAATATTTAAACCACCACACGGTACAAACTTGAAGCAAGCCTCTCCTGCTGAAACAGGATTTACCAAGTAGAAAAAGGACAAGCAGATAAAATAATAACCATTTGTGTGTTCATAATTCCGAATTAGAATTGAACAAGCAAATAAAAAAAACACATTAGAATAAAAAGAGAAAGATATGAAAGCACTTGCCTGTCTTTATTAATGTTCTCAAATATACCCTCTATGGATCCATGTGACGAATAAGCTTCAAGCAAGTCAATCTCCCGATGCCTGGTAGTTCATTAAAAAGTGACATGTTAATCCATCACTTGGAGGGAAAGTATTTCAAAGCAGTCAAACCCCCAATGCCGGTAGGTCATTAAAAAGTGACAGTTAATCCATCACTTGGAGGGAAGTAGAGAGTCCCAACCCAACTAAACCAAATTTCAACCGCAACCAGACAAGTAAAAGGAATAGTTCTCTGTGTGAGTACTACTTTCAATTTAAACGATAGTTCCTAATGTTCGATAGATGGATAGCAATGAAACAATATCGTACAAAAGCCAATTCATCAGATTTTAGATTTTTAATTTTAAAATGGAGTTAACAGAATTCATAACATCACGATTCTAGGGTCTTGTCCAGCGGATACAATTACTGCTCAAAAACCTAGCTCTCGATTTCTAGGTTCTAGCTACTGGCAAGAGAGGAAATAGTTTCAAGTGACAAAAGATGGGAAGATGGCTTACACCTTCTTCGGGCGACAGCACAATAACTAGAAATTCTTCAGATACGAACAAGGGAGCAGTTCTTCAGATTCTTCGATTTGGATTTGGGGAGCATCAACAACAAAAGGCTTCGAAGCAGGTTGAACACATGTTTCGAAGCAGGTTGAACACAAGTATAGAGAGTAAACGCAGAGTCGTATTCATGTGAAGCAGTCGAACTTGGTGGGAGTATGGCGAGACGAGTTTTGGGAGATGAAATTGGAGTCAAAATGTAGTCGAATTCAGTGTGAAGAAGTTGAAACTGGAGTGAGTATGGCGGAGAAAGTGCGCGGAGTCGAAATTGGCAAAAACACAAGGTATCGAGTAGTGGAATCCAATGTGAAGCGTCGAATTGGAGTGAAATATGGGGGTGACTGAGTTTAGGTTGCCACATTAAGCCTTAGTATAGGAAAATAAAACGCGGTCGTTTTCATATATATTTACCTACGGGACAAGTCCGTGGGTAACTACCTACGGAACCATTCCGTGGGTCAATGTAGTCTCAGTATGCAGGTTGTAAGCAAGGCTAAACGCAGTCATTTTTTTAGTATATTTACCTACGGAATTGTCCGTGGGTAAATACCTACGGAACAATTCCGTGGGTAAATGTGGCCTCAGTATGATGGTTGTGTTAAACACGTCGTTTTTTATAGTATATTTACCTACGGGAAGAGTCCGTGGGTAAATACCTACGGAACAATTCTGTGGGTAAATGTGGCTAAGTATGCAGGTTGGTAGCTAGGTTAAACGTTAGTTGTTTTTTTACAGTATATTTACCTACGGGAAGAGTCCGTGGGTAAATCCCTACGGAACAATTCCGTGGGTAAATGTGGCCTCGGTATGCAGATCGCCAGCTAGTTAAACGCAGTCGTTTATATAGTATATTTACCTACGGGACACGTCCGTGGGTAAATTCCTACGGAACAATTCCGTGGGTAAATTTGGCCACAATATGCAGGTTATTGAGTAGGGCGTTTTATAGTATTTTACCTACGGGACAAGTCCGTGGTAAATGTGGCCTCAGTATGTATATTTACCTACGGGATGAGTCCGTGGGTAAATACCTACGTAAAGTCCGTGGGGATTTGTTGCATCCATGTTTACCTACGGAACTGTCCGTGGGTAATTATTGCCGCCCAATTCGCGCCACTCGGCGCTACTTCCCCGCCTGTCTGCCCACGCTGGTTACCTACGGAATAGTCCGTGGGTAGATGTTTCCGTAGGTAATCCGTGGTATTCTATTAGGAAACTCCTCCTTCACTTCCGTAGGTATTTTTGTAGGTAAACCGTAGTTAGTACCTACGGTTTTTAGTCCCGTGGGTAATTTTCCGTGGTAAACACAACTTTTAGTAGGATCGATCCTGAAGGACTTCAATGTGGTATGGTCTAGCCAAAGATGTTAAAGATGGGAAGCTTTTCGGGAGGAAACCCAGATGAATTTCTTTCATTTTCCTTAGTTTTAATTTGTCAAGTTCTCCTTTGATTTTGTTTTTGTTAACTCTTAACCTCGATTGTAGTTTGATTGCTTCTAGTGTTTCTTGCAGGTGCAACTAAAAGTCCACACCGCAACCAAGCTACACTTATTGAGGCTAAAGCTCAAGTGTGGGGGAGTTTCTTCAATGTAAGCGACAACAATCTTAGGGGAGTACTAGTTTCTTTAATTTTGATACTCTCACTTCTCTTCTTTCATTTTGACTCTACTTAATTTTGTCAATGGGCATAGCTTCCGTGCTATAATATTGTTTGTGTCCCTTGTGAGGGAGTTAGTGTAATACCCTTGAGGTTTACCTCCCACATCGATTGGAGGGGAGAACGAACCACTCCTTATATGGGTGGGGATACCTCTCCTTGTTGTGAGGCCTCTGGAGAGGTGTATATGTTGACCCTCCGGAACAAAACCCCACAGGGGACAATATCCACCATGAGCAGGGCTTTCCGCTTCCGTTGGGCCACTCTGGTGTGAGGTCTTTTGGGGCAAGGAAACCCCAGGAACAAAACCGTGCGGCATGCGTGCCAAAGCGGACAATATCACAATAGTGGGATACTGGGCTATTACAATTAGTATCAGAGCCAGACCCAGGTCGGTGTGCCGGTGAGCCCACGAGGGCGCTGGGCTCCTAAGGGGGGTGGAATGTAATGCCCTTGAGGTTTACCTCCCACATCGATTGGAGGGGAGAACGAACCACTCCTTATATGGGTGGGGATACCTCTCCTTGTTGTGAGGCCTCTGGAGAGGTGTATATGTTGACCCTCCGGAACAAAACCCCACAGGGGACAATATCCACTATGAGCAGGGCTTTCCGCTTCCGCTGGGCCACTCTGGTGTGAGGCCTTTTGAGGCTAGGAAACCCCAGGAACAAAACCGTGCGGCCTGTGTGCCAAAGCAGACAATATCACAACAGTGGGATACTGGGCTGTTACAGTTAGACTCGAGCAGCTCTAGACAAAGCACCAAAAGAGAAAATAAGAGAAAGAAGAGAAGATCAAGAGAAAGAAGAAGGAGAAAGGAAGAGATCCACCTCCCATTGAAGCTCCCCACCTTATCCATGGCCATTTCTCTCCCTTATCTCTTCTCTATCTTTACTATGCTTGAGTAGTTTCCTTGTAGCTATGGATTTGGATTTTACCCCAAATCCCCTAAACTCCATTGTTGAATCTTGGATTGATGTTTATACTATATTTTTAGTCCTTGTTCTTAATTGAAGAGGATTATTGAGTGATTATGACCTTAAAGTTTATCTTTGTTAATTAGGGGATTTGCTTAGGATTTGCACTAATTAATTGTCATTATGTTAAATTGGTTGGTTTAATACCACCAATTAGTTTAGCATTAGTGTGGATTTCTATGGAAGGGTTTCCGAAATTAAAAATCTATATCGTCGGGACTAAATCAATGTTAGCCGATTTTCACTGATTTTGAGATGAGGTTCTCATTGCAACTTAGGGAAGATTTATGCTTAATGCTTCCGATTGAATTGGAGATTCGAACTAACATTCGTTCCCGTTTAAATTGTTTAGGATTAATAGACCTAGATTTGGCTATTATTTAAATCCCGTTGTTTAGCTATTTAACTAAGATTCAACAATTGGTAGTAAAGGGATGCGGGTGCAATTTCCTATCCGGAGCTACACTTATCCTAGATTAGTTAGAGTAGTTTTATTGCGTTTCTTTTATTTCTTCAATCACAACCAAAAATTTATGCACTTTTATTTATATTCTTGCACAAACACTAAACTTATAATCGCTTAGATAGTTATGAAGTCCCTGTGGATACGACCTTGTTAGACTACAATGACTGGGTTCACTGTCCATTAGTTAGCAACTTATTTTCACGATTATTTTACCCAATAGTCACCCATTTGTACTGGTCTTCGTTCACTAAATGCTGCTCCCACATTTACTTTAAACTTTTATGATTTGTACGTATAAGAAATCTCCTACCCAAAAAATAATGCTTCCACTTTGGGACTACAAAAACAACAACCATAAGCTCTTTTTCATTGACTAACTTGGATAAATTAGCTCTAGCAGAAAATAACTGGCTAAAAAAGGCGATTAGATGACCTTTCTGCATCAACACTGCCCCTTTGCCTGACGCGTTTGTCTCAACTTCAAAGACGACATCAAATCAGGTGAAGACAAAGCTGGGATAGAAGACAATGCGGTTTTCAGATGCTCAAAATCCTCTCGAGCCGCATCAGATCATTTAAACGAATCCTTTTTCAACGAAGCAGTTAGAGGAGAGGCAATCATTACATATCCTTTGACAAAGCACCTATAATATCCATCGAGTCCAAGAAAAGCTCTTAATTCCTTGATGAACTTCAGTATAGGCCAGGAAAGCATACTTTGCTCCTTATCTGGATTGACCTCCACACGTTTTCCAAAAACAATACGCCCGAAATAATCCAACTTGCCCATCATAAAACTACACTTCTTGTAGTTGACTTTAAGTTGTTTTCAGCCAATACAGAAAGGACTTCTTTTATATGCAACAATTGCTCTTCAATACAGTTTCTGAAAACTAATATATGCATGGTTTAAAAACACCAGAACTGACCGATGCAAGAAGGGCTTGAAAATATGATTCATCGATGACTAAAATGAAATAGGGGCATTCTTAAGACCAAACAGCATTACTAAAATTTTGTAATGACCATCATGAGGTTTGAATGCATGTTTTTGAATAACCTCCTCCTTCACTCTAATTTAATGATATCCCAATTTCATATCCACTTTAGAAAAAATAGAGGCACCGAACAATTCATCCAAAATTTCCTCTATATTGGGTAGAGGAAATTGGTCAGAATAGTAATATCATTGAGGGTGTGACAGTCTACGAGAACCACCACTTCTTTCTTTTTATTCACCAAAAGGACAGGGCTAGAAAAAAGGGTCGTTGCTTGGTTGAATGAAACCAGTGGTTTGTAATTCATGAACAATCTTTTCAATCTAGTTTTTCTAATAGTGGGGATATGGGTAAAGCCGAATATTTTGGGGAATGGAGTTGAGTTTTAAGGGTATATGATGGTCATGGAATTGTTTAGGAGGTATATAGTCTAAAGGTTGAAAAACAGTAGGAAATGAAGACAACAGCATTTGTAATTCAACCTCACTATCAACATTCAATTTGTCACCAGAAACTACAAATTGATGTTTACCTTCCAAGAAGCAAACCCAACATTCCCTGTCATCATGTATCACCTTTAATGTTGATTTAGTTCCTCCTTCAGTAATAGAGAAAGAAGAATCTCCTTGAAGATGCACCAACTTATCTTGCCACTGAAACTTAATCGATAACTTCCCCCAATTAGTTTGTGTGTCACCCAAAGCAGCCAACTAATCGAACCCCAAGACCAGATCCACCCTGCCAGATTGAAGTGAAGACAATCATCCACATCTTGCAGTAACAGTTGTAATGCACGACACATTCCTTGTCGGAAAATGGTTTCTCCATTTCTAATTGTTACACCAAAGCGGACAAAATTATCTACTACCAATTGTAGAATTCTCACCAATTTATCAAAAACAAAATCGTGAGAAATGCCGCTATCAATTAGAATTAGAACTTGTTCATCTAACAGGTGTCCCGCCACTTTCATCGACATTTGGGAGGGACAACACAGAATACCACTAGGATAGTTCTTCCATCAACTCATCCTTGTGTCATCAGTGATAACAAACGGGAGGTGAGATTTGGATTTCAGAATGGGATAGTTTAATTCAATGTATTACAAGGCTTTTATAGAGGATTTATTCATAAAAAATCTCTATGTAGTCAAACTAAGGGGCTGGAAAATCTACTACAACAACTACATGGTTGCAACTTATTCAACAATGAAGAACGTAAATAGTAATAGACGGTGCATGCCTAACTCTTCTAGATGAGGTAGGTGAAACAGTCATTCAGGATTATTATTTTCAATATCCTCCCTTAATTCTGAATCTTTATTGAAGTCATCCCCATCTTTTCCTTTAGTTTGAAGAAGGCATTATACTTTAGAGGTTTGGTGATAATGTCAGCAACTTGATCTTTAGATCTACAATACTTCACTTCTATCTCGGTCTTTACAACTTGATCTCTTAAATAGTGATAACGGGTCTCGATGTGCTTGCTTCTTCCATGTATGACTCGGTTCTTAGCCAGGTTAAGTGCTGAAGTATTATCAATAAAGATCAACATGGGCTTCTTTTGTGGAATATTGATGTGATTCATCAGGTACCGCAACCACATTGCTTTGCAAGCACTTGTTGTTGTTGCTACATACTCTACTTCACAGGATGATAACGCTACAATAGACTGCTTCTTGGTTGACCATGAGCACGCAGTCATTCCAAAGTTAAAGCAGTAGCCTAAAGTGCTCTTTCGATCATCTACATCTCCACCCCAATCGCTATCAGAGTATCCTACAATAGAAACATCATTAGATGACCCATAAAGTAATCCATGGTCATAAGTTCCCTTCACATATCGTAGAATTCTCTTTGATACTTGCAAATGTGGTGATTGGGGAGTCTCCATGAATCTACTGATCAATCCAACACCAAAAGTAATATCCGGTCTCGTACAAGTTAGATATCTGAGACTGCCAACGATCTGCTTGTAGTAAGTTGGATCAACATGGGCTCCTTCTTCATTCTTTGATAATTTGGTTCCAACCTCCACACGAGTTCTTACTGGGTTGCAATCCGACATCTAGAACCTTTGCAAGAGATCAGTGGCGTATTTCTTCTGAGAGATGAAAATACCATCATTTCTTTGAATTACCTCAATGCCAAGAAAGTATGACATCAGTCTGAGGTCAGACATCTCAAACTCCTTCATTATGGATTTCTTGAAGGATTCAATCATTGTGGGACAGTTGCCTGTAATAATCAAATCATCAACGCACAGACAAATGATTAACATACCGCCCGTTTTATCCATCTTCACATACAGGGCATGCCCTGAAGGACATCTTGCAAAACCACTCGCATTAAAGAAAGAATCTATATGTTTATTCCAAGCTCTGGGTGCTTGTTTTAAGCCATATAAAGCCTTCTTCAACCAGAATACTTTCCCTTCACTTCTAGATTTACTGAAGCCGGGAGGCTGCTTGACAAACACTTCTTCTTCAAGTGGACCATAGAGGAA
Organism: Limonium bicolor; assembly: GCA_023374045.1. Lineage (NCBI taxonomy): Eukaryota > Viridiplantae > Streptophyta > Magnoliopsida > Caryophyllales > Plumbaginaceae > Limonium > Limonium bicolor. The sequence continues at coordinate 295,234,123 of CM041777.1, forward strand.
AGCTGACTTCACATCCATCTGGTAAATCTTCCACTTATTTTGAGCAGCCAAGGCAATAATCAGCCTTATAGTCTCTATTCGAGCAACTGGTGAGAAAACTTCTTGGTAGTCAAGGCCTGGTCTCTACTTGAACCCTTTTGCCACAAATCTTGCTTTATATATTTTTCTACCTCACCATTTGGTTTCATTTTTGTCTTAAAAACCCACTTCACGTTGATGGTTTGTTGACCTGGTGGAAGGTCGGTAAGAACCCATGTACCATTTCTTTCGATTGCGTCAATTTCATCACGCATGGCCGCCATCCATTTTGGATCTTGAAGTGCTTCCTTCACAGTCACTGGCTCAAGATCTATGAATAGAGCAAAATGCACAATCTCTTCATCATCAGTATCTTCATCATCAAGGTTTACCTCATAATCTTGAAGATGTACTGGTTGTCGGTATGACGCTGTGGTCTACCAACATTTGTCTGTGGTCTACCAACATCTGTCTGGACCTGATTAGGTGTTAACTCTCCTCCCTCTGGATTAGACTCTTCTAACTCTTCAGCAAGGGAGATATTACGCTCTTGGGATCTATGACACCACTTTTCTATTCCAATCCCATGATTCATTTCAGCAAAAGTAACATCACGAGTGAATATTACCTTTTCGTCTAACACCACTTCTATTCCAATCCCATGGTAATCAAATATAACTCGCATCTGGGTCGACCATCGGTTATAATTTTTTCCGTCTAACACCGGTATAGATATGTTGGAACTGGAATTGGAACCGGAAGAACCGTTCATTTTTTTCACACAAAACTGCTCTATATTCTTCACTCACACTAAATTAATGCTCTCGGACTTTACTATTGTTTTTTTCACAACGATACCTTCTAATAGTAAAAAAAATAAAGAAGCCCCCACTCAATACGATTCTCCCACTTCTTTTTTTTACTATTCTCTCACTTCAATACTATTCTTTTCTTTTTCTTTTGACTTGGACCCACTTCTATTTTTGTTTCAGGTGAACACCTTTGTTCACGGGAGTGTAGAATAATTGAAGAGAAAAAGCATTCCAACTTGACTCTAAAAAGGGGAGGTTTTTGAAAAAAAATATCTTTAAAAAAAAACAAAAAACTCACGCATGCATATGCCAGACCTTTTTTTTACTCACCCTATATCTTCTTCTTCCTCCACACACCGGTGCTCTCTCGTTTTTTTTACTAGCTAGTCGTTCTCTTCTTTCTCTATTTCCTCTCCTTGTCGCAGAACAAGTCGTAATACTCTATGAGCAGATAGAATCATTCCACACTTCAACAAAGAGTAGGGATGCGAACGGATTTTGAAAAATATATTGGTGCTGAGTTTGGATTTTGCTGGCTTTCACAGATTGTATCGGGCTCTGATACCACTAATAACAAACGAGAGGTGAGATTTGGATTTCAGAATGGGATAGTTTCATTCAATGTATTACAAGGCTTTTATAAAGGATTTCTTCATCAGAAATCTCTATGTAGTCAAACTAAGGGGCTGGAAAAATCTACTACAACAACTACATGGTTGCAACTTATTCAACAATGGAGAACGTAAATAGTAATAAACGGTGCATGCGTAACTCTTCTAGATGGGGTAGGTGAAGCAGTCATTCAGGATTATTATTTTCAATAATCAGAATCAGAAGAATCGAAACTCATATCAAAGGCATGCTCCTTCCCATCGTCGCCTTCAGTAACAACAACTGTAGCCCCGCCACCTTATAGTACCTATGAGCAGTGGCAGATCCAGAAATTTTGTTTAGGGGGGTTAAAAAAATTTTTGACACCCAGGAATTTTGTTTAGGAGGGTTAAAAAACTTTTGACACTAATATTCTTTAAAATTTTATATTATGTTATTTTTAAAAAAATTTATAAAGGTATTTAACAAATTTTCAAAATTTTCAGGGTGGTACCCCTGACCCCCTCTCGGTCCGCCCTTGCCTATGAGCAATATTCCATATCTTCACACCTAAAGTAGAGACCCTGCGACCTCCTTCTCAGCATTTCCTCTTTTGGTATAAGCTTGAAGCGGTTCGACGTCGCTTAAGAGATATCCGATTGAGTAGTCTAAGCCATCCCCAATTTAGGGATTTCTACTTCCCTAAGTAGATCAACGCGATTGAAAGAAGAGTTCGACCAGACAGGTTTCTTGGCCACGACCTCTATTATGCACGAGCAAGAGCCAAAATTCTCCTTCTCATCATTCTCACCCTTTACGCCACCCAATTTAGGTATTTCATACTCATTCCTCTCTTCTATCTTCTTCGCCGCTCTCATCAATTTGGGAAGATCATGCATTTCGAAAAGGATCAAGTCTTTCTTGATCGCTTCTTTCAATCTACTACAAAAGATACCCTTTAACACCACATCTGGCACACTGACAAATCCACAATAAAACTCGAACCTTCTCCTATACTTCTCCACCGTAGTCTCTTGGTGAAGGCCGCGTAGAAGGTCCAGCTGGTCTCCTCCAATCGTAGAGCCAAATCGCTCGATCAATGATTCTCTGAATTACTTCCAATTTAGCAAGCCGATGTAATTGTTGTATCTCATTCAGACCAATGCAAAGAAGAGCCATCCGTATAGATGCCCGTGTATCCCACTTTCTCCTTCTCACTAATGCAACAAAGGGAAAATATCGCTCCGCTTTGCACAGCCACTCACGAGGCTCTTCACTAGAATAGGCAACTCCAACTTGCTGACCTTGACTTCTCATTGACCACCTTCCACCGTCAAATTGCCACGCGCACGGTTCGAACCTTGACCTTGATTCTCACTGATCCAGATGGAGATCAAAGCAAGAATGATTGAAGAACTTTCTGCATCTGAAGAACTGTCGCAAAAATTATCAAACTTCCTTCCCTCTAAGATCATTCAGACGCTCCCGACACGTCTCATGTTCTTTCTTTGGAAACTTTGTTGATGACTCTTTCCCACTCCTAGTCACCACCATGAACTACGTACCACACCCACGGTCCAAAAATAAAGCTCTGATACCAATTGTTACGTTTCAAGGAGTAATGCCCTCCCAAAGACTCAATGAACAATATTATTCAATGAATGGATGACTACCAATAACACCAGTACAATCTATTAGTACTCAAGCCACTTGCTGTAAGTACTCAGCAAGAGCGAAACTAAAGTTCTAAATGAACATTTCTAGTTATGCGGTAGTGGATAGGTTTTGAACCCACGACCTTTGATCCTAGGATACCACTCCACTGCCGACCACGCCACTTGGCTACTACTTAACTCCTCTACATACATATACATTTCTGAATCCCCTATTAATTAGTACTACCTCCTATTTTTAATGTAAGTCATTTTGGAGATGTATCTAAATAATTTTTCAGTCCAGACTCATCTTCAAAATGACCTACATTTAAAATATGAGGGATTGGGGAGGCATAACAGCCCATCTCTGTCTATATAGTCAGTACTGTGTCCATCTCTTGTTACACTTACCTTTGTCATTTAATATGCATATAGCGCACTGATTTAGCATTGAATATTGCATCGTCTTTCTACTAAAATTAAATTGAAGTAGTTGGAAGGATTTCCTCTTTCAGGAGATTCGCATTAAATGAACTCCGTGTGAGGCAGAGGTAATTCGCCAAATATAATGTTACTCCAAGATATGTGGTCCATTTTTAAACTTACGCACATGTCTATACTATATTGCTATCCGTGTACTGTATCTACATATGCAGACACTCCAGAGTCACACTCACACTCTTTTTAACGGAAATTCAGGTCTGCCAATTCAACCAGGATATGGTCCAAACGAAGCTTCGTTATCAATCACACAACTAGAAGACAATAAAAAGTACACAAGGCTTAACCATAGACAAAAGTACATACATCTAACTTCTCTAGCTACTATCAATCAAACTGGGATGGCCCAAACGTTGTACCAATCTAATGTCTGAGGATTATAACAAGACAACATGAAGAAGCAAATTTCTTCTTCTAGCTTGTTTTTCCTTTCTCTGAAACAGACGGAAAAGGCTCTTATTTAAATGACAATGCTAATTAATTAACTAAGAGATCAACATCTCAATATCACAGCCGTGCATAGAAATTAAGGAAACATTTACAAAGGCAACCACGGATTATGATGGAGGACGTCACCACTTATATAGAATAACTGCCACAATGATCTAATGCCTGGCGCGGAATTTTATGCGCACTGGAATTCTCGGGGGACTTCATGCCCACAGTAGTTAAGCAGCATGGTCATAGAGACCGGAACATTGAGATTGATCCCCAAGACGTTAGCCTTGATCGCAGTGCAGAGGCAAGCGGCGGCCTCAAGGTCAGTCATGCCATGAATGAGGTTGCAGCAGCCCTCCTTTGAAGGGGTAGTTGTCCCAAGCTGAAGGTGAAGCAAACCGTTGAGCACGTTGGCGCAGGCGCGAAGTTTGAGGGCATCTCTAGGGCAAGTTCCTGTTGAAGGTGCAGGTGGTTTGGGTGTAGGTGGGGGTTGACAGTGAGGATCGCAACTGGAGACGGAGATTATTAGGGAGAAGAGGAGGAGTTGGAGCACAAGAAGCATAGACCTGCTGCTCAGATCCATCGTGATTGGGATCTTGGGCTGCAGAGATGGGAAAGTTTGAGATACAGCAGTGGTATTTTATAGAGTGGAACGAAAGAAACTAGGCCGGTTAGCGGAAGGTAGCCAAACATTAATATGGAAATACATGCACGTGGTAGCTAGCTAAGATGAGAGCTTGCAGTCTGCTGAACTGCGGTCACTCGAGATATGGTACTGTTAGTTGAGAAAAACTTGAAAACCCCACAGCAATAATTGGCAAGAGGATTACTCAATCCGTCACTCGAGATATGGTTTAACAAAGAAAAAGTTTCACTTGCTACAGTACTATACAGGTACATTGTGATGAGTATGTTGAAGAGAGCAGTAGAGCTGTATAAATCAATCTTATTCCTAAACCCGGACCTGAACTGATATCTATTTGGGTTGAGTATTTGAATCGGACCCAAAATCGACTCGGGTTAACTTCTTTACTCTATAGTCTTAATTTACTCATACCAACCTGAAACATTGTATATAACCACTTTGTAAAAGACTTGTGTACAACCTGAATGTTAATATCCATAAAACCAAAGAATTTTCCCTCATAATCAACCTAGCAATATACACAACCATTTTTTTTTGTTCCTACTTTTTAGATGCTGTTGACTAGTAAAAAACAAAAAAATTTACAAGGTTTTTGGTAACTACTTTTTTTTTGAAGAACATTGTGACCATATATTAAAAATAAACCTGCATAAGGAAGGAACCCTCATGTCATGCTAGTTCCATATCTAGCTTACAAGCCAAAATAACATTAGGGGGAACATGCTCCCCCAACCACACCCGGTTACTCTCAACACAGGGATTCCCCAAATTACAAATAATCTTAGTCAGATTTTGTCGTACGAAAGAGAATCACTCCTAATAATACTAGCAAAATTAGAGAGTAGTCCTCTCACCATCAAGATATCCTCCCAACTGGCATTGGGTCTTCTGATATCTCCCAAATTGATTACATCCTCAAAATATTTATCAACTGATTCAAAACAAATGCTATGGCTACCCACCGAGATAGCAAGCTCCATGGCAATTCTTTTTGCTTTAATATCAGCATACTGCACATTACTAGTGCTGAAAATTCTTCGATTGAAAACTAGAATAGGCAAACTTCGATCGTCTCGGATGATACCGGCTATGATCCGGTCACCATAACGACTAGCAAGCATACCTGTACCAATGCTATGATAGCCCGACGGAGGAGGATGCCAAATCGTAGGAGAATGTATAAAAGAGGGAACCTTCATCACCAAAAGATAAGCTTCTGTAAAGGAGTTATTTACCTCGACTTCTTTCCACCGAAATAGTTCTGGATTATGCTTGACTTTATTCCTCGAAGCATATATAACCCAAAGCTTATTGGCTATAAGAGATAGCTTCTTCACACTCCACACTCAGACATCCGAAAAAACCAGTCCAACATACCATCCACATTATTAGGGATATCATTCACATCCACAAGCCCCTCCATATATCTTTAACAGCACAACAAAAGAAGCAATGTGCCAAGTTATCCTTATCCCAACAGAAGAAACACTTGGAATCACCCCCAATCCGTCTAGCCAGATTATCCTGACAAGGGATAATATTTCCCAAGAACTTCCAGAGATTAAGTTTTACTCTAGGGCAGAAAATAGAACTTGTGAGCTTCTTCCCAATCCTACCAATGGAGAGGGGAGGATTGGAGGAGCTTTCCACCCCTGTTTCTTTTACCAGGAAGAGATAAGCTGATTTGACAGAGAACTTATTATCTTTGGAAAAAGCCCAGGTCCACTGATTAGAAATATCCAAGTCAAGAGAAACAGAAGATAGAGGGTCATCCCCAACAGAAGGTAGAGGCCGAGCTCCTACTCTGAGCAAGTCTAAGACCGAAGAGATAGACTTCCAGATGGGGCTACCTTTATTGGAAGGGTAGCACTCCCAAATATTGGTGCCAGGATAATAGAGCTGCTTCAAAACTTGTGCTACTAAAGACCCCGAACAGGAAAGTAATCTCCAAAGCTGTTTTACCAAGAGAGCTTTATTGAAATTTTCAGCCAAGGCCTCCTTGGTCTGAAGTGTCACACACCTTAGACCATTTAGTCCAGTGGAGAGCTCTTTTGTCTACTTTCCCACTCCACCAGAAGGAGGAGAAGGCTGAATTGAGTTTTGCAGTAATACCCTTGGGAAGAGCAAATAGGGACATGGTGTAGTTGGGAATAGACTGGAGAACACTAGACACCATGACGGATCTAGCTGCTTGTGCCATAGGTTTAGTCCAACTGGAGACCCTTTTATGAACGGATTCGATAAGATAGGTAAAGAGATCATTTTTTCTCCTACCTATCTTGAGGCTAGGTGAGATATAGACGGGCAGAGGGGGGAGAGCTTGATACCATGAAAATCTCCATTAATATCAGACTTATTAAGGAGACTAGACAAGGCTTCCTGAGCCAATATGAATAGAAAAGGAGAAAGAGGGTCTCCTTGTCTAATGCCCCTAGACTGGTCGAAAGAGTTACCTGGCTTGCCGTTGATGAGGATAGCACATCTGACTGAGCGAACACAATTCATAACTGGAGTAATCCAAAGAGAAGGGAAGCCCATGGAAGTGAGAACATCTTGGAGGAAACTCCACTCTAATCTGTCATAGGCCTTGCTAAGGTCCAACTTGAGGGCAAAGAAACCATTTTTAACAGCTTGGTTCTTCTCTAAAAAATGTTGGAGCTCGCTTGCTAGAATGATATTGTCGGTAATAAGCCTCCCTTTCACAAACCCTGATTGATTGTGAGAGATGAGATGAGGAAGAATATGTTGTACCCTATTTGCCAAGGTCTTGGAAGCAATCTTATACGCAAAATTACAGAGCGCAATCGGTCTGAATTTATCAATCTCCGTCGCCCCCGCCATCTTTGGGATAAGAGTAATAAAATACTCATTCAGGACTCAGGGAGGGGCTGACCTCTCAGAATAGGCATGACTGCATCAATAATCTGATTCCCAATGATATGCCAAAAGGTGATAAAGAATTTACCATTGAAACCATCCGGCCCGGGAGCTTTGTTAGCTCCTAATTGTTTCACAGCGGTAATGATTTCCTCTCTGGTATAAGGTCTGCTCAGCTCAGAAATAAAACTACCATTTAACCGACCCTCCACCACTCCCAAAAGGTCCCTATCCACCTGAGGTTGAGATGAAGAAAAGAGGTTTTGAAAATACTCTCTAGCAATGACTTCTATCCTCTGCCAAGAATACTGCATAGTGCTCCCGGAATCCATGAGCCCAAAGATCTCTTTTGATCTTTTATTAGAGGAAGCCCTAGCATGAAAATAACCCGTATTCTTATCTCCTTCCATAATCCACTTATCTCTAGATCGTTGCTTCCACCATATTTCCTCCCGGAAAGAGAGTAACTCAATTTCCAACAAGAGCCTCTTTCTATTATTGATAGCTCCCAAAGAGCTATCACTAATAGAGATCTTACCTAATTCTTTCTTCTTATTAATGATCTTCCATTTAATCTTGGAAATAGACCACCCCTTCCATTCACTTAGCTTCCGAGCTCATAAATCCAGAGGAGTAGTAATGTTAGGATAATTGTTACTCCACACTTCCGTAACTATCTCTGCACACTTGGGATCCAAACACCAGCCGTTTTCAAATCTGAAAATTTTTGCCGGAACTTTATGAATACCAAAGAACCTGATAAAGAGAGGACAGTGATCCGAATCTTCCCGTGGTAGATGTTCCACAGAAATGTTGGGAAAGGCCTGTAGCCCCGCCGAGGAGCAAAACACTCTGTCCAATCTACTGTGGGAATGGGAATCCCCATCCTGGCAATTGGTATAAGTAGAACTCTCCCCAAAGAAACCAATATCATGTAGATCACATTCAATAATGGCCTCTCTGAACGGGGCCATGTGAACCTCTTACCTGATTCTACCCCCGGTCTTCTCAGAGGCATGCAGAATCTGATTGAAATCCCCAGCAATCACCCAGGGCAAGCTAACTTGCTTACCAAGAATTCGGAGAAGTTTCCAGGACAAGTGCTTAAGAGACCAATTGGACCACCCGTAAAACCCGGTAAAAACAAAATGGAGATCCCCCGGCATAGACATACTGGCGGACATATGATGCCTAGATTGAGAGACCATCGAACATCCTAGCGAACTTTTCCACATAAGGCAGAGACCTCCACTCCTTCCTCTGCTTGAAACTGCTAGCCCGCTATACAGAGGGAACATCCCAAAGAAAAACTCCATATCACTATCAGACTTATGGGTCTCGCTGAGGAAAATGATATCGGGATTGAGTTTAAGGATCAAACTCTTCACCCAATAGACAGCCTTGGATCTGCCTAACCCTCTGCAATTGAGAGTTAAACAGCTCATCTGAACGAGGACCCCCGGGATCGCCTAGAAAACCTGTGGCAACCCAACCCAAGAACCTCCGATCCAACACACTCAGAACAGGCACAACACTGACAAGCGCCCAGAACAGACCCAAAACTCCCGAGGCACCCAGATAGAGGCACTGATCACGGCCCCCCTGGACCGACACTCCAGAGCCTTGAACAAGGCAGAAAAGACAGAATTGAGTTAGAAGAATTCACGCAGCTCCAAGCGAAGACCAGTTAAAAATCAAAACCGGACTACACCCAGAATCTCAGACACATTACACCCAGACTATTACAACACCCGGGAGAGAGCTTCAAGGAGACAAACCAGAACTCATTCAAACGAGGGGACTGCCCTCCACCAACCTGAAGAAACCGAAACAGACACAGGCCAACCGCCGGCTGTTCAATGCCTAGCCGAAAAGGACCAATCCGACACCCAGGGCAACACACTCAACTCCCAGACTACTGAATACCGACGAGGACAGAATCACAGAGGACCAGCGGACTCTTCTCCCGTCTCATAGACAACGAGACCAACAGAAACTGACGCGCCCTAAAAATTGAGCAGCTAAACTTCCCGTAGCACGATTACTACTCAGACCTAACCAAGACTATCACCCAGCAGTAGATACACTGGAGACGGGAAAAAACCAGATCACAACTCCAACATTAACCTAATCGGGGCACAAACATAAGCGCCGAGAAGAGACACACCAGAGAACAAGAGCCCCAATCTCAGAAAAATAATACGACCAGGTAGAAACACGACCCAGCCAAACCTAATAGCTGATCTTAGGTTGAATCCAGAGAAGAGAGAGCGCCGAAACAGGCGTCCTCTACCTGACTGACAATTCACCCAGGACCAGGGCGAGCGAGTCTAGATCGAATTGGAGCGACTTCCGGCAACAAGTCACCTTCTTCGGGGAGGAGAAGACGATGAATGAAGCGACCGAGAAGAAATGAAGAACAGCTCTTCGATAGATGTCTACAACCAGTGGGCGAACCCAAATGACGAGACCAATCTCCCTGATGGCTCAGAAGAGAACAAGAGGACGAAATTTTTCGCCTCTGAAATCGCCTCTTGGAGAGGACGATAGGTGTACGGACGATATGTAGTTTCGACCGTAACTACTTAATATCACTATGATAATTGATATTAATGACAAGTATTTCGTTATTTGAAAAAAGTTTGAATCATTACGATGATAAGAACACGATAAAAACGCGAGATAACAGATTACGCTTCCTTTTTCTCCCCTATTCGTACGTCTAAGCTCCCGATTGTTGTTGTTTTCTTCCATCTTGCGGCACCGCCCTGAGCTCCGCTGAGGTGGTCCATCCCTGTCGCCGGGTCAGAGCCACCTTCTCTTCATGAGCAAAAGGCGTCCATCAACCAGAGCCACCCCTGCCTTGTAGCTGCCACCAGGCTCTCGCTCCTCGCCTATGCATCCTGGTAGTCCTGCTCCTGTAGCTTTCTCTGGCAAGCTTTGGTTGGCTGTTTTAGATGCTGCTTCAAAACGTGGCTCCTCGAAGTGTTATGCTCTTTTGCTGCTTCCCACCTTCCCAGCTGTAGGCGCTCCCCCTCCTTCCTCGCAATTGTTCTCTAGCGGCTCCCTCCCTGGTTCTTGGCACCTATGTCAGCTGTGCACTAGTTCAGACAACTTCTGGCATCGAGTCTAAGCAGGAGAAAGTTTCTCCCCCTTACTATGTAGCTTCGATTGTTATTTGTTCACTAGATGCGGTGGTAATTGAACACCCAATGTTGGTTTATGTCCTACGCCCTCTGGGGCTATCGATTGTCCTTCAACCCCGGTGGTCTATGGCTTGACCAGCCCTTGTGAGGCGGTTGATTCCAATCCTTATTCCAGTGTGATTTGTTGACATAAGGGCGCTCTGCCAGGAAAGGATGTGGGAGACCTAGGCTTTGCTTCTTTGTTTGGAGATGAAGCTGGCTTTGAGACCAAGTTGAGTTGTGTAGTCGGGTGAACCCCCTCTTTGTCTAAAATTGTTACTAGTTTCTCGGGAGCTCCTCCTACTCATGATGTCTCTAATCTTTGTTCTGGAGAGGGCAACGTTTTAGTTAATGGCAATGGGTGCGTCAGGTTCTTGCCTCGGATTGCGACCATGTGCCACTTTCAGGGATCATGGCCTCATATCTAGGTTCGGAGCTCATGGTTGATCTCTCCGGTCCTCTTGTAGATGTGGTCTTGTAGGATTACCTCAACCGACCCGAGGTCTTCCTTTCTAGTCATCCTTACCCTTCGCTACTCCCCCAATTAACCGGAATGTGACGGCAAAGAAAACTTCAAAGCCCCAGGCATCAAGTAAGTCCCATAACCCTTCTGGTCCAAAGACTAATCCCTCATTTCTTGATATGCTACTTGCAAAAAAGAAAGACTAGTTCAGAATAGTCTCTGCAGATGAATCAATTTGGTAACCTTTACTTTGATTGCTCATATGTCTCAATAGAGGAAGACGATATTTCTTCTGAAGTTGAATATTGGAGGAACTCGTTAGTAAGGCACATGTGGGGGAAAGAAGTTTGGCTTCAATATTGTAAAGGAATTTCTTAAAAGAGTCCGGAACTTCGTTACCCTCCCCCTAATCCTCCTCCATGAGAATGGTTAGTTTCCTTTTTGATTCGATAAGGATGTAACACCCCGTCCTAAGCCAATCGTGGTTATCGCAAACTTAACATCATAAACATAACGTCGCAGCGGAATTAATCCAACACCAGGACCTTGCTACGGTCTGAACAACAGATTATACCGAACTTTAGACATTTACAATCGCTAATCCAAAATATACATACCAACCAAAATATTCACCAACCGAGTTTATAGTATCTCAATTAATAACATATCTTCTACCAGTCTTAATATCAACAGACGGATGCACAAACGCAACCCGTACTCAAAATTAAAACCCGACCTAAGTCTAACCGCCCCTACTCTCAAGGTGAGTCTTCATGGGATGCTTACCTGAAAAATATAAACAACAGCCCCCGAGGGGGTCAGCACCTTTGCTGGTACGATTCTCTCATGGCCCCCAAGCTAACGGGGCTACGATTAATTGTCGATAGCATGGAGATTGATTAGATTCACAATCATAATATGAAGTGTAATAAAACAACAATCTATAGATGAACAAGCATAGTTCACACACAATGAACGACTTAAGGCATTCTCTTAACAGGTGAGTTAATCAGTTAACTCCTTAAGTTCTAATTCCACTTAACCTCAGTCCATATTAACTTACCTCAAGCTTAATCCTTATCTCAGTCTTAGAATACAAACCGTTCTTTAAATAGAAATGGTTGCATCTTAACTCAATGTTTATTTTTGTAGGGTCAAAAGCAACCCTAGCCAATGAGCTATTAACTCCATTGGTTGAAAAACAACTTATCTTAAAATTTAGGATTTAGGTGATCCTACCGCACCATCTTAATCTGCCTCCTACCTTGGACTGAAATCCACGGTAGCTGAGCCGACATTCGACCCTAGGCAACAAATCCGAAGACAAGTCCTTAAGCGGAAGTCGGATCTGATTCAGATACCGACCCCCTTTCCTTAACATGCATGACCGGAGTCAGTCCCGGATTCCTCACTCCCCTTAAGTTCCAGTTAGTGAAAATCTTATAAACCAAGTGTTAGTTAAACTTTCACGGGTATTAACCAACTGTTATAGAAGTGTAATTCCTCATCTCATTCCAATGTGTAATATAACAAGTGTCATATCGACAAGGAAATTGGTTTCTAAATCTCAAGCTTCGGTACTTTAGCAAAATGCAAATAAAAACTGTAAACAAGGGTTTAGCCGGAGGCAAGCTTAGTTGTTTGTAAATGGAAAGACAAGAAAACAGTAAATTGTTTGTTTGATGGAATAGGTGAAAAAGTACCCTAGGATAGTGGGGAATCACCTCATTCACCCAAAGAATCTCATAACCATAACTCTTTAACTCATTGTATATTATAGTTCAATTCATGAATCCCAAATCATAGGAAACCCAATTCTTACCTAATTAGTCAAATCTCTTAATTAAAGGTAGAATTAAGAAAAAAAAACTCTTAAATAATAGCCCTAAGATTTTACCCCCAAAATCAAGAGAGCAAAAGTTAAGGTTTATCCCCCTTTTAGTCAAATTCTAAACTCAAACTCAAATGTTGAATGGAACCACCATAAATGCAATAAGAGATCAATTTAGAGCATTAATTGATATTGAAGGGAATAAAACAAGTTTATTAAATGAGATAGGTTTTAAGCATTCAATGAGTAAAAATAGGGTTAAGCCCTATCCTAGGATACAAATGAGACTACTCAACGATTAATAAAGGAAAGATAAGGGAAAAGGGAGAATTATCCATGGGAGGAGCTCTAGAGCTTTAATAGAGGTAGAATTCTTCAATCTCTTCTTCCTCCTCTTCTTCTCTTCTTTTCTCCCTTATTTTTGCCTCTCTCTCTCCTCTTTCCAGTTGTAGTCAAGTGTGTTGATGAATGAATGACCAAACCCCAAAATCTAGCTTTTCAAAACAGAAATCTGGGCAATTTTTCCGTACGACCGACCCTGGTCTCGCGGGTCAGTTGGACTCTCTAGTGAAGAAATCACGTGACAATTTTAAGCTTGAATGACCCTCCCAGGGTCGGTCCTAAGGTCGATCGATTTCAGTAGGGTGCAGAAGAGTTGGATAATGTCGGATTGACCCTCTTAGGGTCGGTCCAAGGGTTGGTCGAGCCCAGAGGGCTCTACTTTGCACTAGAATTCTCCCGATGCTTCCCGTTGGCTTGGCATCCTTCCCGAAGTGCTCGAACATTGATGCATCCTCAAATTAAGGTTTCAAAAAGTACTCACATGAGTATTTACCTATTCAAAATTTTCAAAAGTATAAGCTCACTAATAATCACAAAAGTACTCCATAAAGTGGTGAAATAAGTTATGCACCGAATAAAATGAAAGTGAATAAAGACCTTGAAATAGCACTCTTTCACAACTTATCAACTCCCCCACACTTATCTATTTTCTTGTCCTCAAGAAAAAAATTAGCTAAGAACCCACAAGAGAAGGAATATTTAAAGCAAGCAAGTGTTTAGATGAATTCTTGATTCAAATGAGCAAAATTTATGGAAAATCTCAAGAGGAGTGCAACCAACCTTCTTATGGTGATATGGATGTTGTAACACCCCCGAATAAACATCCAACAATACAAACATCGTTCCTCGTCATATTACAAGTTAACTATGCAGCGGAATAAACTCCATCCGGGTGTCACAGACGCCAACCACCCACGTGGTTGACACGACCACTCTTCCAACGCCAAGTTACGGTCTGTATGACTGGAAACAGCCCTCTATCAAAACTCATATACGACATAAAGTACAATTCCCAAATACCGAGTGTCTACAACAACATTACCAAATCATAAATTAAGAATTTCATCTCGGGTTTGGTAACAACCCATATATTACACATGCCACTACAAATTTGAAAGTCATGCCCTGATGGACTACCCCCATGGTAGCCATCCCGCCTACGCTCCGTTATCGTCCGGCACAATACCTGAAAAAAATGGGTTGTAAAGAACTCAACAAACTACGCTGAGTATGAACGTGTGTAGCCCGTATGTTGCCGGGCTACACGACTACTTGGTCGAATATTATTAAGTCAATTTACATGCTATAATAAAGCAGTAAAGCAGGCCACAATACATCATGGTTTCATACACACTCAAAGGTAGCAAAGCATTCGCAGCAAGCAACCAAGCATAACATGCTGACGTCATAGCAACATCAATCACGCAACCAAGCACAACAAGCTACTAGTATCGCAACAACAATCATGTACATAATAAAACGTGTGCATAGGTATGTTATACTCCTGATCCTCACTATGGGATCATTCGAGCGTTGTGTGTTTTCATTTCTTTTCTCTTGCTCCCATAATGTGTATTTTCTTTCTCTTTCCTTGCACCAGGTCTGGGGATATAGTTAGATCTCGTGACCATATCATGTAGGTGCCAATATTTCCTTGTTTCTTTAAGGATTATTTGTGAATTCTTTTATCACCGCACGTTGGAGGACGTCTCCTCCATAGCAAATTCCTCCATTCCCGGCGTCATCCGTCGAGAAAGCGGAGTCGCCTCTAGACTCCAGGATAAATGCTCCACCAAATGCCAATCCTCCATTCCCGACGCCAAGGGTCGAGAAAGAGAGGTCATCTCTAGACCTCAGGATGTGCTGAGAAAGCGGGGTCACCCAGGGACCCCCAAAATATGTTCCACCATAGACGGTCGAAGGATCTGATGCAGATACCAACTCCCGAGCATCCATACCGTGCGGCCCGAGCTGTTGTCTTCCCAGGTTATTCTCATGTTCCACCAGCTGATGTTTACTTATCATTATCATTAATAACTTGACACCATAGTGGGTGTCGTTAGAAGTCCTCTATAGTTAGAGAGGAGTTTTCTCTTTGTAGAGTTCTTTTGTTTTGTTTACGTAGTTCATCATGTTCCATCTCAAAGTTCCATAAACGAGAAGGGACTAAACTACTGTGTGCGCGCAAATAATATGCAACAAAGATATAGCAGTCATATAAGCAAGATAAGCGACAATCCAAATTTCATGCTTTGATCTTATGGTCATTTTCACACAAGGCACACAACAAACAAGCCGTGTAACACGGCAACATACGAACCACACATGTCCATACCTTATTCAGAAGCAAGAGTTGTCTCACACACACGGGGTCCCGGTTGGCATTCGTTACGGCCCTAACGTTAATTAAAACAACTGTCAGTTCATGATTTCATGTGACGACCTTTATGACATCTTCCTAGTTTATCTCATTTTAACGGGGTTGTTCCCTAGGTGAATTTTGTTGAATGTTCAACATATGTTGGCCCTTAAAACTTTCCCAGTAATAACCTGAAACTTCATCTTACACCTAGGGCGTTTACGTCGACGTTGTACAAGTTAATTAAGTCCTTTCTCTAACTAACATTCTAGGGTATTTTACGCATCAACTTGAGACAAGTTTACCTAAGAAGAATTCTTTTAATTTGCCTAAGATGTATTCCCTCCTTTGCTAAGTAAGTTAGCAATGTTTTAATCCCTTTATCAAAACATTATCCTCCCTAAGATATCTCTGAAACTTGTTTGTACAGGAGCCCAAGGGTTGAGAAATCCGAAACACAATTTTGGTGTTTCAGCTCACTTAACCTCTCCTTTAATACATCCACTAATGGTTTCTCTTCCCAAAGTGTTTCATCAATTATTTAGGTGTATTAGCCCTGTTTTGGGTTCATTACTAAACCACTACAATACTCCTAGCACTCATGTAACCTCTTATACAGTAGCTGCAACTGCAGAAATCTGAAAACACACTCTCTGTGTGTAAACTTATTTAGCCTCACGGTTGTTGTATCATACTGATGTTTAGTCCTCCCAGAATGTGTCACCAGCCTAGTTAAATTTATTAGCTATGATTTGAGTACTTTATTAAACCAATTCAATACTGTTAAACCTCTGAATACCAGTTACATAGGACAATCCAGTGTTGAAAATCTGAAACTCAAAATCTGATGTTCTCTCCTCTGTTGGTTTTATTTGTTCACTACCCTGATTACCCACGAAGCCATGTGGTTTAACAAGGTTTTGAATTCAAAAACAAACCCAATGCAACCAGGGCTACACCTTCTGTAAGACTTGACACTAGACCTGAAACCACGAAACCTGAAACATGGAACTGTTACATCAACTACCCTCTTTTCTTGTTTACAGATTGACTTTAAGTTTTCCCTCGACTTGCCAACACTTAGGCTTATATGATAGCAAAGTTTTAAACTCAAGATTAATCCAAAACCACATGGATACTTCCTCTGAAACAGCATGGTACAGAAACTTAACAAAACTGAAAACTATGACACACGAATCTGAAATCTTCTGTTTTATACCTTTTCTTTGTTTTTTTTATCTAACTTCAGTTTCCCCTAGATTGTATCACTACTCAGTTAGTTATCTCAATGCAATTTTAATCCCCTAAACAGACCCAAGGCAACTAGCAACAACTGCTGAAATGCTCCTCAACTGAAATGAAAAGAAACTGAAACCTGTAATATGAATCTGGTAACTCTCTTCGATTTCTTTCAGGTTATACACGTAATTGATTTTTTTCTAGTTTCTCCTTAACTGTCTAATTACTTAGTTAATTGTTTAGTCAAGGTTTTACACTCATTAATAACCCAAAACCATATTGCTAATGTTACTGACAGCTTAACTTCCCTGAAAACAAGAAATTTCAGAAACTAAACAAACCTGAAACATGAAAACTGAAACCGGTATGTTTTTTTTGTTGTTGCTTATCCTGTCTTTCCCTTTATCCCAAGGTACTCTCTTGCTTAGTTAAGTGTCCTAGCCAGTTTTAAACCCAAAACTACCTAAGCAATCCTGTCAAGCCCTCTGATGTATCTCATATACTGAAACAGGAATGAGACTGCAAAGACTGAGGGTATGAACTGATACATTCTTTTCCTCCTATTTTATTTTCTGTTTACTGACCTGACTTCCTACCATTTTCCTAACACTGCAAGGTTGCTTACTACTTAGATAGGAGTTTTGGCGATGTTTTAAGTTCACCATTGCCCATTATAACCCTTATACCCCTTCTGGAAGGTGATTATACTGAAACAAGTAAATTCCCATAAACTAAAACAGAACTGAAGTTATAACACAGACATACTCTCCTCGACTGGTTTCTTTCTGTCCTTTAATCAGTTTTCTAGTTTTCCCAAGTCATTTATCTTCCTAGTTAGAAGTCTTAACATATTTTTAAACTCTAATCTAGCCCAACACAACCAAGACAATCATCTCTCAAACTCCTCTACAGGGATCTGAAAACTGAAACAGAAACTTGTAAAACTGGAACCATGAAACTGGTATACCTATATATATATTTCCTGCTGTTTTAGTATGTCAAAGGACTCCCCTAGGTTGTCTAGCCATCTAATTACATGTCTTGACACTGTTTTAACTTTAAAACCACCCCAACCAACATGCAAGCGTTACAGTATCACCCTCATTCTAAAACTAGGGAAACTGCACAACCTGAAACAAACTGAAGCCTGAAACTGATATTTCTTTCCTCTTCTGTTTATCTTTTCATCTATTGATCTGGTTCTTACTTTCCCCCTCATTACCTAGCCACTGGGTTAAATGTTTTATTAAGGTTTCAGTCTCAAAGCAAACCCAAAACAATGTTGCTACTGTTACAGAAATCCAAATACCAAACTGGGAGAAGCTGAAATATGAAACTGATGAATTCACGTTTGTTGTTTTTGTTTCTGCTATCTAACCCATCTTCTATCTTCCCAACTTGTTTGGTGATTCATTTATGTATCTTAATACAGTTTTAAACTCTTAAACAAACCATTACAACTCTCTTAACGTCTGTAACAGAGTTATACAGAAGCATGAAATTTCTGAAAGTGAACTAAAGTCAGAAACTGACACTTTCTCTCAAATTGTTCTCTGTCGGTTTCCTAGACTTATTTACAACTCCTCCTAGTTGTTGTACCCACTTAGTTAATCGGATCTTATCAGGGTTTTAACTTAAGAACAAACCCAAAGTAACAGGGCCACTCCCCTGAACTTCTTTACCCAGCACCTGTAAAACTGAAAAGCAACTGAAACCCAAAACTGATGGCTTTACTTCCCTTTAGTTTTTTTTTGAATTACTAACTGTTTCTTCCTCTAGCCTCCCAGTAGGTTTACACTTAGCCTCACGTTTTAGAAAGCTTTTATATCAGTCATTAAGCCAATCACCATTTTAGGTTATTTCTAAAAAGTTGGCATACAGAGAAATGAGACTTGCAGAAACTGAAGCCAATTTCTGCACCCTGCTACTTCTAGCTTCCATTTTAGTGGGCTACTGATTTACCTAACACTACAAGGTGGTTTTCTACTGAGGTATGTGTATTAGTCATGATTTAGGTCCATCATTAAACTCTACAACCTTGTTAACAATTCTGTACTCAGCTATACAGGAGGTTACAGAATTCAAAATACTTAACAACTGAACTTGACAGATTGTTTTGTTTTCTGATCATGAGATTAGTTTAGGAATATCTCACCAATTTGATATCTTAGCTGCCTCTCTTGTTGATGTTGGTACACTGTGAGACTTCCTGCACTCGGTTACTCGATAATGTCTGAGGAAAAATTCCCAGGTGTTAGGTCTGATAAACCACATGAAATAGGTTGTGGAGAACTGAATGAAGATTTACCTGGTTATGTTTCTTTTTTAAACAGAGGTGAGCTGTTGTTAGTGGGAACTTGATGCACTCTTCATGGGTTAAATTCCCAGGCGGAGTTAAGCAAAGATGGAGGAGGGAATGAGTTAGACAGTGAGCAAATTCTCGGCATAGAAATAGAAGAGAATGAAAGAACAGAAACAACAATTTCCCTCGGAACTCATAATTTTACCTTAGCAGTTCTTCGAGAGGATTTAATTTCAGTATCCTTTTCCAGTACTCTATTAGTGGTTGTCATGCAGGGTTCTTGTATGGAACAGGGAGAGAGTTATAGGAGCTTGAGCATGGAGTGTCGGACTAGAACAACCAAAGGCAATTTACACAGAATCTGGGTTGTGTTTACCTTGCTTGCTTTCTGCACACGCGGGAACTGGTGCATGCAAGAAGAGGGAAGAGAATGGTCTTGTATAATGACTGGTTAAGGGGGTTAATGGTTACAGTCCACCAGACAGTGGCGTGGAAGTTTGCAACACATAAACTCTGATGCACATCCTTGTCACCTGAACTACTATCTCTGAAATCAAAATGCCATCGGTTGTGTGTTTAAGAGAGTAGTTTATTTATTTGTTGCTACTACAGAGAAGGTCAGGGAATACTTGCTGGTTTCAATAAAGGCAATTTGTGGAAGTTTGAGGTGTTGACAACATTATCCTGGAGAGGGAGAACCTTGAAGACTGGAACACCGATTTCCAAGGCCAGGCATGTTCTGGTGCATCAAGGTGCGCTTCAGGTTCTCAGACAGAACCTTGGGAATTCGATGGCCTGTTGTTGTTTTTTTTTCTTTTCTTTCTTTCTTAATTCAGGTGAGGTTACAGCAAGGAATTCTGCTCTCATACCACAAGAGAATGGTGGCATTAAGCTTCAAGAGGATGATGCACGATCTGGAAGTGATGACAACATGCTTGTTTAATTTCTCTTTACCGATTTCTAACCCCTAGATCTACTGAATCGGTAATAGTGTATAGTTGTTTTATTTTGCTTCTGAATTCTCCTACCTGGTTATATTAGACAGCGCATGAGAGTTTGGTCTTACGAACTCCGATAAAGAAGGTAGAACCCTGTCGCCATTGTGCTCCTGCTACGCTGGTCTGTTGTTCTCTCGTTTTTTTTAACAGAAACGATACCAAGTGAGAGCGTGGGCTGTTAATTAAGTTACTAAACTCAGAGCTCACTGATTACAAGGGTCAAACTGGAGTGCAGATTTGTTGTCGCAAGCTTGTAGGTTGAGTATAGGAAGCGGTAATGCTTCTGAGAATTAAATCAAGTCCTATACAGTGCTTCATGTTTTTTTTGTAGTTACCTTCGTAGCCTCACTACTAGTTTAATTAGGTTTGTATTGGTTACTGAAAACGAGCACAACTCAACCGGTTAAAGCGTTTAGGGAGGTACGAGAGGTACCGAGTTTGAATCCCGGCTAGAGTAGGTTTGCTCTTTTTTTTTGTATAAGTGTGTATACATGCCTATTTTATTGTTGTTACATACATATACATATATGTAACTATTTTATCTTGTCACGTTGTTGATTATACCTATATATATGTACGATTATTTTATTTTGTCGTGTTTTAGTTATACGTATATATATGCCTATATATATTTACGCGACTGTTGTATTACGTCATGTTATTACTTGTGCACATAACGTGGTGGTATTATAACGTTGGTTGTACGTATGTATTTATACATATATATACATACGGGTGACTGTATCGACGTTTTCATGTTTGCGTCGCATTATTAATCATAACATCTTCGGTTTAGAGATGTGTATACGCATGAGTTTACAGTTATGATTATAATTCGTCCAAGGTCTATAGGATGTTCATACAATTTATTGGGCGCACTAGTGGTATTTATTTTACGCACCGATATGTGTATGCGATATAAGCATCCGGTTGGATCTATATTTTAAATACCATATTGTTTCATGGTAATTTTTGCACATAGTTTAATTTAAACTTCACTAATTTACAGTGGTAATTACTCAGGGTATTTCAGATGTGCTTAGGGCAAATAAAAATATAGAGTTTCAGGGTATGACCTCGAGTGCTTCCAAGTTCTTAATGATTGTGGAACTTGGAGAAATTTTACCATGGCCAACTTCTCTCAAGAATGCGCATTGAGGAAAAATAAAGAACTACATTTTATTCACTTTTACAACAAGAGATGAGAAGAAGGTATTGTGGCATTTTGTCTTAATTTATGAACACTCAACTCTCATTTGTTGGTTACCTATGGTGTCTCTCAAGTTCCTTTTTAAAATCTTACCAAGGAAGCACCCCTTAGCAATCCTTATATGAGAAGATAGAATGAACCCCTAACCAATAAAAATTCACCGAGATATGGATTTATGATTGCACCGCACATAAATGGTCCTCGAGAGAACTTTTGAAAAAAATTAGTGGAAAATTCCAAGAATTCATGGAAAAACTTGCTTACTATAAATGTAACTCCTACATGGAAGCTATAGACATGCATAAGGAAATTGAGCAGTTCGCCAAAAAGAAAAGGTCATTTCCCCACACTTGAATGGGACAATGTCCTCATTGTTCAAACGGGGCATAAGGAAAACAACAGAAGACCTTTTCAAAGCATAAAACATGGAGTAGACTAAAAGTATAAAGCATTGTGCTCAAGTTAAAAGGTTAGAGGACTATGACTCCCCTGATAAACATGAGTTGTGGACGGGGTTCCCCCACACTTGCTAGTGTCTAGGGTCATTGAAGCGCTAGCTCTTACGGGATGAGTCAGAGGTCATAGGAAAAATTTGCAAGAGTTCCTCTTGAATTTCTCATAACTCAACTGTAAGGATTCTTGAGTTCATTTGGTATGTATCTACAATGCAAAGCCAAAAAGAAACTAGGTACAAAATGGATTCCGAAGAATTCGTAAAAATTCCACAGTTAGATAACCAAAAGGGAACTCATAAATGAGTCCCATAGCAGAATAGTAAAAATGTTCTAAAAATACAGTAGTGCAGAATGTAAAGTACTACAATGCGAAAGCAAATGAAATTCAAATGACAAGCATAACAAAAATCTAAACGGAAATACAAAATTCTAAAAAAGGAGTCAAGAGATAGATGAAAAGGCAGAAAACAATGGCATGCCGCCAAGTGATCAGAGAATAGCTACTGAGGAGGGCGCCACCATGCTGCATCTGATGTGGAGGAACTACATCTGGGCCTCCATCTTGCGCTGGTGCTCCTCCATGCGACACTGTTCTCAGTCATCAGGCGTTGATGCTTGGCCATCTGGTGATGGTAGGCCTCAAGCAGCTCGGGGGTGACGGCACCGGTCGGTAGTGGAGGAGGTAGTGCTAGGAATGGGAGTGCTGCAACGCTCTGAGTTGAGGGGCCGGACAAGGAGGATGCACCACTGCTCTGACTATACGCATCATCCGCCTTCTGCCACCCGATGTTAGTACGGGTGAAACTCATCCGTCGGAGAAAGGTGGCATGGATAGGCTCCATAGGCGGGCTGACCATCTCACCCTCCCTAGGCTGGACTCCGAAGCGAGCAAATTAACTCTGAAGAAAGTAAGGAAAACCCAAGTGCTTAGTATCCTTCTTCTTGACTATGTGACAGAGGTGGGCCATGATAAGGTCCGAAGGGGAGAGAGGCTTGTCCGGATCCGGTGCCGCCATGTAGTTCATCAAGTGACATTCGGTGGCATTCAGATCTTTGCTATCTTTGGGAAGAATATTGTGGCGGATAAGTGCAAGGATGATTGATAAGCCTCAGACTTATCATATTTTAGTAGTTAGAATATAATATTATCCATGCAAATAAGATTAAAATAGTTAGTTTTTATATTATCTTGCATATAAAGTTTACTATATAAGTTCAGACTTATGTTTAGACTGGTTTGCATGTCAGGAAGAAGTCTCTAATCAAAATATTAAGTGATTCCGGGTACGATGCCGGAAGTCCGATTCACGATAGTAGTGGAGCATCCAGAAGAAATGTCGGATGCAGTGCTGGGTACACCTTAGCCGGCACAAGTAGAGAGTCACCTTGGTTCATCAAAAGTTGATAGTTAATTTCTATAATCAAACCAGCCAGTGCCGGGTATGGTGCCGGACATCCCCTGTCCGACACAAGTATCTTTTCATTGATTTAGCGGTTTAATTGACTGTTAAACACCACATTTTACATGTAGTGTCGGGTACAACTGATCTAGCATGACTCTCGGCACACATGAGAAAGTGAAGTCTATTAATAGGCCGAAAGTCTGAGACTTCATTACGCTTCAACACTCCCTACACTCCACTCTTACTCCACAATCCGCATCCATCCAAAGTGTTGGTGTCAATTCTACCAAGGAAGTTCTGCGCATCCATCCACGAAAATAAGAGAAGATTTCTATCAGGTTAAGGGTATGTCAATCCCCTTCTCCTCTTTGTATTTCTTCTTGTATTTTTATGGATTGTGAAGTAGAGTTCCTTGATGTTCTTGGTTAAGGATGATTTATTCCTTGTAAAATAATATGATCATTTAAAAATAATTTCAAGCATTCATTAAAATTTGGTTCTTCTTGTTAGTGAATATTGTTGGCCACTTATTCTATATTCCGACCGGGATTTTTGCTACCCGTATTAGAGTTGGTAGTGTAGACACCAAAAATTCTCACCCCATAAAGTGAATTCCAAAATCATAAATGTAATAAGAGAGGTCATCACCTTTCTTTTTCAAAACATATCAATGTGCGTGCCAAACTGAAACCATTGTTTTATGACAAAATTCTTAAATCAAATTTTCAAAGCATTTCAGAAAAACACAATTTCTTGAAAATGAATTTTCAACGACAATCCGGTTTGAAATCCAGTTTAAACATTAATGGAAGTTTAAGAACCATTAAAATTAAAGAAACGAGAAAATTCTGGAAAATGGGCCCGGTTAGTGAATAGTGCTAAACCGGGTAAATTAACGAGCGTTTTCTGTAAAAGACAAAAACGCCCCTAGCTGGACTAACTATAGTGGGCCGGTTTCTTTATTGACTCAGCCCTCCATGTTTACTCAATTGACCTTACTAACTAAAGAAGAAACAAAAACAAAAGTGAAAGTGAAAGAAAAGTACAAAAATAGCTTTTAGTCTTCTCTCTCCTCTATTCCCCCTCTCTCTCACGTTAGTTTACTCCCCCTCCTGATTCCTCTCTTCTTCTTCCTCTAGCTGGGCAATTTTGAGCTCCTCTCCCATGGCTTCCTTCATCTTCTTCTTCATGCCCAAGCTTCCCCCAAGCTCTGAATGCAAAATAAATTACATATTTGCGATCCTCTCACCAAGCTCTACCATTATATCTTTTCAAAATCTCAAATGGAGGAGTTTGGCCTCCATGGGTTCTGGGCATTTGAAGAGTAAACTACACAATCTTGAAGCTTGGAGTCTTATCTTTCTCCTAAGGTAAAAATCTCCAAGAAAAACTTAATTTTTCTTCACCTCTTAGAGTGTCCGATTTCCCCCCTCTTATGCCTTGTTCCTTTTCTTGTTTTAAGCTATTCTCCAAGCTCCGATGGTGGATTAGAGCCCATCATTTGATTCATGGCAAGAACCCATTTCTAGGGTTTCAAAGGTAATGCTAATTTTAGTGTTTTAAGCACCTCCTAGTAATCTTAAGTAATTAAAGAGTTAAGTTTCTAGGCTTAATCTCATTTTCCTTATTTAACGTTGGGCTGGAGCATTGGCAATTGTATTGCCCTTGACCGGTTTTGGGAACCAAGAGAGAAGAGGAGAAGAGAAGGCTTGAAAAAGAAGAACTTATGAAATTAAGGTAATTAAACTACCTTGATGCTTATTTTGATGTTTTAGAATTTTTGGAATAGGGAAATCAAAAGAATAAACCAAAACTGTATGGAAATGTGTCTTGAGTAGTTAGATGAGGAATTTATGCATTTGTGGGTTTGAATTGAGGGCATAGGAGCTAAGTAGTGTATGAATTATGTATTATTATGTATTTGGAGAATTTGATGTGAATTGAATGGATATTGTGTGCTGTTACAACCCACTAAGGGTTTGGTTAGTATTGAATGAAATTTGGTGATGCGATGAGGTTTGGACAATGCTAGAAAAGTAACGGATTTATGGCAAAATTTCGGTAGAAACCGAAGGAGTTTTAAGTGTATATTGAGTAAAGAATGACCTAGGCTTAACTAGGTTTATGTAGAATTGATTTGGTTGGAGTAATCAACCTTGGATGGTAGTTGAAGGCTTGGAAATGAAAGAGTAAAAATCTGTAGCAAAGAAGGTGTTTAAGTGTTTTGAATTTCTAGGAAAAAGGCTTATGGTGCATGACCATGGAAATGAATAAAGAACTTGGGTATAGTTATTGCAAATGGTTATAAAGGATTTGTAATGGTCAAAATGGGTGAGAACAAGAGGTAGGCTGTCAAGAGAAGTTTAGAAATGCACTAGAGTGCATAAGTGCAAAGATGAGTATTGAAGTTTGTAGAAATTGAGCAACGATTTGAGTAAAGAAATTGAGTAATGATTTGAGGAGGTTTAGAGCATGATTAAGAGTGTTTTAAGGTACTTAAACATGTAGAAAACTTGTGGAAATGATTAGGAAAGGATTGGGTAAGAATTGAGGTGAATTTGAAGTTCAAAGTGAGTAGTTAAAATGGGTACTGGGTTCGACCTACCTTAGGACCGATCTTGGTAAGGTAGGTCAGGCTGAAATCTTCAAATCCGGAGTCTTCTGACTTCGACCTACCTTGCGACCGACCTTGGCGAGGTAGGTCGGGTCAAAAAAAAAATCTCCGAACCGGCAACTTACTGACTTCGACCTACCTTGCGACCTACCTTGCCAAGGTCGGTCGGGCCAAAAAAAATTATGGGCTTAAATAGTAGACCATGGGGAGAATAATGATGGTAAGAAAAAAATAAAAAATAAAATAATATGCACATAAGAACCTACGATTAACGGGGTTAAATTACGGGAGTATTAATTGTTACATACCGTAGTACTTGTTATTAATAGAAACACTTGAAATGCCATCAATGAATCAAGTGTGAACCAAGGAACATAGAGTGAGGTATGATTTTCTCATGCCCCGTATGCTAACCGTGCTACGTTGATTTGTGTGCTTG
The DNA here is from genome assembly GCA_023374045.1 of Limonium bicolor. Taxonomy (NCBI): domain Eukaryota; kingdom Viridiplantae; phylum Streptophyta; class Magnoliopsida; order Caryophyllales; family Plumbaginaceae; genus Limonium; species Limonium bicolor. The sequence goes on from CM041777.1 coordinate 295,260,501, forward strand.
TGTGCCGGCTTAATCAAGATAAAAGCATGAAAATGGGTTATTGCATTCGATTGTATGTCTTGCTGTATGTTGTATGCACTAACCCTTCTTGAATGATTGCATGGCCTAACTTAGTGTGTAGACCGACTCATAGATGAGTCTTGTCGATTAGTGACTCATAGAAAGATTCATGTCGCGAATTAATGGAAACGTGGAAACGCACTAAAACTAACGAACCAAGAAACGATAACGCATACCTATGAACTCACTAGAATGTGAGAGAGTGTACGGGATTAGTAAACTCCCGATAATGGTTAGAGAACTGAATCGATTCAATCCACCAAACAATAAATAGTGGAAGTATGTAAGTAACCTCTATTAGAGGAATTGATGATGGTGCAAGACATGAATCTTGAGAGTAGTAAAGAATGATAAGGGATCTCCAAACCTCTTAGAAAATTAGTCAACCCACAATGAGAGGACCCGACTAATGTAAACAATATCCCGAACATGAGAGTATTTGATATGTTGGGGGAACCCTTAAATCTGAGAATACTAGACATTGGTAATTCCCTAAGCTAGTAAATGATATATCGAGAGAGATACTACTAGGCTAATCCATGAGATTGTAAGATACTCCGAGAGAGGAGTGTTGGGAATTTGAGTAGTCCGGTAAAAACGGACATTTGAGTATTTGAGGAGCTAAGTGTATAGCTCCACTTGTATTTGTAAGCCCGGTGGTGAGTCTTATGTATGACTCTACCCGGAGGCTATAAGTAATGAGTATTGAGTGATGAGTATGTATGAGTAAGGTAATGAGTAATGAGTAATGAGTATGTATGAGTAAGGTAATGAGTAATGAGTAATGAGTATTGAGTATGAGTAAGTACTAGTAAAGTAATGAGTATTGAGTGATGAGTATGCATGTAACACCCCTACTACGCACATAACACTAAATGAAATCGCAACGGAAATAAATAACTAAACAGTAACTAACGCTTCGGTGCTACAACGCCGTCAACCACCCACGTGGTTGACAAGGCAGAATAAATACAAGTGTCCGGTCTGATGATCAGACTCCCGAGCATAAAACTAAACCATAAATACATCATATACAATACCGAGTGTTTACATAACCTTCACTGTATTACACCACTGTTAACTGTCACAACCAAAAATACATCACGCCACGGGAGCACAGGCTCATCCCGGGCCAACATCCAAAGTATTCAAAAGTCAACCACATACTGGGATCTAGAGCCACTCCGCTTCTTCGATCCTCATCCTGTAGTATAAGAAATATGGATCCCCCGAGGGGGTCAGCAACCCTTGGCTGGTATGGTTAACGCGCAGCCCATCGGCTACCGGGATACGCGCAACTAATTGTCATGATAACATGGCATTCATTTATATACATAACATAACATAACATGTGGCATAGCATCAATAGTGCACAGCACAACATCACATACACAGTGGATCTTCGTTCCACAATAACAAACCACAAGGGTCAAATACACAAGAGCCTAGAGAATGATTCACCCTCATGTTAAGCTCGTTAAACACACTCATTACCGTTCTGTTAGTCGAACGAGTAACTTAAGTCACAGATGGTTCGGATTTAGTGACCCGAACACACCACACAAACACATGTTCCCACTAAACCGATCATAAGTCAGAATAGGTAAGCTTTGGAGGAAGCTAGCGGGAGATCGAACGCCAAGTTAAGGAGAACAATCTTAACAACATAAGAGTCGAATCTGATTCAGATATCTACTCTTAACTTACATGCATGACCGGACAACCGGATTCCTCACTTCCCAGTTAACACTTGTTAGAAGTTCATAGTGGAACTTAGCAACCAATACACAATAAGTGGTAAGTCATGTTAGACACACACAAGGGAAATGAGTCACAACATAACATCACAATAATATGAACAACTGTAAACTCATTACATGTTTAAATCTTGTAACGTCATAAACACACAGAAAAAATACAACACACAAGCCGGTGTAAACCGGTAGGCAACAGACTGCAAGAAAACCATACCTTGGTCCTTGCCTCGTTCGGTTTCCTCCGTAGGTCACTCCTATACATAGTTAATAACGTCGGTTAATTATTTATTTAACTTCAAACTTACTAAGTATTTAACATGATTGTATGACATGTTTTAATGTCTATCTTACCCTAGGTTACCTTCATTATACACCCTAGGGTTAACTACATAAGTCACATTCTTTTCTGTGTTTTTTTTTTTTACAAGTTTTGGTATGTCCGACCCACCGTCCGACCCACAACTGGGTCAGACCCTTCCAGTGGTTTTCGGGTCTGAAGAACCTTACCTTGTCCGACCCATGTCCGACCCAACCTTCTGGGTCGGACCATTCCAGAGACATGTCCGACCCACGTCCGACTCACTCGACTGGGTCGGACCATTACAGAGAATTTCATCGACCTCAGAACATGCATGTCCGACCCATGTCCGACCCACCCTTCTGGGTCGGACCATTACAGAACATTTTACCGCCTTACAAACATGCCCGTCCGACCCACGTCCGACTCACTCGACTGGGTCGGACCATTCCAGAACATTTTCCCTCCTTTGAAATATGGCCGTCCGACCCATGTCCGACCCACCCTTTTGGGTCGGACCATTACAGAACATTTTCCTAACGTCTAACAGAGGCTGTCCGACCCACAACTGGGTCGGACCCCTGGGTCGGACGTCCTCTAAACTTACCCAAACTTTGTCAAATCTTCACCAAACTTCTCCTAAAGCCTCTTAATGCTTCCTAACAACATTTGGTACCCTTATATCCACATACAACATCCATGAAACTCATTTTCTAATTCCTTAAGCCTTTACTTATTTCTTTGTAAAATTCCTTAACACTTACAACATTTTATACTAGGTTTCTAAATGGTGTTTCTCACCTATGATAACTACTATCCCAAAATGCTTTCTCCTCATCTTAACATCATCTCTTAAGCATTATTTCTCACAACTAACTCCTTATGTCATTCTTGAAATTCTTTTCCAAGTTTACACTTTCTCCTTATTTTACCAAAGTTTGCCTAAGTCTTTATCTAAGTCCAAAATGACTTTGGTACATACTAAAACCTCAAGCTCATGCCTAAGTCCTCGTTACATCCTAAATCACCTTAATGCATGTTTCTTACACAAGAACAACACTTAACCAATCTGAACACCTCTAACTTGTCAAACTCATTTTAACTCTTAGAACTTCTCATTTATTACCTAAATTTCGACATAGGTTCTCCTAGAACATTACTAAACCAAAACACATTGTTTTTACCAACAAACAACCAAGAACACTAAAAATCCATCAAGCACTTATTATACACAAACTCTCCACTCACAAAGCACTACATCACAATATAGTGCATAATTTAAATTGCATGGCACTTAGGCCCTTAAATGACATGGCTCTTAGGCCCTTAAGATGCATAAATCATAAACACTGAATTTCCACAATATATTTGCCTTTGACCTGCAAATACACTCAACAACACATATGCCTTTTACTAAGCTCTTGAGAACACTTTACTAAGTCATTCACCATTTGCTCTTTAGGTAGTTTTAACAAGCATTATAAGCTCATTTCTCCTAAGGCACTAAACAACATTAGGTTAGTAGATTTACCTCTTTTCCAAAAAACTTCTTTCTTGTTTCCTTTAAAAACCGGTAGGGTATTTGATTCTTTGACAAGCTCTAAACAATATACAAACATTATAATGAGTATTCAAGCTATAAGCTTCATCTCATTGTAAACCCTAATTTTACATTGTTTCAAAAACATTAATGTAGTTGTTTTACCTTGCTCTTTGAAGAGAGTTTGAATATCTAACAAGAGAGGACTCCACCTAGTCCATGAAGAGTTGGAATGACGCTAGAACAAAGTCACACAAAGAGCTCCTTCAATAGGTATTTTCGGTTACAACAAAAAATGAAGGAAATGAAGTTTTTATTTGAGATTCCTTACCTAAAAGCAAATGAGAGTATCAATATGTAAAAATACAAGCTCAAGCTCCTTCAATGGTGGAACTCCATGGCACCGAAATGGTGGTCTTGGAATTTTAAGAAGATAGAAATGAAGAGCTTGATGAGAGGAAGAGATTGGTGGTGTTTTTTTTGATTTGGACAAGTGAGCTAGATTTTACAAGAGATCAAAGAAGAGGTTTAATGGTGGTGTGTGGTATTACCGTGGAAGAGAAGGGAGAAGAGAGGTTGAAGAGAGTGTGGAGCCGTGTGAATACAAGGAAGAAATGAGAGAATGAGATAGACTTACTTTTTGAAAGATATTTGTAGTTAAAGTAAAAAGTAGTTTATTTACTTATCATTACTTACTTAATACATTAATAAGAGAGTGGTGAGTCACCACACTTAAGAAAACCGGCCCCCATTTATACTTAGGGGTAATATAGTCTTTACTTGTCAATTTAATTACTTATACAACATATGTTACAAAATAGCTTATAAAAATCACTATTCATGAAAACAAGGCACATAGAAGTGAAATTTTTGATTTCCCATTGATATAGACTTCCAAATGTGATACTATATAGTACACATGTTAATTAAAGAGTAATGATGGACATTTAGCCATTCAAAACTCATTTACAAGACAATTTTTCAAAAATGTGCTTTAAGACTCCTTAAAGCACATTTTGTGTTTAAACTTGTTTTCAAGCTTGGTTTTCTTTGGTAATTGGTTTAATATGTTCATTAGTGTATAAATGAGGTCTTGGTAAGTTCATTAGGTCTTAACCAAGTTTATCCCAAGCTTAGAGCACATTTTGGCTCTTATTGACTTTAAAGCACATTTTGTGTTTTCTTTTGTTTAAATTTGTTTACTAATGTTTCTAAGACTCTTTTTAGTCTTAATATACCATATTTAAGTGTTTAAACAATATATTAAGGTTTGAGGTATTTCAATGCACGAGTAAAGTAATGATTATTGAGTGAGAAGTAAGTACGAGTAATGTAGTGAGTATTGAGTAATGAGTAAGTACAAGTAAGGTAATGAGTATTGAGTAATGAGTAAGTACTAGTAAAGTAATGAGTATTGAGTAAAGCACGAGCAAAGTAATAAGTAAGGTAACGAGTGAAGTAATGAGTGAATTATGAGTAAAGCAATAAGTAAGTAAGAACATTATTGGTGTAAGCCTTATGAACCCGAGTGACTGAAAGAGAGCACCCGATTAAACCGGATGAATGAGTAACTAATATGAACGGTTGACTGACGAACTGTCTTCCCTCGTAGGTATTGAATCCTGTGTATGTATGTAAGTATTGTTGCTTGTGTATGATGTTGTAGTATTACTAGGTATGTATGCATGAAAATGAACTCCATGTATTCGACTAAAGTAGTCGGCGTACCCCGGTTAGCACGCGGGGAATGCGAATTTCATATGCAGCAATTTGCTGAGCCCCTAGGGGCACCGTTTTTATTTTTCAGGTACGTGAAGCTGAACACCGTTCGAGTGTAGGAAGGTGATGTCTGTATAAGCTTGGGTAGTTGGTTAAGAACTTGTATTGAATTGTATTTGTAAATGTTGAATGGTGAGACCGAATTGTTATCGGCGAACTTGAGGAATTTAGATACTCGGTATATTGTATGGTTATTGCAATTGTATAAGAATTCACTTGAAGTGGTATTTGTACTAAGTTTTGACTAAGGAATTGGAATGTATTGTTTGGTATAGTATACTCGGTATGTTCAAGTTCATCAGACCGATAGTATGTTGTATTTGTAGTTGGCCTTGTTAGTCACGTGGGTGACTAACGGCATTGTACACCCACCGTTGAGTATGTAATATCCGCTGCGAAGGTAAGTAATTGTGAAGTAATGACGGGATTAGCGGTTAGGGTGTTACAATTTTGAAAAGAGCACTTTGAAGCCCTTAACTTAACTAAGAGAAATATGTGGTTTATTTTAGATTTGGAGCTTTGTAATGGATTTGGCAAGCAAAGCAAGGTGGAGTACAATGGTGCTGGAGCTTCTACGGTCTTGGAGCAGAAGAGAAGGAAGAAAACATTGGGGAAGGAGAGGAGAAGAGATGAGAGGGAGGGGGGAAAGAAGAAAAGAAGAGTTTGGTGTATAAGTAATAAATAGTGACTTACTCCCCTCCTTCCTCTTTTGTAAAAGTTCTGAATGACTTAAGTGGTGACTCACGTTAGAAAACTGGCCCTCTCCCTTTCTCTTAGATATTTATGGGGTTATTTGACCATTGACCACTTAAAAAAGTCATTTGACTTATTTTGGGCACTATTTGGGTACTATTCATAATTAGTGCACAAGTTTGTGAATGATTTGGTTTCCCATTGATATAGGCTTCCTAATGTGATACTAAATATTACACATGTTGATTAAGGTATAATCTTGGTCATTTAGCCACTCAAAACCCATTTCTAAGACAAATTTTCAAAAATGTGCTTTAAGGAGTCTTAAAGCACAATTTGTGTTTTAACTTATTTTTGAGCTTGGTTTTTTTTTGTTAATTGATTTAAAATGTTCATTAGCATGTTAGTAAGGTCTAGGAATGACCTTTGGGTCCTAATCAAGGTTGCACCAAGTCTAGAGCAGGTATTTGCTTAAATTGACTTTAGGGTGTTTTCTTGTGTTTCCTTTGGTTTAAATTGTCTACCAATGTTTCTAAGCAATGTTTTAGCCTTATTACATCATAAATTAATGTTTATTTACCATATTTAGGCTTGGGGTATTTCAAAACTCACAGTTTCAATAATCATCCAATTCATGAGATTTCAATAAAAAAACTAAATTTAGAAAATAATTTAGTGGGACACCTTTTAAGCAGAATTTTTTTTAGGGTTGTCATCAGGATCAATTTCAAGTTTCAACATATATTATCATCAAAAAATCAAACTATATATACATTTGAGAAGCATACTATATATTACTATAATACAAACAAAAGCTAGTGCTCTGAAGAAACCTGAAGAATTAACCTCTATACCTCACACTTTAAAATAAATAATGTCCTCAGTGTGTAACAAGGGAGGAGTGAAAAATTCAAAACACACACTTAATCTTTGCTCAAGTTACATAGCTTGGTTGTAGTATCAGGATGCAAAGTTCATATGAGAGAAAGATACTCAAAGCAACCAAAAACTACAAATAAAGTTAAAAAATAGAAAAAAAATCAGGAAAGAAACTACAAAAAGAAATTAAAATTGAAATTAAAAACTAAAAAACTATTACACTTGGTTTCCACCCAGCCAACTGTCATTCATTAACGTCTTTGGCTAGACCATACTCTTGAGGTCATCCTGGATCGCATATGAATGTCAATGTGGGTGTTAGAAGGTGGATGGGGCGGACATCATATATCTTCATAGAACATCCCCGGTCAAACAAAAAGGTAACCTCAACACTCCAAATGTAAAAGTGTAATCTCCTTCGAACATCCCTTAGGTGGTCATGCTGAGGTGGGTCATCCTTTACGTGAGGATTAAAATTTCACAGGTCCTCCTCAAATTCGAGGATGTATACATCCTTGTCGTCCGGTGGAAACTCAAAGAATGAACCTACAAGAAAATCAACTTCAACAGGAGTTAGGGCTCCTTTTCGATTTAGGGATTTAGCTTCCCAGAAACTTACTACGAACAAAGGGTTTGAATAACCTTGAGAGAATAGAAAGAACACTCGCGTTTCTTGTAATAATATCGTAAGTAGTATGTTGTCTCTTACTCTTTACAAAACCGATACAGCCTATTATATACAGATGACATAACAAACTCTAAACAGAGACTAAAGTAACGGTCAGAGGGTAACGGTCAACTATTGTAACCTATAAACATAATAGAGTATATGTTAACAGTCCCCCTCAAGACCAAGGCTAAAAGGTGATTGGACTTCGGTCTTGAAACTGTTCAGTCAGGAGCTGGTTCCATTTGTTGCAAGAAATCCTTGTAATCTTTTCCTGTCACTTGTTTTGTAAGGATGTCAGCGAGCTGATGCTTTCCTGATATATACTGAAGGTTGATGAGTCCCTCCTTTATCTTTTCCCTTACTAAATGACATTCCAAATCGATGTGTTTGGTCCTCTCATGAAATACTGGGTTTCTTGCTATGAATATTGCTGCCTTATTGTCGCAACTGACTTGAATGGGTGTGACCTCGGTGATTCCAAGTTCCTGAGCAAGTCTTGAGATCCATGTCAATTCTGTTGTTACCCGTCTGATTGATCTGTATTCGGACTCAGCTGTGGACAGAGAAACAGTTTGTTGTTTCTTTGATTTCCAGCTGATTGGGACACCTCCTAGAAGTATGATATATCCGCTCACTGATCGTCTTGTGAGTGAGCAGCTAGCCCAGTTTGCATCGCAGTAGGCAGTGAATTGGAGGTCTGGTGCTGTGTTGAAGAGTATTCCCTGGTTGAGGGTTCCTTTGATGTAGCGCAGAAGGTGTATGGCTGCCTTGTAGTGCTCCATCTTAGGTTGGTTCAGAATTGGCTCAGATGTTGGATAGAGTAAGCCAATCTGGTCTTGTATTCACCAGATTCACTCTCCCAACTAATCTTCGGTAGGTTAGAATCTTCATTTTGTCCATCTGCCTTCTCAGTTTTGTTCATGTTGGTAGAGGGACAGAAACAGGAGGTGTATTAGTAGTCAAATCTCATCTATGATGTCTTGGGCATACTTACCTGGTGGAGTATAACTCCTTTCTTGGTGTGCATGAATTCCATCCCTAGGAAGTAGTTAAGCCCTCCAAGATCTTTTCTTGAATTCTGCATCCAGAGCTTGCTTTATTCTTCCTATCTCTGCTTGGTCATTCCCTGTTGCTATCATATCGACATATATGGATAGAAAAGTTCTTGACATGCCATTATATTTGATGTATAATGAGTAGTCATTTTTTTGATTGTATAACCGTAACAATGAAGGAAATTACTTAGCTTTTCATACCATGTTCTTGATGACTGTTTCAGTCCATAAATACTTGTGCAATCTACACACCTTGTTTCTGTATAGCTCCTTCATACCATCAGGAACCTCCATGTATACCTCTTCATGTAGGTCTCCGTGTAAGAAGGCATTGTTGATGTCTAGCTGATGCATCTTCCACCCTTTCTTGACTGCAACAGTGACTAACATTCTTACTGTAGTCATCTTTATAACTGGAGAAAAAGTTTCCCAGTAGTCTTCTCCATATTTCTGGTTGTAGCCCTTGGCTACAAGCCGAGCTTTATATCTTTCTAATGTTCCATCTGCTTTTAACTTAATCTTGAATACCCACTTACAGCCTACAACATGTTTCCCTTTTGGAGTGTCTACAATACTCCAAGTTTTGTTGTTATGAAGAGCTTGCAGTTCTGTTTTTATAGCATGGCGCCATTCAGGGTTTTGAACAGCTGTTTTGTAGGATTTTGGCTCGCTAAGGCTTTGTGAATTGAAAGCAAAGGAGATAGACCTGGGAGTCAGGTATTCAGTGTGAGGTGTTTGATCTGGTTTGATATCTGTTAGGAACTCAGGTAAACAATTATTTCTGTTTTCTGTGTTTCTAATTCTCTCTTGGAGGATCTCTGTGAAGAGATCTCCTTCAGGAATCTGGACCTCACCTAGGAAATACTCCTTTAGGTATTCTGGGGCATGTCGTTCTCTATTGGACCTTCGCAAAGTTTGACTCTCATCTCTAGGTGTTTCAGTAATGGGTTCTGTCTGGGATGTATCAGGGGATTCTGTTTGGTCAAAATTATCCTTGCTGTTTTCTTCTATTAGGTCATCCTCACTGTCACTAATCTGATCATTTATCTGTTCCAAATTAGCTTGATCTGAGATTCTGTTTTCTATTATCTCGCTTTTTGTTCTTAGGGGAAATTCTTTTTCATAGAAAGTAAGGTCTTACTGATGATAACCCTCTTAGAATCTAGGTCTAGCACTTTGTAACCCTTCTTGTTATCTGCTGTTCCTAAGTAAACACAGGGAGTCCCCCTAGAATCAAACTTCCTTCTTCCTTTTTCTGTGTGAGTTCTATAGCATAGACAACCGAAGGTTCTTAGAGAATTAAAATCTGGTTTCTCTCCATAAAGAACTTCATAGGGAGTTTTTCCACTTATAGCTTTGGAAGGAAGTCTATTTATTAGAAATGTAGCATATTTTATGCATTCACCCCAAAATTCAAGAGTTAAGTTGGATTGGAAGTAAAGAGCCCTGGCTGTTTCTAAGAGGTACTTGTGTTTTCTCTCCACAACGCCATTTTGTTGTGGGGAGTGAGCACATGTAGTTTGGTGTATAATACCATTCTCTCTAAAATACTTAGTTCCTTCATTACTGCTTCCTAATTCAAAAGCATTGTCGCTCCTTACCTTTTTTACTTTGGCATTGAACTATCTTTCTATGAGTTTGATGAAACATGTAAGTATGTAGAATGCTTCTGATTTATTCTGTAATAAATGTACCCAAGTACATCTGCTGTAGTCATCAACAAGAGTTAGAAAATAACTGTATTTATCATGGGTTGGAACCTTAAAGGGTCCCCAAGTATCAATATGCAAAAGTTCAAAAATTACTAGTTTTGATAACAGAATCAGTAAATGGTTTTCTAACAGCTCTTGCACGACGACAAACATCACACGCAATATTTTCATTCACATGTGTTCTTTTCATCAATCCTAGAGTATACAGTTTGTTGTATGGAACGTGTCCAAGTCTATAATGCCACAAAACAGAATTATTTCTCAGAGTTAAACTGGAGCAAACAGAATTTCTTTTAACAACATTGTAACAAGGGAAGACCTTATCTAAGCTATCATTATGCAGTATATACAGGCCATTCACAGATTTTCCAATGGTCAATTTGTCTTGACTGTCATGGTCCTGCAAAGAACAGAAGGATTCATGGAATGTAATAGGCTGACCAAGTTGTTTCACAAGACCCTTAACAGATATTAGATTGATTTTAAAACAGTCAACAAGAAGAACGTTTTCCAGCAAAAAATTCTTTCCTAGTCTAATTTTTCCAGATTTCTTTACTGTCTGAGTATGCCCATCTGGCATCAGTATTCTACGGGATTCTTTCAGATTTTGCAAGTTGATGAACATATTTTCATACCCGCACATATGCTCAGACGCGCCAGAATCGATGATCCAAGAATTTTTATCATCGATTTCAGATTGACTGGTTAAGCAAACGGAACAGAAAAAATAGGGTTTCGGATTACCTGCGAAGCTGCAAAAATCCTCCTTTCTTTCTTGAACTGTCTGCCCCTTTTGGAGTAGCGCCTTTAGTTGCCCTATTTCCTCGATGGAGAAACCCGAATTTGCCGACCTTCTTTCATCAGAATTAGCGTCGAACATGGCAGTGTTGGCGACTGTATTGGTCTTCTTTTTCCACCATTCCGGGTAGCCTACCAGTTCGAAACACATCTCTCTACTGTGTCCTCGCTTCTGGCACTTTGTACATTGTAGGTTCTGTTTGTTCTGGTCTTTCATCGGCGTTTTGAATCCCGTCTGCTGGTTCACCTTCCTTATTGGATCTCGCCTTGCGCTTAATACTAGGGATTCTTAATCGATTCCTCCATTCTTTGACGATAGCAGTCTTCTCTTTTCTTCCTGACAGACCATAGAAAAAGCTTCTTCTATGCTAGGAAGCGGTTCCTTTAACAGGATATTGGCCGTAACGTTTGAGAAATCATCGTTCAAAGCCATAAGGAATTGCATTAGCTTCTCCTTCTGATGCAACTCTTTATAAGCTTTATTCGCGGCGCAGGAACACGCCGGTCTCTCTTCCAGAGCACCAAGTTCATCCCAGAGCCTTTTCATTTTTGTGAAGTAATTCGACACGGTGTCCTTCCCTTGCTCCATCTTGCTGATTTCTTTTTTCAGCTAGTAAATTTGGGTAGCGTTTGCTTGCTCGTACCTGGCGCAGAGGGATTTCCACGCTTCAGCAGCACTGGTGAAGTATATGATGGTTTCGCCGATTTCTTTACTCAAGCACTGGGTTAGCCAAGATATAATCATGTTGTTGCATCTCACCCAGCTTCGATACTTCGCATCTTGAGTATTCGGTTTCTCCACAGTTTCATCGATGAAGGCGTATTTGTTCTTTGCCTTCAGAGCCACCATTTATTTCTGCTTCCATCCGCCGAAACTTTCACCGGGCAAGTTAGAAAAGGTATACCCTAGAATCATTCTGGGATTGTCGTTCGAACTCAAGAAAAAGGGATCGTTGCTGTCATTCGCCGTTGCCTTTTCTCCTGCGGTCGACCCATCCTTATCTTTGCCCGTCATTGCGATTCAGTCGGAAGATCTTGGAACAACGATGGATCTTACTGCTCTAATACCATTTCGATTTAGGGATTTAGCTTCCCAGAAACTTACTATGAACAAAGGGTTTGAATAACCTTGAGAGAATAGAAAGAACACTCGCGTTTCTTGTAATAATATCGTAAGTAGTATGTTCTCTCTTACTCTTTACAAAACCGATACAGCCTATTATATACAGATGACATAACAAACTCTAAATAGAGACTAAAGTAACGGTCAGAGGGTAACGGTCAACTATTGTAACCTATAAACATAATAGAGTATATGTTAACACTCCTTGAGGTCAATAAGGTAGCTTTGCTCTTATGGCTCATCAATAGGTGCAGGAAGCAGGTCAACTAGAGGAATTTTTGGCTTAGATACGGGTGGAGATGGAATAAACTGGGCAGCTTCACCAACTAGTTCATTCTCCAACTCTATAGTTTCACTCATTCGATCATTCTCTAACTCCATCCTCTCCAGGATCTCCACCTCAGGTGAGTTTGAAACTTTAGAGATCAAATGGTCAAGCTGCGTACCATTCCACACAGCTACAGTAGCAAAATTTTCTACCTCATGAACTATTTCACATTTAAGTTGTGGACTATTTAAGCTCCCAAGGCTTCTACGCTCGTCATGACGGTCTCATGCCTAGTAGAACTTGATCTACAATCCGATAAGAAGTATCACATAGCATCCTCCAATCTAAAGGATTTAATCTGACAATGAGACCTCTCATGGTTCCCTCCACACGTTTGTAGACAACCAACTTGCTGTAACTTCACGCATGATAATAATGTTCAAGAGTTGGTTTTCCTTGAGGATAGCAAAATGATTTTAGATATCTTATGAAATCCTCCAATATAGAAGAGAATGGACAGTAAGCATGCTCATGGTTTCCTCCACACGTTTCGCGTATACACCATTGGTTGTAATATGCAGGCTAACTTCCTAGTGGATTAATATATTCAACCATCAGATCGAAGTACCTCGAAAGGAAAAGAAAAAATTATATATATACAAAAGAAAAAAAGAAAATAATATGTACATAACAATAAAACAAACAAATAACAAAAGAAAAGAATACTAAACTTAAAACTAGTAGATAAAATAAACAAAAACAAAATCAATGAAAACAAAAGTAAAATCAAACTAAATAGAAACCAATAAATATAAATAAAATAAACTAAACAAAAATAAAACAAAAATAAATTGAACTAAAAAACTAACACAAATAAAATAAATATAAACAAATTAAATGAGACAATAAATAAACTAGTCTAATAAAATAAAAATCTTAAAACTGAAATAACGATAAAAATAAAAAACAATCATTCAAACAAAATTAACTATCAAACTGAACTATAACAATTAAAAAAATGAACAATATCAATAAAAGAAAAATAGAATAAAGACTAAACTAAATAACCATGCTTTCCCTACAACAGCACTAAAAACTTGTACAGGTTATACCTAACGGCTAGTATACTAATCTATTGCAGCAAGTTTTTCTAGAAAGTGTTCGCTAGACATCGAACCAACGGGGACATGGTCTAGTTTGAGTCTTATTCTAATGAACCAACTAATAAACTTAAATGAAATCAACAATGATATTTTTCGGTTGTGTTGAAGAAAATAAATAAACTAAAATAATAAAACTAATAAAAAACCTTCTTTAAATTTATGACAAGGAATCCAGGGTTTACTACTTCCGCTTAGTTCTTTAATTTCTCTTTCTTAGTGTTTTCCTAATTCTAGATTACAACTTCAGATCTAAAATAATCTATTCCTAATCTCCCATTGTAACACCCCTCTCCATAAACACGATATAATCCCTCACGTAGCAATAAATAAAACGTCTCGCAGTGGGAAAATAAATAACAATTACAAACTCACTCCGGTGTCACCGGCCATTACTCGCCCATGCGAGCAACGAAGCCAAACTACATCCAACTTCCAACATATACAAACTGCTAACCGCCGTGATAACGAGAAATTCCTATACATCATACTAAGTGCATAAATCATAAACATCGACAAGTGGGTGTCTACCCAAACCTGAATATACACAACCTTACCATAATACAATTCACCATCCTCAATGCTATACAACATCTCCATGTGTGGTAACAAAAGTAAAACTGCAATTACCCTGGTCCCGCTCTTTGGCTTCGACAATGATCAACAACCTGTAATGGTGTGTATCAGCGATAGACGCTGAGTATGTCGGGCCTGGACCCTAATGGTCACTTGTCATTTTAACCATCTTATTATTAGATTGGTTTCATGTTTTACCATTTTACAGTTATAAACAACACTGTAACATAAATGTATAATATACATAACCATCCATCCAAATATCATAAACATCTAACCATCCACCCAATCCAATCAATCATAGAATATTTCAAACAACAATTATATATCGAACGTATCGAATAACCACAATATGATGTACAATGTACAATCGCCGTAGCGTATACCATCATTTATTAGTTTATTTTAGGTTGGCCTTCAAGGCCCCATCCATATGTACAATGTATATTCGCCGTAGCGTACAATTTCCATAGTTAATTATGTACAATACATTCGTGGGCGTACAGTTTTCATATTTAATTTACCTTAGTCTTGTAGGCTCCATCCAACCATGTTTAATTATTATTATCAGTTGGGCGTCATGTTAGGACAACCCGATAACCTCACCATGGACAGTAGTCCTCCCGTACACACAAAGGTGCTCATTTCGCCAGAGGTCCGAAGGCACCTGACTCTCTTATGTCTCGTAAGACGTCCATAAAAAGGCCGTAGCCACCTGATCCACGATCCAGTTTGGGCTCGTTGGATATAACCTAGAGCGGAATCCAATTAGGAAACCCCTCAGTGATCACAAATGCGCAACCAAGTAGTTCGTAAACTACCGGGATTCCTCACCTCAACTCATACCATCTCTCTCATAATGTTTAAGATATGCTCTTAGTCTTATGGAGAATATAATTTATTAACCAGCGGCCCAATGGGTCACGCATACCTAGAAGTAATCTAGGTTATATTCATGTTCGAGATCCATGCTCTAGAGACCGACAATGTCGTGACTCATCCCTAAGTGTTTTACTTAGGTTACCATATACTTAATATTAATATCATGGTATGATATCAAGTAACCGTCAAGACATCACAACGCATATGTATGTTTATATAAGTCGTTCTATAGTCGACATAGTGTTAGTCCCGTAGGACGCTCGTGCATAAATAATTAATGCAGTAACACTTAATCACATACATGTATCCACAAACATAACACCAAGTTATATCAACCAAATCCGAGCCCAAGGAGCAGCCTTAGGACAACTCGGATCAAACCCCTTTACATACCGTTCACCCTGATCGTATTACGGTGGAGTATGAATCAGCAAGATCCTATGCTCCGTGTAGTCCACTAGCTCGTCGAGCGTCTTGTCAGAAGTATGATCTAAACGGTAATAAACTATAAGTCAGTCTCCATGACTAACTACATCCGGTATTTCCGAATACAAGTAACCCCGACAGTTCACCCCTGTTTTCTACAGTTGTTTGCTACGGGTTTCTCTAAAACAGTCGGTTTTGTTACTTAAAACTCGTATGTCATATTTTTCAACTGTTAAGTTTAATTCGTTATATTTCTTAAATCTTATCCACCAACAAACATAGGTACATAACCTATAGTTGCATGTATGCATGCATGATTATATTATATTGATTTCTTTTTCGTATTGTATCATTTATTAAATTGTATCATTCTCCCACCATCCATTATAATACAATGTATTATATAATCCATTTACCTTTAGCAAATAATATTTGCATCCAAAACTCTTAACTTATAGTTTGTAACTATTTTTTTAAAATAACCACCACCATTAAATCATATGGTTTCCAACCAAAATACATATCCACCTTATATACATTATTCTTGTGTATGTATATATTTACCACGTAGGTAATTCCCATGAGTTTAATAAACTCTTATATTTTATGTTACTTTTTACCATCTTTTATTACATGATTATTCCCATTTATTTATAGTTTGTCACATTATTTTATGTGAGTACCCTTCCTTATATTAATTCCATCTAAACCATATAATTGTTATAATATTTATAACATCATAGACCTTAGTCTAAAATTCATTTTCCAACTCTTATTAACTCGGTATAGCCCTTGAATTTATTTAAATTCCATTTTGACCACATAACATTTTGTAATGTTATACCATACACTAATATCATACTATGTGATATTTTTATTCCCTTTAACTTATACCTATAGTTTTTATACAAAATTATTTTATATTGCCTCTTAGGCACCATAGGAAAATCTTATTTTTTTCCATAAACCATAGTTTCCTTAATTTACAAAATCACCCCTTAAATCGTACCATGTTATATATTCCATTTAATATAACATTTCTAACTTATAAAAGAGTATAACCTATGGTTATTTTTTGTAAATTCCGAACAGCCCTTGTGCTATTCTATATTTGCCATTTGGCCCTATTTATAACATATAGTTTACCATATCATTAAAACCATATATTATACATATATCTTAATAGATACTCTTATATAATTCTAAAAATCTCCAAATTCCACCAAAGGGTTATAAATATCCTTATTAACCCATATACTTTCGGTATTCACATTTCCACCATCTATATTTCTCCAAAGTGTCATAATGACATAATAACTATATATTATACATATATAGTTCATTTTAATTCCAAAAACAACCCAATAAATTCCTAAAAATTCCTAATAGCCCATGGGTGTTTAAAATACCATTGTACACCCTTAATTTTTCGGTAATAACATATTTGCCACATATGTTATAAAAATATTACCATAAGATACTGTAACACCCCTACCATTAATACCGTGCTTACCGTCCAATCTCCTTACACATCAGATACACGCAGCGGATACATACTTACATAATGTGGGTGATACAATGCGTTAGTCACCCACGTGACTAACAAGGCTACTACTACTGCTACATACAACATCGGTCTGATGGACCGGAATCCCGAGTATTACATATCTACCATATATACTCCATATACCAATACGTGCTACATTCTTCCATTCGATACAATACTTCAAATACAATACAATATAATCCACATACCGAGTTTACTAAGATCCTTATACAAGTATAATACCTCTTCCAAGTTCATACGTACTCACTAAGAGACTACTTACTACCCGTTCCTCACAAACTACTTGCTCCTAAATACAAGGGTGTGCCTCCAGTCTCTTATCTTGACCATATTCGCTTCGGTACCTGCACACTAAAAACGTTCCCCCTAGGGGGTCAGCTTTCGCTGCGCATGATAACCGCATACCCCGCGTACTAGTGAGGGTACGCCAACCACTTGGTCGAATACATGCAGTTCATTTTCATACAAACATACATGCATACATGCTCTTACACACAATACAATAATACTTACGCAAACATGCATACATACAATTCATTACATACAAGGAATACGTTATAACCATTCAATACTTACTTACCTTCTTCCGAATACACACACTCATTACATACACAAAGTACAGTTCTTGTTAGCTTCATTGGTCCACCCGGGTTAATCGGGTGGAGATTACTCTTTTACTCGTTACTTCATACATACGCATACATACTCATACATACTTACGGATCCATACTTAGTACTCTTACTCTTACTCATGTTAAGTCGTCGGGACCTCCGGCCCTGGGGACTACACCGTCCCACCTCCGGGATTTACTTGACTCACCAATCCGGGATGCTACCCATTTAAGGATTTGGGCCGCGGACCAGTTTAAGAGTCGGGAATTGCAGCCAACCTCTTGTGATTCCGCATCCTCACGCGTGGCCGAAGCTATATCGGACTTCTACTCATTCCGGTTTACTCACTTAAGTTAGGAGTTAGGTGGTTAGGAATTAGCAGAAGTCATTCATTCAAGCCACAATAATACAATACAAGCTCATATACACATCCATACAAAATATAGTGCAATATACAAGTACACTACAAAATACAATACACATCATCATCATTCATTCATATGTTTCATGAATATACAAACTATTGTTCAAGACAAATATCAAGAACAATGTAAACAAGCACAGGTAAGTGCAATATAGTCCGATTCATGCATTTATCTTATTAGGTGATCAAATAAGCACACAAATCGAGGTAACCAGATTAGGATACAGGGCATGAAGAAATCATACCTTTCACCACGTTGTACTTGTATCCCAACGTTCCTCCGGTGTTCACAAATCAAGTTCCTATGATATACATATAATTGAATAATTACTCTAACTATCATGAACTTAATTCGATTACTCTTACATTTCCTAATTCATACTTACTAAGTCTTTGCATTCTTTACACTTATATTGCATTTACTTTCTTTTCATTACTTGTCCATGGTTTACTTACTTAGATATATACATATGTATAGGTGGGTATACACATATATATATAATATATATATATATATATATATATATATTATATATATTATTATATATAATACACTAGTTATAACCCTATAGTTTTTTTTTTGTAAGTTATGGGTCGTCCGACCCACCGTCCGACCCAAGCCCTGGGTCGGACCATTCCAGTAGATTACCGTTCTCTGAAATTCTCCCCGTCCGACCCAGCACTATTCCGTCCGACCCATACCCTCTGGGTCAGACCATTCCAGATTGTTTCGGGTCTGTTGTCCAAGCCTTGTCCGACCCACGTCCGACTCACCCGCTGGGTCGGACGGAGTCAGAAACTTCGACAACATAATTTTTTTTGCATGTCCGACCCACGTCCGACTCACGGCCCTGGGTCGGACCGTTCCAGAAGATTTATTTTCGTTGCTTAAGACATGTCCGACCCAGCGTCCGATCCAGGCTGTGGGTCGGACGGTAGCAGGACATTGCTACAGACCTTATTTTTCTTTCCCATTTTCACCCATTGCTTCCCCAATCTTCCTACATACATCCTAACAGGTTTTGGTATTATTTAACATTCTAAATCACCTTAATTCATCCACCAAATCCATTACTAAATCCATCAAACCACTTACACAATTCCCTCACTTCTCTTTCAACACTTGTAACAGTTTTTGTCACACTTATGCTACAGATTTTAAAGTTCAATGCTCATATCCAATACTCCTACTACCAATACCATTACTAGCATCCCAAATACACTTCCAAGCCATTACATTACCTATACCCAAGTCCAACTCTCCTCTTACCAAATCTTGCACACTATTTCTTCTTAGTTCTACAATGCAATTTAATACCTCCTTGCTACAGATTTTGGTTCCCACCTCCTCCATACATAATTTCCTCTCCTAATGCCATTTCCAATGCCTACGATGCATTGCCTCTCCTCTTCTAGTCCAACACTCACTCCCAAGGTCAAGTACATAAATCCCCCTAGTTTCTCTCCAATGCCATTCAACAATTCTTGCTACAGATTTTATATCCTTCCATTCTCTTACCACAACTACTACTCCATATTCATTAAACATCTCTACTAACTCCAATACACCACCTTGGTTTTTTCCCCTTCACCAAGTCATCCATACATATACTATTCCTACTCAAAATTTTTGCCATAGTTCCTCTATATTTCTTACTTCTCCACATATGTGTTTTCTCATCAAACCTTCCTAATCTAGCCAACCACAAGGTGCTATACTAACCAGCAATTGAGCAAGTATTAAATTCATCCCATACAAAAAACACAATACATCCAATACTACCTACTACTCCATCAACATCAATCTAAGACTCATACACAACCATTTGGCTCCAAGGCCTACAATTCACATACTATTGCACAATTACTCAAACTTCCACAATTACATTACTAATACATTATTTTGGGTTCTTTAGATTGGTTTACCCATTCCCATTACTCTAATGCACTAAAATTTAACATTAGTAAAGAGCTCTTACCTTGAGTTTTTAATTTCCCTTTCTTTCTTTCTCATTTCTCCTCTTGCTTTCTCTCTTGTCCAATTCGGTTTTGTGGGGGAATGGAGTTGTCAACTCCATTCCCATCACCCAAAGCACATAAATAAGTATAATTACATACTAACCCCTTATTAATTTAGTTCATAGAAATGCTTAAAACAAGATTTCTAGGGTTTACCTTTGGAGATCTTTGAGAGGGATTCTCACCCTTGAATCAAGAAGGGGTTACTCCACCATTGGAGGGTTGAGACCATGCTCCAAAACAAGAGAAAAACAAGGTAAGGGAGAGAGACAAAATCGGTCACACCAAGGGATGGAGAAAAATGAGGTCTTTCATGTAGATTTTTACCTTGTTGGAAAGAGGAGACTCCAAGCTCCATAATGGTGTGCTTTTCTTTTGAATGGGGTATACCCACGAAAAGAACTTCCTCATTTTTGGATTTTGAAAAGAGAGAAGTGTAGAGGAGGATGAGGAGAGTTCAAATATGTAGTTATTTATATACCTTTGGAGTTCAAGTGGAGCTAGAGCATGTGGAGGAAGAGAGAAGCCATGGAAGGCTTGTGGAGCTCCATGAAATCGCCCAAACCAGAGAGAGGAGGGAGAAATCGGTGAGAGAGGGAGAAAGGTGGGAAGAGAGTGCACGTGAGAATGTTGAGAGAGTGTCCTTTTACTTTTACTTTTTTTTTGTACTTTACTCTATTGCTTTTTGATTTACTTATTTGTTAACTAGTTGCATGGTGTGTGAGGGGTTTATTTACCCATTAAAACCGGCCCCCATATTACTTCTGTTTGGAGCGTTTTTCGTCTTTTACAGAAAACGCTCGTTATTTATACCCGGTTTAGGCACTGTTCACTAACTGGGCCCGTTTTCCGTTCCGAATTTTCCTCGTTTCTTATTTTTATTGGTTATTAAGCTTTCATAAATGCTTAATAATTATTATTTAATGGTTTATAATTTTTACGGGTCCGTTTGACCACTTAAAGTCACGTTTCCGGGTTTTCTCGAAAAACGTGCTCTAAAGCTCTATTAGCGTTTTAATTCATTATTTGGATCCGTTTTCTTCGGGAGTTGTTCCCACATATTATTTAGGTCTTATTAAACCTTTATAATCCATATAACACGCTAACCCGAGGTCTCATACCTCCTATGGTTACTTAACGCTTATTTAGCGTTTTCCCACTTTTTAAGCGTTTATTTTATTTCTTTTGGATTTATTTTTCCTTACTAGTATTAATTGGGTACCATTAGGCCCTTAAGTACATGAGATTAATTTTAATCCCTATATTTAAGTTCGGGGATTTCAATCTACCCCCCTTAGGAACTTTGTCCTCAAAGTTGTTCGAGGTTATAGGTTTACAATGCTTACTCATTCTTACGTGTCTAATACCAAAGCCATACCTTCTTCCTCCTTACAATTCCCAAATCCATTACTCAGGGTCTCTACATGCCATACCATACCAATGTACTATAATTACTCCAATCCGCATTACTACCAACCCTCCGGTTCCTTATTACAAAATGTATACATAAATACAGTGCAAGCTATCCCCAAAGCAATGCAATACACATTACAATCCCGCAGGCACTCAGGTCATCTAGACACAGGACTCCTCTATGTCCCGCTGCCCTTGGAATAATACAACATGCTACACTACTACCTTCTTCGGTACTCACTTCTAACACATCCTCATTCTCCATACTAAAAGAAATTCTTCTAAAACATACAACTCCATATTCCAATTTATATTCATTACTCTATCCTATGTGTGATTCTTGTGACCACTTGAGGGGAGCTTCAAGAATCATTCGACCCTGATGTGATCAGCATCAGTGTTGAACTATCTTTCCCCCCCAATTTGTGTTCGGTTTCCCTTGATCTGATCAGGATCAAGTTCGACTTCCCACGTCAGGTTCAACCAAACAAATACTTTAATTGTTTTCATTTTCTATCTTTTTATTCTTTCTAGTCGTGATTACAAATTCATACATCTCCCAAGGATGGAATCAATCCATCAATCATCCTCACTCTACTTCCCAATGCTTTACTCCATGGTTCAATTCTAATGCTCATTTCATCACCCTTCACTACCTCCATCCATTACTCACCATCATCTCCAATATTCTAACTAAGGAATACTACACTTATAAGATTTAGTTGGCTTCGATTGTTTCAAATATTTTACTTACGATTCCACTACTCATAACTTCATTCATCTACTATCCTCATTCATTCCGTACTACTTCTTCAAGGATTACAATACTTGTGGAGCTCCGTCCACT
Organism: Limonium bicolor; assembly: GCA_023374045.1. Taxonomy (NCBI): domain Eukaryota; kingdom Viridiplantae; phylum Streptophyta; class Magnoliopsida; order Caryophyllales; family Plumbaginaceae; genus Limonium; species Limonium bicolor. Next base: position 295,283,059 of record CM041777.1, read on the forward strand.
ACTCATTACTTTTCTTTTACTAATACTCTTACATTGGTGTTACAAGATGGGTATACTCCTCCTACGGTATTTGCATGTCTAATGCCTAATTATCATAATTACAATGTGAATGAGTACTTATGTTTATTTAACATAGTATCAATCATCAATTTGGTTCTCATTTGTGCTATGCACATTATGGTTTATGTGTTTTATTCACAAAACTTACATTAAGCGGTTTCGCTCTACCCCCCTTAAACCCTTAGGGATTACGCCCACGTAATCTACATCTACCATATGTTATTATATTAAACTTTGGTTTAATCAGTTTGGGCAAACTGAAGCGTTTAGCTTCCCTACAGTATACTATATAATATGCTCTGGTCAACAGGGTCTTAACCATACCAATGGTTTAGTCTTTGCACCCAGAGTTCCTATATGAGTTTATTTAACTCATATTTAATTCAGTTCTAGCCTAACCCTTCAAGGCATTAATAGCTGTTCTATTACACTCACTAGGTAGCTAGGGCCCACTAGCTTCTGCTGCGCGACCCTGATAACTCGGGTTATTCACCCTTCTTGTTATCCTAGATGTGTATACATCGCCTTCTTATCCGTCTATTATGGGAATAGGTTTACTAAACAAATGTGGTATTCTTTTAGCGTGTTTGAACTCAATGAGTTTAAGATTTATAACCAGCTCTCTAGTAATCTATTGCACATGTTATTCGTGCTTCCACGATTATTCGTTAAGTTCCTCCGACTTATTGTCAGGCGAGGTTAAGTCACCACTTAACTGTAGTGCTTCTCTGTTGTCCTAGCTTCTAAACATACCAGTTCTTCTGGTTCAGTACAAGTGTTCTTTACTGTATGACTTGCATTTCTATGTGTCGGTCCTAGTGACTTTGATGTGTCTCCTTTCACCTTTTGCTCCAATGGAATTCAATCTTGTGATTGTTAGTGTGTTGTACACTCTTCGTGCTTCTTGGCCTTAGGCCGCAGGTTTGTCGCTAAGCTTGCTCAATTGACTAGTGCCATTCGTGGTGAAAGAAAAGATTTACTACGTTTACATTCTCCATATCCTAGCCATCTCATTAGATCTTAGCTGAACAAGTGCAAATGCCAAAACACTAAGTCATACAGAGTGCAGAGGTGTAAACGCTTGACAGTAAGTCATTATGTGATAGGAAAGAATATTTCTGTGTGTCATCTCATACTTATACTCTGTGTCATGCTTAACTACTTCTCATCACGGGTGTGCGCACCGTATTCTTACTCATTATACAACATCGTTTTACTGTTCTGTTACTGTGATAGTTCTCTACATTGCCATTGTCATTGGCACCATTCCTTATGGTATGTTACCAGGGTTTCCAATGTTCGTGTGATGAGGTTGTCGTAGATACCACAAATTAATATCTTCCCAATGTGGAGATGTTATTCCATTTTAGGTTCATGTGTAGGTTAGCTTACCTCACATTCCATCATATTTATGATACGGTTTACAAGTCTTGATTGACCAAGGGTGAGATAAAACTCATCGGGTTATAAGCTCTCTTGAGCGTTAGTCATTCATGGTGTGCAATGTGCACTCACATTGGTTGTTTTTAACAATTACTGTCTCCCAAGGCTGAGCATTGGTTATAGGCTCTAGCTGTGCGGTTTTATTTGTATGTACATCACCGGGACATCCCATGAAGCTTCAAGGGTTTTCTGGTCCCGTTCTCCAATTGAAGAGTACTCTGTCATTGATAAATGAAAGTTCTTGTTGAGTGGTTTGTCTCCAACTCATAGGTCTAATGAAGGTTGGCTATGTTGGTGTTTACACAATGGTTACCACATGCTTGGGTGCATATGGAGTATACTTAATCCTTAAGTCGTAATGGTTTGGAAATCTCATTTCCTTATCCTTCACCCCTTGGCAATATCTATTGCGTGGTTTATTGTTATAGTAAATGGAAGCCTTTCTAAGGGTTCACATCATCACGCATTGGTGGTCTTTGGTTAACGAGGGGTACCTTCCCTTGGGTTCTCGTAGTGTCCAAGTGTGGACTAGGCCAATGTTGGATTATCATGATTCTATGCCTCGTGTACATTGCTCAGAAGGCATGAGGGGTATTTAAACTCCGTTAACTGTATACTGGTGATGCTCTAGTGACAGTGAATTGAGTTGGCCATTACTCCAAGCCACTCAGGATGTTGGGTTTGAATTTATGGTCCAGTTGTGATTTCTTGTCGTGTGAGGCAATATTTCTTGCAAGTCTTGTTAGTATGGTGGGGTTTTGCAACCGTTAAGGTTACACAACGCATCAGGTTTATGGCTTTAGAGCATATTGTTCAGCTATGCTCTTGCAAGCTGCTTATACATGTTCCACTCCATGTATACGTCAAGGTTGGAGGTATTATTGGCTTCATGGTAAGTCGTGGCATCACGCTTCCGTTCATAGGGACCCTTTTGGCAATCTTGGTTAATAGGTGCCTCTCAGATTTTAGGGCATTTCCTGTTAAGTGAAATCCCTTTGGTGTCCTACCGAGTGTTCGTTTTAGCTCCCGTGCTCGTATCATTACGCTTGTTCGGTTGTTGTTAACGCAGACACCCTTCAAGGATCGCTCCTGGGTGTTGGTAGCTGTGCCGTTACATCCGGCTGATGTTTATAAGTGTTGTCCTCCATACCGTCTTATGGTATTGTACTTGGTGTCCCCTTTTTTTTGGGTTATAACGTCTCCCGTTCTTGGTAGATATTACACTTGCTCTAGTATTCTTGACTAGGTTTATATTCCTCTCCAATGATGGATTGTGTTTCGTAGTAATCTTGTGATAGCTCTTAGGAGTTCTGTCCCGTTTGTCGAGCATTGTGGTGTTCACGTTAGGCAACTGCCTTACTGTGTTGAGGCTAGGTATGCTTTCCAGCTGTCATATATTTGCTTGATGTTTTGAGACATACCCAATGTCTATACTCAGTATGTGCTCTTTTCACTTCTTAGTCCTTACTCCTTATTTCCGATGGATTCTCTGAGTTCCTTACACTTATTCTTAACTGAGTTTCCTTCTCCTTGATTGTTATGGTGTCCAGTTGTTCTGGTTAAATTCACTCATGGTCTGTAGAACGGAGTTGACTACTTCCCGTGTTTCGTACACTACATGTATATACGTGGGGTACCATGTTGATACGTACACTTACCCGACTACGTGTCAGGCCCGCAAGCTCCTTCGGAGTGCGGTTGTCCACATCCCGTAACGGGTACACTCTAGTGTTCGTCACACGCCTAGGTGAAGTATTCTGCTGTCAACTCCCTTGTATCATTCTATGATACTCACCATAATGCTGTTGGGTCTGGTTTTAAAAAGGTTTTAAAAAGAAGGTTTGTGGTTTTTGAAAGAAAACTTGGTTTGAAAACTATGGTTAGGTGTTAAAAGAAGTTCTTCATGGCATAGCCATGTTCGGAATCTTGACCAAGTCTAGCTTTCTGCTGACTGGTAGGTTCTACATGCAGTGGTCAGGCTTCGGGCCTTTCCAAGGTTTAATTCCTCAGTTTTTGGATGTTTATCCCTATAGTCGCTTCATCGCTGTCACGGTACATTACTATGTACCTGTGGTATGTTAAAAATCCTCCTGAATGTTCCCGTTATTACTGCACTTGCTGTGGCAAGTGCGTGGTACTGGTAGTTTTTGGGTAAAACCGATACCGGTCACGGTATGGTTTTTTACTGGTTCTCGATAGTCTTGTTGACTCTTCCTTGATCTTGTTGATCATTCACTTGGGTTAATTACTCTTCCGAGTAACTTCTTAGTAAGTTTGACATGGCGGTCATTGATCAGGGGACTTCTCCAATCCTTGGAGATCCCCCTTTGTTTGGTTATGTTGTTCCTTGTTGCTCGTTCCCACAAGTTTGTTGTGGTTACTGAGCCTGAGTTGGTTAGGCATCTACGATTGTAGTTGCATCCGATTATATATTGTGAATGTTCTTGTAGCTGTCTGAGCTAGGTTGGCCAGGTTTGTAACCTTTTTGGCGTTGTAGTTTTGGAGTTAACCGCTTCCGACTATGTCTTAGTCGGCTAGCATACCGTTGGTGGTATATCAAGTATTACTATCCCGTCGACTTGTTCTCGGGTTCCGTTATGCTCCCCTTTTCATTCCGTTGCACGTTAGTGCTTCCGTCCTGCTGTTGGTTGACTAGCTAGGTTTCGCGACTGCTAAGCACGTCGCCCCATGCTGTTGTAAGTTGTGGCCTCCTCGTGGTTGGAGTGCCTTTCCTACCGCTATTAAGTGGGTGTTGTGGTTCAATCGGGATCCATCTCCGGGACTTCCATCCTTGGAATCTACCATACGTCGGTTCTTGTTTACCGTGTGATTGCTTCACAACTGCCAGATCGGGCTTTCCCCCCGAGTATGAGAAGGCTTTTCTTCTCTCTGGCGTCCTTTCCCAAGTTATACAGTGGGGTTTGCGGCGGGCGGGACTGGTATTGTAGGTATCTGGTACTCACCGGTAGTTCCTAACTAGCATATCTCTAATGCTAACACTCAGCCCTTAGCCCTAAGCTTCTAATTCTAACTCGGTATTTCCTAAGCTTGGTATTTCCAGTCATCAGAGCGATACTTCGCTCTGATACCACTTTTTGTAACACCCCTACCATTAATACCGTGCTTATCGTCCAATCTCCTTACACATCAGATACACACAGCGGATACATACTTACTAATGTGGGTGATACAATGCCGTTAGTCACCCACGTGACTAACAAGGCTACTACTGCTACATACAGCATCGGTGATGACCGGAATCCCGAGTATTACATATCTACCATATATACATATACCAATACGTGCTACATTTTCCATTCGATACAATACTTCAAATACAATACAATATAATCACATACCGAGTTTACTAAGATCCTTATACAAGTATAATACCTCTTCCAATTTCATATGTACTCACTAAGAGACTACTACTACCCGTTCCTCACAAACTACTTGCTCCTAAACACAAGGGTGTGCCTCCAGTCTCTTATCTTGACCATATTCGCTTCGGTACTGCACACTAAAAATGTTCCCCCTAGGGGTCAGCTTTCGCTGCGCAAGATAACCGCATACCCCGCGTACTAGTGAGGGTACGCCGACCACTTGGTCGAATACATGCAGTTCATTTTCATACAAACATACATGCATACATGCTCTTACACACATACAATAATACTTACGCAAACATGCATACATACAATTCATTACATACAAGGAATACGTTATAACCATTCAATACTTACCCTTCTTCCGAATACACACACTCATTACATACACAAAGTACAGTTCTTGTTAGCTTCATTGGTCCACCCGGGTTAATCGGGTGGAGATTACTCTTTTACTCGTTACTTCATACATACGCATACATACTCATACATACTTACGGATCCATACTTACTCTTACTCTTACTCATGTTAAGTCGTCGGGACCTCCGGCCCTGGGGACTACACCGTCCCACCTCCGGGATTTACTTGACTCACCAATCCGGGATGCTACCCATTTAAGGGATTTGGGCGCGGACCAGTTTAAGAGTCAGGAATTGCAGCCAACCTCTTGTGACTCCGCATCCTCACGCGTGGCCGAAGCTATATCGGACTTCTACTCATTCCGGTTTACTCACTTAAGTTAGGAGTTAGGTGGTTAGGAATTAGCCGAAGTCATTCATTCAAGCCACAATAATACAATACAAGCTCATATACACATCCATACAAATACAGTGCAATATACAAGTACACTACAAAATACAATAAACATCATCATCATTCATTCATATGTTTCATGAATTATACAAACTATTGTTCAAGACAAATATCAAGAACAATGAAACAAGCACAGGTAAGTGCAATATAGTCCGATTCATGCATTTATCTTATTAGGTGATCAAATAACACAAATCGGGGTAACCAGATTAGGATACAGGGCATGAAGAAATCATACCTTTCACCGTGTACTTGTCCATGGTTTACTTACTTAGATATACATATGTATAGGTGGGTATACACATATATATATATATACATTAGTTATAACCCTATAGTTTTTTTTGTAATATGGGTCGTCCGACCCACCGTCCGACCCAAGCCCTGGGTCGGACCATTCCAGTAGATTACCGTTCTCTGAAATTCTCCCCGTCCGACCCAGCACTATTCCGTCCGACCCATACCCTCTGGGTCGGACCATTCCAGATTGTTTCGGGTCTGTTGTCCAAGCCTTGTCCGACCCACGTCCAACTCACCCTCTGGGTCGGACGGAGTCAGAAACTTCGACAACATAATTTTTTTTGCATGTCCGACCCACGTCCGACTCACGGCCCTGGGTCGGACCGTTCCAGAAGATTTATTTTCGTTGCTTAAGACATGTCCGACCCAGCGTCCGATCCAGGCTGTGGGTCGGACGGTAGCAGGACATTGCTACAGACCTTATTTTTCTTTCCCATTTTCACCCATTGCTTCCCCAATCTTCCTACATACATCCTAACAGGTTTTGGTATTATTTAACATTCTAAATCACCTTAATTCATCCACCAAATCCATTACTAAATCCATCAAACCACTTACACAATTCCCTCACTTCTCTTTCAACACTTGTAACAGTTTTTGTTACACTTATGCTACAGATTTTAAAGTTCAATGCTCATATCCAATACTCCTACTACCAATACCATTACTAGCATCCCAAATACGCTTCCAAGCCATTACATTACCTATACCCAAGTCCAACTCTCCTCTTACCAAATCTTGCACACTATTTCTTCTTAGTTCTACAATGCAATTTAATACCTCCTTGCTACAGATTTTGGTTCCCACCTCCTCCATACATAATTTCCTCTCCTAATGCCATTTCCAATGCCTACGATGCATTGCCTCTCCTCTTCTAGTCCAACACTCACTCCCAAGGTTAAGTACATAAATCCCCCTAGTTTCTCCAATGCCATTCAACAATTCTTGCTACAGATTTTATATCCTTCCATTCTCTTACCACAACTACTACTCCATATTCATTAAACATCTCTACTAACTCCAATACACACCTTGGTTTTTCCCCTTCACCAAGTCATCCATACATATACATATTCCTACCAAAATTTTGCCATAGTTCCTCTATATTTCTTACTTCTCCACATATGTGTTTTCTCATCAAACTCATTCCTAATCTAGCCAAACCACAAGGGTTCTACCAGCAATTGAGCAAGTATATAAATCCATCCCAATACACCAATACTCCATCAAACATCAATACTAATACTCATACACAACCATTTGGCTCCAAGGCCTACAATTCACATACTATTGCACAATTACTCAAACTTCCACAATTACATTACTAATACATTATTTTGGGTTCTTTAGATTGGTTTACCCATTCCCATTACTCTAATGCACTAAAATTTAACATTAGTAAAGAGCTCTTACCTTGAGCTTTTAATTCCTTCTTTCTTTCTCATTTCTCCTCTTGCTTTCTCTCTTGTCCAATTCGGTTTTGTGGGGGAATGGAGTTGTCAACTCCATTCCCATCACCCAAAGCACATAAATAAGTATAATTAACATACTAACCCCTTAATTAATGTTAGTTCATAGAAATGCTTAAAACAAGATTTCTAGGGTTTACCTTTGGAGATCTTTGAGAGGGATTCTCACCCTTGAATCAAGAAGGGGGTTACTCCACCATTGGAGGGTTGAGACCATGCTCCAAAACAAGAGAAAAACAAGGTAAGGGAGAGAGACAAAATCGGTCACACCAAGGGATGGAGAAAAACGAGGTCTTTCATGTAGATTTTTACCTTGTTGGAAAGAGAAGACTCCAAGCTCCATAATGGTGTGCTTTTCTCTTTGAATGGGGTATACCCACGAAAATGAACTTCCTCATTTTTGGATTTTGAAAAGAGAGAAGTGTAGAGGAGGATGAGGGGAGTTCAAATATGTAGTTATTTTTACCTTTGGAGTTCAAGTGGAGCTAGAGCATGTGGAGGAAGAGGAGAAGCCATGGAAGGCTTGTGGAGCTCCATGAAATCGCCCAAACCAGAGAGAGGAGGGAGAAATTGGTGAGAGAGGGAGAAATGGGAGAGAGAAGAGGGAAAAGTGAGAATGAGAGGTGAGAGAGTGTCCTTTTACTTTTTTTTTTGTACTTTACTCTTTTGCTTTTTGATTTACTTATTTGTTAACTAGTTGCATGTGTGTGTGAGGGGTTTATTTACCCATTAAAAACCGGCCCCCATATTACTACTGTTTGGAGCGTTTTTCATCTTTTACAGAAAACGCTCGTTATTTTACCTGGTTTAGGCACTGTTCACTAACCGGGCCCGTTTTCCAGAATTTTCTCGTTTCTTTATTTTTATTGGTTATTAAGCTTTCATAAATGCTTAATAATTATATTTAATGGTTTATAATTTTTACGGGTCCGTTTGACCACTTAAAGTCACTTTTCCGGGTTTTCTCGAAAAACGTGCTCTAAAGCTCTATTAGCGTTTTAATTCATTATTTGGATCTGTTTTCTTCGGGAGTTGCTCCCACATATTATTTAGGTCTTATTAAACCTTTAGAATCCATATAACACGCTAACCGAGGTCTCATACCTCCTATGGTTACTTAACGCTTATTTAGTGTTGGGAAAATTCACGAGATACCCCTGTTTCTTTCGTAATTCACAATATACCCCTGTGATTTTAGTAATTTAACTTTAAACATGCTTAAATGTTGTCCAAAATTGATGAAACTTTACATGGACGATGCTAAAGTGTTATATTTTGGTTCAATATCAATGTTGAAGCTTTTTAAGCTCACGTGCGACCTGTGGGACCCAATAAATATGTAACTGTTCATTGGGTCCCACAGGTCACATGTGAGCTTAAAAAACTTCAAATTTGATATTGGACCAAAATATAACACTTTAGCATCATCCATGTAAAGTTTCATCAATTTTGGACAACATTTAAGCATGTTTAAAGTTAAATTACAAAAATCACAGGGGTATATTGTGAATTACGAAAGAAAACAGGGGTATCTCATGAATTTTCCCTTTAGTGTTTTCCGCTTTTTAAGCGTTTATTTATTTCTTTTGGATTTATTTTTTCGTACTAGTATTAATTGGGTACCATTAGGCCCTTAAGTACATATGAGATTAATTTTAATCCCTATATTTAAGTTCAGGGTATTTCAGATACTTATCTATTATAAAGCCCTAAATAAGTTATCTAACTTATCTAATTTGGTCAAAACCTACCATATGGTCAAGGTTGACCTCCTTAATATTTCCTTGACCCTTAATTCCTTATAATTACGGTTTAGTACCCAAACTTTCTAGAATTCACCATTTGACCCCAAAACTTTATATAACCTTATAAACTTTATTTTAAATCCTTTTTAACTCTAATTTTCGGCCTTATTATTTTAGAGCCCCTAAATTTAATTTACTTACACCCAAGACCCCATTCTTTCGGTAATAATTATATATCACCTAAACTTAAATAAAAGCTTGTAAATGCATAAATAAAATGGCCTAAAATACATGGCCTTATTACAAACATTGGCTTGCAAGATAAATTACACAAATGTCCCAAAAATACATATAGATCTCAGCCTCACCATATAATTTTCATTTAATTACCAAACTTCCACATAATGTCTTAAATTTGACAATTATGCTTGTTTAATTAGTTATAAAATTTATTAAACCATTCCTTAAACATTTAAGGTCAAACAAGACCTTATTATACTCTTTCACTCACGGCAATTAATTAGAAATAGCTTAAACTTGTGTTAATGTATCAAGTTAAGGTTTTGAGTGATTTATACCTTGATTTAGCTTAGGTAAAGCCTTGTTTGCATTCGCCACCTTAAGGAGAGTTTCTCCAAAGCTTGATTTACTTGTCTTCATGTAGAAAACAAGACATTATTAAACTCCAAACATGAGTTAACCATGAGAAGTAATTTAAATCATGAAAATCATTGATTTTTACCTTAAATCTCCAAGTTTGTTGGAGTAAGATCTCGGCCCTATTTTTCCAGAAAGAAAGAGTATCAAAACACTCTTAAGAACAAGGTATAAAACCGTGGGTAATTAGCTTGGAAGATAGCTAAGTTTTACCTTGTTTAAGATGCCAAAAATGGTGTTTTTGGCTTGGATCTAGCTACTCCTTGTAGATCTTGGTATACCAACTGAATCTACATGAAAAGGAGAAGAAAATAAGGCTAGGGAACCAAGGTTTTCAACCGAAATTCACAAGGAAGAAGAGGTATGTGCTTAGAGCACATTTTTACCTTAAATGGTCAAGACTTGAACTTTCCTCCTTAGATCTTGTTTTGGCCAAAAATAACTCTTCCTTTAACCTCCAAAATACTCTACATAGATGTATAGAAAAGGTTGGAGTCTAGATCAATGGAAAAAGGAAAGAAAGATGAAGAAAATAGGCATTTTTATGCCTTAGAAGCTTACCTAGAGCATGAACTCTCTCCAATGGAGCTTGGAACTCTTACCTACGGTTGAGAGGAGCCAAAGAGAGCTCAAGGAATGAGCAAACTCGGCTGAAGAGGAGAAATGAAAGAGAATGACCTAAATTTGCCTTAAAGCACATTTTTCCTTATTTTATGTCTTTAATGATTTGATGACTCACCATTGACTGATTGGTGTTGATAATTGGAGGCTCAATCGGTGGAGACAATCAAGAGGGCAGCCGGCCATGTTAGGAGAAGGTGGGTGAATGATTGGTTCCAATTTGATTCAAAATGGAGTAAATAATGTGACTTTAATCAAATAAGTGTAAGGTGAGTCACTAGGTTTGTCTTGTACTACTTGGAGCACCGTGTAACAAGGGAAAGGAGAGGCTCCAAATCGGCTGGCTTCACATGGGTAAGCAAGTGGTGAGACAACTTTTGTTTTTATAAGGTAAAGTATGTTTTTTTCCTTATTTTATGTAAAAGTAATGGGTATATTTAATTGTCACATGGGTTGTTGTCTTTGCTCTATTAAGAGACACTCTTCACCGATTTTAAGAGGTCCAATTCGTGGTCAATGGTCAACATTGACCAACTTAGTCAATGTTGACCCAAACGGGCCCCACTTTAGGGTTTTATTAATATTTTAATATTAAATTTGTAAAAATTTGTAAATTCTTGTAATTAAATTCCTAACATGTTATAATGTGATATTTTATCATGTTTAAAGGTAATTATAACCTTTTAGCCCATTTAAAACCAATTTAGAAGGCAATTACACAAAAACGTGCTTTAAGGAGTTTTAGTGCACATTTTGTGTCGCAAGGTGTTTCTGGGCTCTTTTTTCTTTGACAACGGTTTTGTTGTGTTCCTTACATGATATTTGATCATGGTATCAAATTTTATATCATTTAGAGGTCATTAGACCTTTAAGGTTTCTTAGAGCACGTTTTTGCCCTTTTTGACCTTGAAGCATGAAAGTGTGTTCTTTGTGCTGGAGTGTTGCCCAACAATTGTAATATGTTTATTAATGTGTTAATATGCTTAGGAAAAATTTTTAGGTCCTAAGAAGTTCATTTGGGTATTTATTTACCCTAGACAGTCAAAGGGTGCAACATCTTGTTTTGTGTTGACCACTATTGTTCTCAGTTGACTTTTAAGGCATGTTTAGGCCTTAATTAATGTGATTAAATATTTAATCCATGTTTAATAAGTTTGGGGTATTTCAATCTACCCCCCTTAAAAAGACTTCATCCCGAAGTCTCTCAATCAAATAGGTAAGTGTATAAATGTATAACTACCCATTATTCCCATAATGTATATCTATGTGATATATCATTTACACACATCGTATTGCGCTTATACAGCACATAGCCATCACTTTGTGGCGTTAGTTCAATCATATATGGATATAGGTGATCCATCAGCACCATCATTTCCTATCAGTTCTACCAAGCCTGACAACCTCCCTGAGGTGTCCATAACATTCCATTGTTCCACATTCCATATCTAATGATTCATTTCGTATCTAGGCGATACCATATGTAATCATTCTATAAAGCAATATGAATACATATCACAAATAGCATAAGAAAGGTACTGCACACAAGGTGTAAATACAACATTCAAACAAGTATCTCATAAGATACATACATACAAGTGCACATTACACACAAACAAACCAAGCAACGTACGCCCCGCGTACCAAACATAACCAACAAAACCAATTCACTGTATGCCATGCATACGAAACAATTCACTGTATGCCATGCATACTAAACAAACAAACCTCGTATGCCCCGCACACCACCAATTCTTTGTATGCAATGCATACTAAACAACCAAAACTTAGTGCACACATGTGCACAGCCAAGAGGCTCTACCCCCCTTAAAAAGGGTTACGCCCCCGTACCCCACAAGTATACAACAGCCGCTCAACAAGGAGCGCTGGATACTTGGCTCTCATAGAGTTCCCCAACTCGTGGATTATCCTCATGTCAGAGAGACGGGTATGACTCTAGCCCTTCTGGGCTCCACAATATATAAAGGGTGAGGCACTAAACTATTTGTGCTCTCTCCCAAGTTCGTTCTTTGGATCACTAGTGTACATGCGTGTGTCTTCTCTCACTGATATTCAGCT